>OY720345.1:10892688-11492688 GCA_963082975.1 Labia minor
GAGAAGCAATAGCAATTCTCCAAAAAGCAGCTAGAATAAATCGGGTAGAATTAACAGAAGAGGATGTGGAATCAATCACACATTCACAAACCAGATTAAATGAGGTATTGAACTATTATAAAATTTTTTCTATATTTATAGATTTTTTTATTTTTTTGCATTAACTCTAAAACTTTGCAATAAAATATTTTTTGATAAACAAAGAAAAAATATGTATAAATAATTCACATTCAAATTCTTCTTCTTCTTCGTTGTCGATAACTTCCTAGCGGAAGTGTCGTGGCCCTAATAACTCCACAGGAGTCATAGGGTGTTCATGGGAAAATTTGACCGAAGTGGTTTCCCCTTGCCTTCTTCGGTGGGGCAGCCGATGTTAAATTGAATTAAATTAAATTTTTTTATATTTATTTATTAATTAAATTAAATTAAATAATTAAATAAATATATAATCTTGAGTTCTATGCTGGGATTCGAACTCAGGCTTCCTGTGTAGAAATCTAGTACTCTACCCACTCAGCCATGCTGCCCCAAATTCAAATTAAAAACATTAAATTATTTATTTTCTATAATTATATCTCTACAATAGTAGTAAACAACAAATATGTATACACAGTGGCGTAGCGTGATCTATTATGTTGGGGGGAGGGGCACGGGGTGGTCCGGGGGTCTCCCCCAGAAAATTTTTTGTCAAAATAAATGATTTATTTATTCATAACGTTAAGACTATACTTATACGTAATTTAAAGATGTTTTTTTTTGGGGTTCTCAGTTACAAAACTAATCACTTTTAAATTTATTTTTTGCACAATGTTTGAGGGGGGGGGCGACGCCACTGTGTATACAAGATGTAATTGTAAATAATAGATATTATTCAAATTAACATATAAAAAATATATAAAATAAATAAATTGAATTATTAATTAATAATTAATTTCTCCAATTATTTGTATAATTTAATTAAAACAGAAATTCAAAGTTTGAGTTTATATATAATAAATTAATATATTTTTATATATTTATATGTATACCTATATTTTCATTCTGTTTCAAATTTACATAAATTTTTATATATGGTATACAAAAAACAAATAATTAAATAATGTAAATTGAGACTTTATTTTTTATCAAAACCCATGAGAATATTTATTATAAATAAAAAAAAAATTATTTAAAAATAATATTTAAAATTTAATATATTATTTATATCAACATCATTTTAAATAAGTATGTACAATAACTAATGGTAATTGAGAAATCAAACGAAATAAAAAAACACGAAGAAAATATAACTATTTTTATTTGTAATTTTAAAATTTTTATATGGTAAAGATTTACTTAGATCTACTTTTTTGTTTTTTTTTTTATAATTCCACTTTTTGTAAAAAAATTACACTATATCTATGTCAAATTTTATTTTAACCTGATTCTTTAAATAGATTTCAATAACAAATATAGGTGTTTATAATACCTAATCCACATTCATTAATTCTGGTTGATCCATATATTTATTTATTTTTTTAGAAACAAGATAATTTAAATAAAAGCGATGTTTTTAAAAAATTAATAAAATCTAAAATTCTTTTAAAAAGAATAATATTCTGTAGTGTTGGATGGTAATATATTTTTATTTAAATATTTTTTTTTTTAATTTAAATTTTTTTCATTAAATTATCAAATTTCAGGTTAACAAATACTATGGTCTATTATGGACTGTCCTTAAATTCTGTTACATTACCTGGAGACAGATATGTATCCTACATATTGGTTTGTTTAATAGAAATGCCAGGATATTTAATTACTTTTTTAGGAACTAATTATTTAGGAAGGTATCACAATAATAATAATAATAATAATAATAACAATGATAAAAATAATGTTAAAATAATTAAACTAGATAAAATTTTATTTTTCAGACGTAACCTAACAACACTCTCATTTATTCTAGCAGGAATAGGCTGTATCTCTTCTCCATTTGTTTTAAATATTAACTGGTTGTCTATTCTTTTATTTTTGATTGGTAAATGCTCAATTACTGTATCATTTACGGTTTTATATATATATACTGCTGAATTATTCCCAACACCTGTACGAAACACATGTGTATCATTTTGTTCAATGTTAGGAAGAATTGGAAGTATAATTGCTCCTCAAACTCCTCTTTTGGTTGGTACAATCCTTGTTTATTAACAAAACTTGTGTTTAAATATATTTTCTTTTGATTTTTTAGGGTCGAATTTGGGAACCTTTTCCTTTAATTCTTTTCGGTACTTTATCATTTATTGCTGGTTTACTTACTTTATTACTTCCTGAAACAAGTACATCTCGATTACCAGATACTATAGAACAAGCTGAAAATATTGGTAAAAATCGAAATTTATAATAATAATACGATTTAGAATGAAATGATATTAAATTAAATTAAATTATAAATATAATCATATTTATTTGAAATGTAATATTTTTCTAAATAAAAGAATAATTAATTAAATAGTTTTTGTTTCTATTCCATTCTTCTTTGTAATAGATCATTTGTACTTCTATTTCAAGTATCAATACGAGATCTTGTAATTTTTTTTGATTATATATTCTGCTCTAGAATAAACATACGCATTTCTAATATAATATACTTTCATTGATTTTACAACAATCGTAATAATACTAATATATACTTAAAATAATATTATTATATTGTTATAAGCCAACAAATTATTTAAAATATGCTTGATGCCATCTATCACCGTTATATTAAATTACTTTACAGCATAAGCAGAGCCATCTGTTTTATTCTTTCATTTGTCTAAGAAATGCATATTCATTTTCGATTTGAATTATGATTACATTCACAGACTATCAATAATGATTATTTTCCATTATAAAAAAATACTCTTTATTTTAAATATATCTTAATTCTATTGTGTATGTATTTATATTAATAACCCTTTTATCCCTCCCTTGATTAATTGTATTATATTCTAAGTGGTTAACCCTTTATAATTTGCAATTGCTAAACAAATATAAAATTTGATATATCAATATTATCAAATTTATTTTATAGTTAATTTAAGTTATAATTTCTCATGGTACTATTGATATAATTTTGATATAATTGTATTTATTACTTTTATCATTAAATATTAATTTTATTATAATATAATATTTTACGTTAATCTGAATGTATTCTGAATCTCTTCTCTTCTCAACTTTCGCAGGATTCACCCAACTATTTAATAGGAATATTAATAATAAACAGAGAGCCACCAATTAAATTAAAGATCAATTTTATTAATTTTAAATCAAATTTTTAATTACCCAACCCACATTAAGCCTCCAATATTCAGTATATTACAAGGGTGGCCACACTTGGTGATACTTAGAGCAATATTGAAAAATCGAAAATGTTTAAGAACCAAATCGGAATTTTTTTTTTTTTTTTGTGTCATGACTTTAAATTTTTTAATTGATCCACAATAAACTCAAAAAGAGCCACACTTTAGCCACCGTTGGTATATTATATACTTTGCAAGTATGTAGGTAAATTTTTGAAAATAAAAAAACAAAATTAAAAATTTTCATCAATAAATAAATTTTAAAAATTGTTTATACTTATATTTTATTTTTAAAATCATTTACATATTATTATTTTACACATTAAATGAATAACATACATTTTTGCTATATTTGCCTCCAGAATCTATTATAGAACAAAATAACATTTCAATTCAATTATATAATTTTATTAAATTATAAATTTTTATTAAAAAAAATGATATAAAATAAATTTCTATTTATTTTTAATTGTTTTTTTATATGTAATATGAAAAATAATTTCAAACGAGCCAATAAGAGGATAAACTTATTGAATTTTCTTGATTTCTGTTTTATTCATTTATTGTTTTGCCAATTTTTCCCAATGTGCAATAACACGGTTATATAACTGAAAAAGATAAATAATGAAAATTTATTTTAATTATTTTTTAAATAATAATTTTCAAAAAGTATTACGATATGTTGAATGCTTGGTGCAAGAAATTAATTTAGATGCGAAATAATTAATTAATTTACTTTATTATTAACATAATGAATTTTGATTAATCACTTATTACATCATATAATTTTTATATCTTTTTAGCGAACTGTTAGATAACAAAAAAATTACTGTGAATTCTTTTCCCATATATCAGAGGTCGGAGAACTTTTTTAATCATTACCCCAAAATATTTTTGTGTAAGATGATATTACCCCATGGTGAAGAGAAAAACAAAAAAACAAAAAAAAAACGAAATCTCTTCTTTTTAGCATCTTTCCTATTATAGCCCCCATGATAATTTTGAAAAGAAAATAACTAAAAATTTAATTTGTAAAAACACTAACAGGTTTATAAAATAACAAATTAAAAATATATTCTGTTTAATCACAAAAGTTTCATTTTTATCCCCAAAAATTTCATTTTTACCCCATTTGGGGTAATTTACCCCGGTTCCCCGACCGCTGTCATATATGGTTGTCTATCAATCTGTGACCCTACGAAATTTCTTGACCGCGAAAACATATTTTTTCTTACAATTTGAAAATTTACGTTCTTTAGATAAAGAAGGTTTGTATTGAATCTATTTTATCTGATAAAAACTAAATATTTTTTTTGGTAGTACTACTATTTATTTTGATTCGAATTAATAATTTCTATGCTATCTCCAATTGAATTATCCAAATATTTTATTATAAATGATTTACTTAGTCGTATATTTTAAATTTTTATTTTTAGCTAATATTTAATGTACTCGTATAATAAATACCTCAGGGTTGCTGTCATGATAACATTGATGGATTTTGTATGCGGTATCACATGCATCAGTGCCAGGTTCTGTAAATGATTGAAAGATATTTATAAATTATATTTTTACATACACACATATTTTTATTATATTTTATGACTAAATAAATAATAAAAAAATATATTGAAATTTTAAACGTTTGAGAAAATAAATTGATGTTTATATTTTTTCATTTTTATATTTAATTATTTATTTATAATTATATTCAAAAATATTTTTAATTTAAATAGATAATTAATTATATTTTAATTTCTAAAAATTTGAATTTTTAATTTAAATTTATTTAAAAATTAAACTAAATAAAAACATACCAATATTTTTGCAAATGTTAATAATTCGATCGCCTTCTGCTTTAATTTCAGGTGGAACATTCTGCATTTCCTCATTCACATTGTAAGAGCCATCATCATTAAGCTATAATATAATATTAATTAAAATGGATACTTATTAATTTTAAATTAAACTGGTAGGTATCAGTTTTTTTAATATTTAAGTATCTATATAAATTTTTTAAATAAAAAATAACATCTCACATTAATAAACCTTAAGTTTTAGATAGTATTAAAATAAAAAGTAAATATACCTATCTATATAGGGAAGTGACATATTATGAGATACATTCCTAATATGAGAAAAGCCCTCCGCAGCTTCTGTGTGACCAAATTTCCATGCGGATTCCCCCATTAATTGATTCTTAGACAAACAAGCATTAATTCCTGCCAAGTGGCAAATAAATGTTTTCTAAGATTTCTATGTAATTTTCATTCTAAAACTTGATTAATGTACTCAAATGAGAAATATTTCCCATTTTCATGTCTTTTTCAGAAATTTTTAATATATTTTGTTTAAAACAAAAGTATCTGAATTGTTTTAAACAATTTATTTTGAATTAATAATTGTCATGAATTAAACAATTTAGATTGAATAAAATTATATATTAAATACTATATTTCTAAATATACATGTTTTTCACAAGACCTTTTGATTAAAATTATCCCTTATTAGAACACTTTCCCCTAAATTTTATATTAAGTATAAAATTGTCAAAAAATATTTTTGTTGATTAATTACAAGTTAAAATAAAGTCAGCTTTAAAAAATAGTTTTTTTTAATATTAAAATAAGACAACTTTAATTTCTATAAATATTTTTGCTAATTATTATTTAATTCTAAATATAGTAGAATAAATAAAAAAATAAAATATAGAATATAATTAATATAAATCGGATTATTAGAATAAAGATTAAAAAACTTGGGTAGTTTTCTACTTTCATAGGAAAATTTTCAAGAATTGGTTTAACTTTAATTTTTAACTTACCGATTTAAGTTTAATCATAAAACATTTTAGATAGCATTTATAAGCTGGATCTTCAAATTTATCAGCTCTTATATAGTGTAAAAAACTATCTATAAATGAAATATTATAATAATATAAGTTATAAATACAACAAATGTACATTATGATTTTTTTTTAAAATAATGTATATTATATACCTGCTGAAGCACCAGTTTCATCTCGGCATATTTTATCGATTTCTTTTGCTTGTTCCATAGCTCTACCAGAAAATTCTGCCTAAAAAATATATATTAAATATGATATTAGTTTTTTTTTTGATACATATTTTTATAATTGTTTATAATTTTTAATTACTAGTTTGAATTAAAGTTGATTTGATTAATCAATAAAAAATTTAATTAAAAAAATAAATAATCTTGATTAAAACATTATTATTATCTATTACATTTTGTAAAAGAAAAAAAATTGGCTCAATTATGTTTATATTTTCTAAAAATTCGATTTTGCTAACAAAAAAATTCTATTAAATATTCTAAAAAAATTTTATTCACAAAGTATCATTCTAATTCATTTATAAATAAATAATTTTTAGGTATATAATATTTAATTAATATTTCTTATATATAGGAAAATGTGTGTAATACTTACATTTCCTGAAGAAATCATGGAAATAAGATATAAACAAATAAAAATTAAAAATCTAGCCATCATGAATGATTTATTTCCAAATACTATTTGGTCATTATTTTTGAATTTAACTTATATATAGTAAGTAACTATGTGATTGAATTCAAAAGTATAATTTTCCAAATGACTGTTTTCAATAATTATAGACATCTGAATTGAAAAATTATCAAAACTATTAAATTGAAACAATAAAAAAAAATCAAATCTGGTATTTAAAAAAAAAACTTTATTCAAGGAAATAATTGAATTGTGGCCTTCAAGCAATTATTAATCCTTATTATTAATAATTAATTGTATATTTTAAATAGGAATGATAATTTTTATATAATGAAAATTTTTTAATTTATCTTTCTTGATTTATTTTATTTAAATTTAATAAAATTGAGACAAATTATTTGAGATTTTTTGAAAAAGTGGTTGATGTTTTCTATCAATGAATTTTGAATGAAATAATTTTATAAAGATATTTTTTTATATTTATAGTTTATTTAGTTTTATGACATTTGCTATCAAATATAAATAATTTATTGGTGTATTGTAAATTAAATTAACAACAAAATATGTTTTAATTTTTTATATTCAAATAAAATAATTATATAATCAAAGACAGGTATAAATTTATCAACCGGAAAGTAATATTTTATATAATTTTACCAAATTCTTGTAAATCAATTCAATTATTTTTTTTATTATAGTTATACTAACATTCTTAAGATAATATTTAATGATAAATGATAAATAAATATTTATAATTTTTATAAATAAATAGTAATTTTTATAAAAATTGAGATTCCTGAACCCATGTTTTAAATTCAATTTCATATAATTCATATGTATAGACAAAATTGAATTTAATTTAAAATTAAATTAGATAAAATAAAGTACTTATCTTTAATATTATATAGGCTGGTGCTAAATTTAATTTTCAAATATATGATATAATAAATTATTCAATTCATCTCAGAATAACAAAAGTAAATATTATATTTGTATAACCAAATTATTATAAATTGAATATAAATGAATTGTTATTACAGATAAAAACTATAATAAAATTCAGATTCACACAACTAATATATAATTTTAAATATTTTTATCCAATTTATTCTTAATTTCAGTAATGTTTTCAATTTTAATTTTAAAATATCATTCAATTAAAAAAAACTATTTTTATTTTCATAAAAATCACTCTAGCTTTTTTATATTATCTTCAAAACTTCATTTGATTAAAGATTAAATTTTTTATAGAGAGCCTTTTGAATTACTAACAGACGATACAAGTAAGTTACATATCATTTAATATGTTTATATAAGAAAAATAATAGGTTAATTAAGAAATCCATTATTTTTACATCAACTTCAGACTTTATTTAACATGTTTCGGATTATCTGATTTAGCTCTAATATGCACCATTTTGTTATGCAATTTGTTGCCGTTTTAAAGGTAACTTCTTAATGCAGTGGTTTCCAACCTTTCTGTACCGGCGGCCCCCTTTTTTAAAAAAAATTCTTCCGTCCCCCTTGTAATAATCTAATTTCATAAATACTCACATAATATAGAAATTTATTTAATGGACTACAAAATCACACATACACATTACACACCCACACACAATCAATTAAGCAAAAACATATTATAGATTATTATAGATTTTAGAAAAAAACATTGGTTCTAATACATTCGCGATCCCCTTACAACAGTCTCACGCCCCCAAGGGGGGCGCGCCCCATAGTTTGTAAAACATAAATAAATCTAATAAATGTCTTGGTCCGTATTAACAAAAAAATTATGTAAATGATTTTCAATCGCTAGTTTCAAACGACCAGGACGTTGGTAGTAGAGAGCCAAATTTAGTATTTGGGCATACTATAATGTGCATTTATTTTTTCCCATCCTATTATGGATAAATGTGTATTTTTTCTATTCATCATTAGGTATATTTAGTTTATTTAATATACTTACTCGTAATTATATAATTTATATTTAAAACACAAATTCTGGACAAAGAATCACAAAATAGTCAATAAGGAAGAAGATAATTAAATTATAATAATATAATATAGAATTAATCAGTAAAAATTTGAAGATTTAAAAAAAATTCCATAAAATTTCTTATTGTAAGGGGTTCTCCTCTTTACAAATATGTTGGCATACGGCAAAAAACCCTATACAGATTCTCCCAAGAGAAAGACAGTTACTAATGTTGAGTGCTCTAAATCTCTAAATGGCAGCGCCTGAACTGGAAGGGCAGCATCCTGACAGTTTTCTGAAAATTTACTTGATTAATTCATCTTGAGGTTAGATCTAAGTGATGATTAACATTGAGGGAACATTATTAGAATAAAACTGGGTGATCCAATTGAAAAAACAACTTCCAATCGACACTACACAGTATGGTTTAGACCAGGGGTCGGAAACCTTTTTCAATAGTCGGACTCTTTTTTTGAAATAATATAACAGGGGTGGGCACACTTGGTGATCGTGAAATCGTGACCGCAAAATCATTTGACCTTTTTTTTATTAGAACCATATTGAAAAAATTTTAAAAAGTCTGATCGCGAAATCATTTTACCTTTTTATAGATTTACATTGAAAAAAAGTCGAATATATTTAAAATAGTTAAAATTATTATGCATTGATATCAATCGAATTAGAAATAAGTCAGACTTTAAATTAAAGAAATAATTGTAAAAAAGTATATAGACAAAGCAAGAAAAATATCCCTACATTTAATCATTCTCTTATAATTCTAATAATTTATTTCTATTTTGTAATAAAATAATACTTCAAAGTAAAGATAATTTGAAAAATCTATATAATTTTTTTTAGAGAATGTTTTATTTTATATTTGTATAATTTTTGTTTGTTCATTTGCAATGGTTGGAGTGGGAGGGAGAAGGGGGTGCAGAGTTCACTAGGATTTGAAAAACAAATATGTATATAAATATATTTATTTTTAAATATATAAAAAATGGTTTATACAATAAATTAAAACATGTTTATTAAATTCTACTTTGCTAAGTTTCATTAAACATTTTCATTAACATTCAAAATGATTTTCAGACAATTTTTTTCAAGGTGGTTTCTTTAATTAAAAAAAAAAGATATAAGTATATAAAGGATCAAATTATTAAAGCTTTGGTGGTTGTTTTTATTTATAACGGAATTTTGTAAATTAAACCACATATTGATATTTGTTATTGTAAATTTATTCAAAAAATACAAACATATACACAACGTTTACAATTTACAAAATTCCGTTATATATAAAGGATCATTTATTTATGAATATTCTCAATTATAAAATTTGTATGAAAATAAGAGGAAAAGGGAAAAAAAGATTTAAAAGAATTATTTCAAATATTTTTTAATAATCCTTTTATTATATTACTTAAATAGATAGTACCGGGACCCCGAGCCTCGGCTCGGTAATTAAGTTAAAGAAAAATAATTCATTATTATTGGGTTTGGCTGGTAATATTAATACTTGAGACACCGAGCTGATATACAATTCTTTAATTATTTATTACAATTATTAAATGTTGCATCATTGCATCAACCTGATTAAAATGAATGGAACTTGGGGTCCTCAATAATACATAAATATGTATTATTAGGTATGTTTCTAAGTCCATGAATATTTTTTTTTATTGGAAGAATGATAAATATAAATCGTAATTTATAATTATAAAATATTATTAAAATATATATTTTTAATTTTATTTCGAAATTAAATAAAAAATTTTAAATATAAAAAAATATTAATACAATATCCTTTAAAAAAAGGCGAGAGTCAAATTGCAATATGGATGACATAGTGACGTCACATTTTTACATTTAAATTAAAAAACAAAAAAACTAATAAAGATGAATTTTTCCAGAGATATGATCAATAAAACTTAATTTTTCTTTATAAATACTATCTCTGGTGTGAATTTCAAAAAAATCGTTACAGTGGTTTTTTGAGAACCCATGGTCAAACAAACAATTTTAGCTAGCATAAGAAGATAAGATAAGATATATATATTATAATATAAATTAATATAAAATAATAATACTATATTACCTAGAAATATATATTATATTTAGAATTTATCTATTTTGTATTATTCATTTATTTTTTAATTTATTATTTATCAAAAGTAATGGATTATAATAAAATCAAAATATGTAAAAGTTCTAGTAAAAAATTATACAAATATAGTTGTTAATTCTACCTTTGTCAGATTAATTTAAGTATTTAAGTTATTTTAACGAAAAATTTGAATTTTGATATTATAAAAATTAGGTATTAATAGATCATGCCTAAATATAATTTACATATATACCTATAAAGGGTGAATATTTTTTACAATTAAATTAAAATATTATTTAAAAAATAAATTTATTTTATTACAATTTTACAATATAATGTGTTGTATAATCCAAATATAAAATTAAATATTTTATTTATCTATCTATCTATCTATCTCTGTGGCACTACCGTACGAAAGTTCTTGGCCGCAGCGTTGAACATTTCTCCAAGTATCCACAACCCTCCAATCCCTACCCTCTCCCATCTCTCTCACGTCCTTTTCTAAATTATCCACCCACTATGAGATGACTCTATTGGTATCGATGTTATTGTTTCTTTCTACGGGGTGCACCTTTGCCACATGCACCCCTAGGCCCCTCGCAGCCCGGAAGGCTTTGCTGCCGTGTGGGCACACTGCCGCCCCTCCAGATGACATGTTCGGTTGAGAAGTGTCGCCTGTTCCCCTGTCAGTGGCCAGGGGAGTAATCAGAATATTCTTTCTTGATGGGCGAAAGGGCTAAGTAGCCCCGCCAGTCTCTTTAGAAAGGGCCAAGGCAGAGGATGGCTTCGGCTGATTGCCCTATCAGCCGCTTGGCACTACCCGATGACTAGTATAGGAAAAATGTTGGTCGCGACCAGGCAGGGATGGGAAAGGGTATCACTATCAATATGAGATTTTAAATGTGCTTTTTGTAGAAGTTTCTCTGGACAATATGAGCATTCAAATAGGCTGTCATGTTTTATTAATTTCTTCACTCTTTTGAAATTTGTATTGAATCCAATTTCTATTTTATTTTATTTTTTAGAATTGAAAATATTTTTTTGTTAATACATTTTTTTAAATGGTTATATAAAAAATCATCACTTGTACAATTTGTATGACTATAAGTACATGATCCTAGAGAACCTAAAAAAAATTTAAAGGAATTATTTAAATTATATATTTTAACGTTGTATTTTTGAGATCACATGATTGTTTTAATAATTATTTTAACCATATTAAAATAAATATATTATAATATAAGTTAATTGTTCTTTTTTACCGACCGACGATAGTAAGGGAGGTATTGCTTAATAGATATTTTATTTTATATTAAATAGTAAATAGAATAGTTAATATAAAATAATAATTTTATTACCTATAAATATATTCGATATATTTAGAATCCATTTTGCCAATTCGTCTATATTGTTTTATTCATTTATCATTTAATTTATTATTTATCAAAAGCAAATGGATTATAATAAATTCAAAATCACAGACCATGCCATAGACGCCACTAGACGCCACAGATCATCCATCGATTCATAATTTATAAAATGTCTGTGAATGTCATGTGTGGTCATATGATAACTTTCAAAAGTTAGTTATCCCGCCATCTGTGGTAGAAATGAGGTACCTAGTAAAAAAATAAACTGTACCACGACATTATAAACACTCTTCTATAGTTAACTTTTATCAGAAAAAATATTTTACTTAGGAGAGGCTAACTTACCAGGTTTTTAATCTTAAAATTTTTAAGTTTTTTAATATTAATTATTATCAATATATAATTTTATTACCTATAAATATATTCGATATATTTAGAATCCATTTTGCCAATTCGTCTATATTGTTTTATTCATTTATCATTTAATTTATTATTTATCAAAAGCAAATGGATTATAATAAATTCAAAATCACAGACCATGCCATAGACGCCACTAGACGCCACAGATCATCCATCGATTCATAATTTATAAAATGTCTGTGAATGTCATGTGTGGTCATATGATAACTTTCAAAAGTTAGTTATCCCGCCATCTGTGGTAGAAATGAGGTACCTAGTAAAAAAATAAACTGTACCACGACATTATAAACACTCTTCTATAGTTAACTTTTATCAGAAAAAATATTTTACTTAGGAGAGGCTAACTTACCAGGTTTTTAATCTTAAAATTTTTAAGTTTTTTAATATTAATTATTATCAATATATAATTTTGGTATTATGTTATTAATACTATTTTTATTTTATATAAATGAAGTAAAATAAAATATTATATATATATATATACCAGCTGGTCCGAGCGCCTTCGGCGCTCTTCACAGCTGGACGGGGGCTCCGCCCCCTGTACCCCCGAGTGGTACATCGTATTTGGTTAAAAGTAGTATTCTTCTATTTATATAGCTCAAAGATAGTCGAAAGTTCTTGGCCACATTTCTCCAAATGTCCCTATCCTGAGCCCTTGTCCTATCTCTCTTACGTCCTTCCTATGCGTCCATGGTCTTGATTCCCTTTGATAATAATTTTGATGAGATAAGCCTCTTTACTGCATGATAACAGGCGTTTCCCGATTGATACCTCGATTTAAATTGTATATTAAGATTTTGTATGTTAATACTGTTCCTCTTTGTCTCACTAAATATTTTTTCTTATCACTATTAATTTCAAACCTCCATTAATTTTTCCTCGCTATCTGTAATTGCAATTGCCGAATCTCTTATAATATTTAAGACGTCTGCTTAGCCTAACTTGAGTGATTTTTTCCCAATTTGTGTAATCACATACTCACAACATGCAACATATAATTGGTCAAAGAATATGTATATAATATTTATAATTTTTATGTTTTATTTATATTTATAATTTAATTTTGTTTTTGTTTTCTTTTAATCAATAAATCTAATATTAAAAATGCCTAGAGGATGTCTAAAAAATCATATTTTAATTTTAATTTTGATCTCATAATTGGATTTCCTTTTTCATGTAAGTATATAATTAAGAGTGGAATTACAATATAATCAATAGCTAATATATAATATTAAAAATATATTTACGGATTCGTTCTATAATAAATTGATGATGTCATTTAATTCTCCTACTATGTATCGAATCGAATATAAAGATAAATCTTCTTTTAAACGTTGTGTGAAACAATTTCAAATAATTTAAATGTAAAACTATTAATGAAATTAAAAAATCAAATATATGAATATAATATAAATATTTTTAATTTTATTTTAAGAATAGATATATATATCTCACAGGCGGTGGTTGTGACGTCATCAATATATTATAAATTTAAATTAAGAAGAACTAATAAAGTTTCGTGAGATGTGATCAATAAAACTCAATTTTTCTTTATAAATACTATCTCTGTTGTGAATTTCAAAAAAATCGTTAGAGCGGTTTTTGAGAACAATGAAACAGAGAAACAGAGAAACAATTTTTACTCGTATAAGAAGATAAGAATAAGATATATATATATATATATATATGTTTTTGGCTGTACAGTCCAAAATTTAAAAAATTTTTCAAACTTCACGTATCATGAGAATCCAAAAGTGACTAGAATTTTTCATGTCTATCTGTATGTCCGCCCGGAAAATTGAGCCGTTATAGACCGAAAATTGGCTCACCCGATTACTATGAAATTACATCACAATATTCTTATATACCTCTATTTGAATATAGTCTATATCAGAGATTCCCAAACTGTAAGCCGCGGCTCCCTAGGGACGCCGTCAAGGGGAGCCGCGGAAAAAATCCGATGTATTATGGGAGCCGTATACCGAAAAATTTTGGGAACCTCTGGTCTATATATTATATCAATATCTAATCAATAATCACCTGATTTCTTTCTAAAAATTTATATAATACTCCATTTTTAAAATTTATTTTTGTTTTTAGTTCAATTACTCATATAAAAATTAAATTATGATTTTTTAAACAAATGATAGTTGTTTTAAATTTTTCTCTTTTTAAAATTCGGTAGATTTTTAAAATTTTTCAAAAATTCAAATGATTATATTCTATTATAATTTATTTAAAGGTTTCTTTTTTTATTTATTATATTTAATAAATTCTCTTTTGCGATGTGATATCAATAAAAATGTATTAAATCATATATAAATAACTTGAATTTGTTAAAATTGTAACACAATTACAAATATTATTTTTAAAAAAATTCCTCGCATCCAGAGAATTAAGGCGTCTCGAGAGTCGTGATCATTTGATATCAGTAAAGTTAGGAACATTGAGAAAGTTAAATCTAACAAAATTTTAAATTTTCAGATCATTATCCCACGAAAATTTTATATACATAAATTTTATTTTCTGAATATTCTGTGACATCATAAGTCTGTGACTCGACCAGAATTGCCCACTTTTCTTTTGGCTCTTGGATAAAAAAGGTTGCTCACCCCTTGTATATCGTATATTTTTGCATGTTTTATTTTGTAAATAACTCTTTTAGATAACTCAAACTTGCGATTTTTTTATTACTTCTAGCTTTTTCAATACTTATAAGAAACAGTTTAGTTTTAGCAGATCGCACAACACAATATATTTGTATATATTGAAGTGTTTTTTTTTTGTTTTTTTTTTGGGGGGGGGGGAAGAGAATTTTTAATTTTAACACTAATGTACTTTCTCACTCAGACAGGGGAGTCTTCTCTCTCCTTCTAAATATGATTACAAAATTGTTTAATATAAAATATATAAGTAAAAAGAAATCTTTTTAAAAAACACACTTTACTTAAAATTGTACTAAAAAGGAAAAAATAAAATCAATGTAAAGTGTGTGCGCCCAATAGTGGTTACGGTGTTATTATAATTTGAGCACACACACTTTACAGTGATTTTATTTTTTACTTTTTAGTGCAATTTTAAGTAAAGTGTGTTTTTTAAAAATATTTCTTTTTACTTAAATTTATTTTAAACTTTTTAGTCGTACGTAAATAAATGTAGTCGTTATTTTAAATATTTCTTATTAATAACATGTGTAACATTTTTTTACAACCACAGAATAGTTTGACATTTAATTTAATTTTAATAGAACTGCTATCGCCATCTATGATTGAAATAGTGAACTATTCCATATTCCGCATATGAAAGTTTAGTTAATTAACTACCACTAACAGATAAATAATTCAGTGGATTTTTCGTGTATTATTAGCAGGAGCAAGCGCGTATGCAAAATTTCAAGTTGATTGAATGACGGGAAGTTGTTGAAATATCGATTATAAAATGCCGCGGACAACCCGCGTACAAACAAACGGACAACCGGACAGAGTGAGTTAAGTAAAAGTGTATAAAAAAGATTTTATATCAGGGTTAATTAAAAATTATTATATCATTTAATAAATTAATTAATAAAGTCTTTGTTGACTATTTAGTTTCTTATTCTTAAAGAATAAAAATTAATATAATAGAAAATCAAATAAAATTAAAAAGAGACAGAGATATAAAAAAATTAACATGAGAATACCCAAAATTAAGTAAATAAGCACTAAAGTTAGTGACTGATAGGAAATACCATTTCAATATAAGTATTTACTTTTTATTTTGTTATTTGTCATTGATAGTAAGGTTAATTAATTAATATGTATTAAAACAGGTAAACACTTTAAAAGATTGTTCATATATACTCGTAAACTACGAAAATTGATTATGATGATTATTTTTAGTTTAATTAATTATTTTACAAACTTTTACAAAAAATTTCGGTATGATGAATAAATAAATTGTTATTATACATGACTAGGATTGATTACATAAACGAGTGTCCATAAACTTAAGAAGAAAACTTGTCCTGGTGATAGGTCATTTCAGGACTAATCAAAATAAAATAAATAAATAAGTCTCTTAGTTTTTAAGTTTTGAGCGTTTTTTTAAAAACGCTACGCAACAATTTTTCATATTTTATTATCTAATTTTTTTTTATTACGGAATTCGATATATACATAGTGTATACGAGGTCTGTTCAAAAGAAAAGGTTTCGTAGACTGTGTACATTCGATTATCGAATTTTTTTTTATTATGTTGGTACACATATGTTTCTCATATGTTGACATTATCAGCCATTTTGGATTAGTAGTTTGTTTTTGACAACTGAAAAAGTTCACGTTTTTGTGTGTTCTTCGATTTTTTAAAGAATCTGTATTAAATTATGCGTTAAAAATGAAATAAAGTACTCCAATGCACTTAAAATGTTGACTGTGGCATTGGGCGAGCTGCTTTGTCTCAAAAAAATGTTTATAAGTGGTACAAGTGCTTTACAAAAATACGGCAAGTTCAATCAAATGTGAAGGTTTTGCTCGATTACAATGGCGTGGTGCATCATGAGTTCTATTGACTATTCCAGGATGAATCACTTAACGTGGTACTGACTTACTTTACCCCTCCCATTTCACTTGTTGATCTTACACCACCTGTTTGAGGAATATTAAAAGTGTGATGTTCCATCAAGATCTTCTTATGCAGGAGTTTGCAGCAACCTTTATTTCAGGATATGTTTGAGATGCGCACTTTGAAAACTTACGCATACCATGGTAAAACAATGTAGTGTGTGTATGTATATGTGTATGTAAATTTCATTTGATAAGAAATATATTCACTTCATTTCTCCTTTTCAGTACAGTATATTTTGTCGCATACTTAATTTTGAAAATACTTACATCTTACATCTACTAAATTAATAATAAGTAAAGATAAATTAATTAACTTTAAATTAACTTTGTCAAGTGTGATAGTTTACCATGATTATTTACAATTTAATATAAAAATTGTTTAATAGTTTATTATAAAATATTTAATTTTATTCTTTAACAGGCTTATTTTAAATTTGATCTTAAAATTTGAAGTCAATAACAGTATCAATCAAGGATAAAAATAATATAAAATTATTTCTAATATTAAATTTTGATGTCAGATATTAAATATGTTTTATTAATTTTGTTATAACAAAATATAATTTATGAATTTGTACACTCTCTTACCACATCGTAAGCTTTATTAAGAAGAAGAAACCGATGGTTTAAAAATCAAAATACGAAACAAAAATACTATATATCAATTAATTTGCAACATCACCGGTGTTTTTAATAAAAAATTATTCTTTTCAGAGTTTATAATTTTAAATTTAATTTTAAATTAAGTATATAACATATTCAACTAGTGCCTGTGGTTAATTTCTTAATAATTTTGTTTATGCTTTTTCATATTTTTTTTCTTTAGGTTTAGTCAGGCCCCCCAACTACTTAGAAATTCGTGAAACCATTTTTTTTTAATATGATGTCTCTATGTGGCACCACTAAGAGGCGCTGCAGGCGCATAACCGATAACTGCATGCAAAACTAGGCAAAAACACACACACACAACATGATACAAGAAAACTTGTACTTGTATCATGCACACACAAGCCCGATTTTTTTCCTATTAGTTACTGCTTGCACTCGCATGGCGGCGCCAAAAACAATAGAGTCTTATAGATGGTCTGTGGGTTTAGAAGTAAAATTTGTTTTTCTTAGTAATTATAAATTAAACAATATTTATTTTAATGATTATAACAATCAGATGATTAGTCAGAGAGAGGTCAAGATACCTATAATATCCCAAGAGGCACTAGTACAGAGGGCAAATGCTCTCAAAAAAAATAAAAAATTTCTGAAAATTTTAGCATTATTTTAAGGGAGTTATTAAGCAAAATCTCGTTCCAGGGACCAATTATGTTTAAAACACCAATGATTACCATTAAATAATTTCTAAATTAACTGGTCTTAATTGATCGAATTCTTGTCCTTAAAAATAATATTGTATAAAGTCATTAATTTTAGACAAATGCTAATAATAAAAATTATATATAATTAGGGTGAGCAAACGTCCCGTTTTTAGGTTCTCTGTCCCGGCGTCCCCAAAAATGTCTTTGGGACAGCCTATTGTCCCGTTTTTTAAATATTTAGGACATTTTTTCAAAATTTTTTCAATTTGGTTCTAAAAAAAAAAAAGGTAAACCATTTGTCCCGGTTTGGTGTTTACTAAATATGGTCACCCTATATAAAATATAATATAGAAAAAATAATAGTAAATAGTAATAATAGTAATAATATTTGTCAAAAACTGACTTAAATTGATTTTCAATAGTAAAATGAGTAATTGATCTAAAGTAAAATATAAAGTGTTGGTTTAAATGAAACTAAATCGAAAATTTATTATAATTAATATGCTTTAATTAAAAATCAATACATTTTTTACTAAATTTATCTTTACAGTTTCTTAATAAATTATTTAAACATATTTTTCTTAATTATTTATTTTTAATACTGTCAATTATTTATAATTATTAAAAGAAGTCAATACTTTTTTCAAAATATTAAAAAAAAATCAATCAATTATTTCTATTAATCCTATAATATTTTAATTTTAATAATGAATGAGAAGAATATGTCGAAAGAAACTGAATAGATAATAATTATGTTTTATTTTTAATCTTTAGCCATTTTTTCCCAATGCTTAATAATTCGATTGTATAACTGAAAAAGAAAAAAGTGCAATTATTTTTTTTGAAAAGACAAAATACATTTAGTTATCTTAATAATATAATATATATATATATATATATATATCTTTAATACGTTCCTGCCGGCATGTACCACCGGTGGCTCATGCCGCCACTTAAAATAAATAGGCAAATTATGGAACCAGCGGGAACGTGTTAATCAATATAAGGCCAGTGGTAGCTTTAAGTAAACACTTAATTTATTAACACCTTTACTCTATTAATTTAATAATATATTTAGAATAAAAATATTTTATATTAATGACAACGGTTAAAAGGACCCGATAGACACTGTCAAAGTCCATAAAGTGAAATGATACTCAATATTGAGACAATATGTTTAATAACATAAATATTTATTTATTGTTAAAGTAAATGTAATATTTTATTGAGGAAAATATTAGTTAAAATTAAAGAAAAATTTTTACCTACTTTTTTAAAATTATGGAAAGCAGTGGTGTATTGGGAGGGGAACGCGGGGGAACGACGTCCCCTTACCTTTTTTCAGAACCTGAATGCGTTCCAGTACTTTTTCATGACCCGACAACTCCCAATTAAATCTATTGTTAGAATTTATATTTTTGTGTTCGTTAATATTTTGTATAGTAAGAATAAGAAAAAATAAAAACTTATATGGAAAAAAATAGGACTTTTTTTTATTCCCACTAAACGTTCCCTTACTTCTTATTTTACCAATGCATCACTGATAGGAAGACATATTGCATATTGACATATAGCATTGAGAAATCGCTCTTATCAATTAATTATTTTTTATTTTTATTGGAAAAAGTGATAAATTTTTGTGAATGTAAAAATAAAAATTAAATATAATATTATTAAAATATAGAAATTAGATCTGATTTTTATATGATTGGGTACCAAAACTATTGACTTGGCTTTTACTGAATGTTTTCTTAGAGGGAATTTTAATTTTCAGTCTGATTAAATACGATTATAAATATTTTAAGATAACTATTATATATACAAACTAAACTGCTATAACTTTCAAAGACAGTCAGTCATACCCACTTAAAAACAAATCATTTTACTGTTACGTAGAGCGTTCATATTATGAAAACAAAAATTTAGCTTACAATTACGTTTGTAAGACTTTCTTTGAAATTTGATAAAGCTTTCATATTGTTTCATACGATTGGTTATAAATTATAGTCTTTTGGAATTGATAAATTTTTGGCTATTTCAAAGAATTTCTAGTGAAGATGGTGAATAATTAAATTTGTATAGATAATCTTAGTATTAGTTGAATAAAATATAATAAATAATTATGTGTATTTTATACATACATCAGGATTACTATCATGGTAACATTGATGGATTTTATATGCTTTGTCACAAGTATCAGCTTCGGAATCTGTGAAATTAAATAATTCTAAATTATTTTAAAATAATAATAATTTAATTGAGTTTCTTTATATTATAATTTGTCTCTATTAAAAAAAAAAATATTTCTTGTGTCTATATAATAGAGACGAGCATATTAATTATATGAAATATAAATTTATAAATTAATTTTATTTTGAGAGATTTTATTATTCATGTATTTAAATTCTAAAACATCATGAATAAGAAATCAATTAATAATTCAAATTAAACATTTCTTATGTTTACATATAAATTAAAGTAATAACATTTTTTTCTTCAAGTATATAATAAATATATCCTATTTTATTTTGACTGATTAAAAAAAATTGGTAATTGTTCACTTTATCATATGTATAATGGATTTAGATAAAACTTTACCAGTGGATTTCTTTTTTAATTCCAAAAAAACTTTCCTTATGCAATATTTGTCGGTCACTTCTAACTTACGAGATAAAAATTATTAAAGTTTGATAGATAAACTAGTTATATGAAAGAGAAGTCAATTTAATAATGTTTTATTGACTAATTCACTAATTATTCTCTTATTCACTACAAAATTAAAAAATTAATTAATTTATTAATTAAATAATTTTCCTATATCCAAACCAAACTTAAAAAACCGAAAATTAGTGAATAAGTGAATAATTAGTGAATTAGTCAATAAAACATTATTAAATATGGCTGCTCAATCATAACTAATTTATCTGTCAAACTCTAATAATTTTTATCTCGTAAACTAGAAGTGACCGACAAATATTGCATAAGGAAAGTTTTTTTGAAGTTAAAATAAGCTGGAGTGTCTCCACTCGACTATCTCGCAATTTGAATTGGATTAAATAACATATATTATATTTAAATTAAATTTAATTAATCATAAATTATAAATTAAAATAAATAAACAATATTTATTAAACCAGCGCATGTTTGGCTCTTTGTTGATAACCCCACGTCACGTGTTGGCGCGTGAGATTTGCAG
Source organism: Labia minor (assembly GCA_963082975.1). Lineage (NCBI taxonomy): Eukaryota > Metazoa > Arthropoda > Insecta > Dermaptera > Spongiphoridae > Labia > Labia minor. The sequence goes on from OY720345.1 coordinate 10,914,478, forward strand.
TGTTAAAAAAATAATTCTGGTACTTTCAGCGATTCAATCAAACTGAAATTCTATATAAAGCAGTTTTATACAATTTTTAATCATGTGAAAAACTATAAAACATATATCTTTACTTTAGAGGAAGAAAATCAAAACGTTGTAGGTAATGACCCTCTTCCGGTTGAGCTACATTTCTCAAAAGTTGATAGAAAACTACGAATTTTGAATAATTCCCGTATACCAAATTTCATTATTCTAGCTCAAACCGTTTTTGCGTAATCTTGACTACATACACATACACACACACACAGACATTTTTTTCAACCTTAGTGAAAATGATTCAGGAACCTTCAAAACGTATAAAAACATCAAAATCTCGACATCAAATGGCGAGATAGTAAAAAGGAATCCACTGGTAAAGTTTTATCCAAATGCATCATACATAAGTTATATAAACTCAACAATTACCAAATAATTATATGATTCTATACTTTTCTTAATTTACACTACCCATTCATTAATGGAGAAACAAAAAAAAAACATACCAATATGTTTGCAAATATTAATAATTCGATGACCTTCTTCTTTAACTTCAGGTGGCACATTCAGCATTTCCTCATCAACATTATACATTCCATCCGGAGAGAGCTTTTTCATTTATAAACAAAATAAAAAAAATTATAAATATATTAATTATCAACATATATATATATTATAATTTTGTTTTTATTCTCCAATACATTAAAAGAATGAGAGAACAAAAATATTTTAAATTTACCATTAACAACTTTTTTACTATAAGATAATAATTTAATAAAATAAAATATTTAATTAATGAATATATAAGTAAATTTGTAAGTAGAGTAGATATATTTAACTTTACCGATTTTAGTTTTTCCATTAAACATCTTAAATAGCATTTGTAATGTGGATCTTCAAATTTATCTGCGCGTATATAATGTAAAAAACTCTCTACATAATGAAAGAAAAGACAAATTATTACATTATTTAACATATAAGTATGAATAATAAAATATTTATTAAAAAAAAAAAAAATTTTTTTAATTATATTGAAATAAATTTACCAGCAGAAGCGCCTGTTTCTTCTCGGCATTTCTGATCAATTTCTTTTGCCTGATCCATAAGTCTACCAGTAAATTCAGCCTAAAAATTTTAATAAATATGAAATACTTGTGACTAATATTAATAAATAACATATAATAGATAATTTTTCTTTAAAGCAGTGGTTCTTAAACTGTGGTCCGCGGACCCCTGGGGGTCCGCGAAGCCTTTACTGGGGGTCCGCGGTCCTCGGAAAAAAATCATCGTAAAAATATATACATATATAAATATTTAAAGTTCATTGTTTAACTATATCCTCCTAGAGAATTACGGCTATAATTTAATACTATTAATAATACTATTTTATTTTATTAAATTGATAATTATGTCAATTAATTTTTTGTGAATAAATAAACATATATAAAAAACTATATATAAAATTTGAATTTTCATCCATTCATTCATTTAAAATCATTTTTCGATTGTTCCTTTAAAATAACCCCTCTTAGGGGCTCGGAAGGGGAGGCATATAAGGGAATTTTCTTTCACTTTGTTATTGGGGAAAACCAGGGGAGGGGACAGTCTTACCCGGAAAAACCCAAATTGTCAGCGTCCACTCTGGGGTTTTAAACAGTTTTAAAGCAAATGTTAATTATAAGTTCATTTCTCAACGAGTTGTATCTTTAAATTATTTTTATTAATGTTAATTATAAGTTCATTTCTCAACGAGTTGTATCTTTAAATTATTTTTATTAATTTAATTAATTATAATTAAATTATAGCTAATAATAGTTTATTATAGCTAATAATTTTTTTTAATTTTTAGTGTAATTTGCATGATCATTATTTTATAAAAACACTAAACACATTTTGCAATTTCCCAGAAAGGCTGTTTTTGAGAGTAAGTATAAGTTAGTTTTATGAATAAAAAATATTTATTTTAATAATATTTTAGAATCAAATTACGAAATTAATAATATTTTAGAATCAAATTACGAAATATATTTATTATATAAATTAATATTCATTTAAAATGATATTAAATCATTTATTTAAAATGATTTAAAACATTTATTAAAATGATTTAAAACATTCATTTAAAATGATATTAAAACATTCATTTAAAATCATATTAAAACATAGCTAGTAAATAATAATTCGTTATATTTATATTATATTTATATTATATTTATATTATTGTAGTTCAATGTTAATAAATTACTCCATAAAATGGATCGTTGGCTACAAACTGGTTCAACACAGAAACGGAAAGAATCAGATGATGAGGCATCAACAGCAAACTCTACCAAGAAACGCAAAACTAGAAAATATTCGGATGATTATTTATCATTTGGATTTACTTATATTTGCAACAATGATGTGGAAAGACCAGTCTGCGTTCTATGTCAGGAAAGTTTATCCAATGAAAGTATGAAACCTGCTAATCTCAGACGTCATTTACAAACAAAGCACAGCGAGCATGTTAGTAAGTCTATCGAATTTTTTAAAATGAAAAAAGAAGAACTTAATTCAAGTCAGAAATTGATGGTAAAGACGGGATCTGGTGGTATGAGTAAGAAAGCAGTAATGGCATCATATGAAGTAGCTCTACTTATTGCTAAAGCAGGAAAGCCGCATAATATAGCAGAGCAATTAATTCTTCCTGCTACAAAAGTAATTACAAATATAATGTTAGGAACTAAAGCAGCAAACGATATAAATTTGATTTCATTATCAAATGATACGGTTAAGAATAGGATTGAAGACATGTCATGTAATATAAAAGAAGAATTAATATCGAGAGTGCGCAAAAGTCACTATTACTCATTACAATTGGATGAAAGTACTGATGTCACTAATAATGCCAATTTGTTAGCTTTCATTAGATATGAGTTTGAAAATCAAATACAAGAAGATGTATTGTTTTGTGATTCACTACCTTCACGAACGACAGCTAATGACATATTTAACAGTTTGAATAATTTTATAACCGAAAATGAAATAGAGTGGCCAAAATGTGTTGGAATTTGCACTGATGGTGCTCGTGCAATGTCAGGTACAAGAACTGGATTGATTGCTCTTATTAAAAATGTTGCGCCTCAGGTTGTTTGGAATCATTGCTGCATTCACAGAGAATCATTAGCAGCCAAAAATATGTCACCAGATTTGAAAAGAACATTAGACGAAGTAGTTAAAATTGTCAATTTCATTAAGGCTCGTCCACTTAATTCCAGAGTTTTTAAAATTTTGTGTGAGGAAATGGGTAGTCAACATACACATTTATTATTACATACAGATGTACGTTGGTTGTCCCGCGGGAAAGTACTCATTCGCCTTTTTGAGCTTCGAGATGAAATACGATTGTTTTTAATAGATGCGCATTTTGAACTGACCGAATGTTTCAATGATTTTATCTGGTTAGCTAAGGTGGCTTACTTGACTGATATTTTTACAAAATTGAACGAACTTAATTTGAGCCTGCAAGGTACTGTTGTAAATATATTTAAAGTTGAAGATAAAATAGAAGCAATGATTAAAAAAATCGACTTGTGGTCGAAACGCATCCAGAACGGTGTATATGAGTCTTTTCCAACTCTCAATGATTTCATAGAAAGCTCCAGTGAAAAATTGCTTAATCAAACGCGTCAATTATTTGTTGAACATTTAATTACTTTGAAAAGCAACTTCAGGAAGTATTTTTCTACTCCTGATCCTTGCAATAACTGGATCAGAGATCCATTTAATATGGAAATTACAAATGCTAAACATTTATCTGCACCTGAACAAGATATTCTCGTGGAATTATCATGTGATACAACTTATAAACTAAAATTTAACAAAACTGAATTGAGCAACTTTTGGTTACTTCTCAGGTCAGATTATCCTGCGCTTGCAAATAAAGCACTTCAACACTTGATTCCATTCTGCACAACATATTTATGCGAACAAGCTTTTTCGGTACTATTTTATATTAAGTCTAAATATAGAAACAAATTAAATGTAGAGCCGGATCTTAGATTAAAAGTTTCCAATATTAAGCCAGATATTGAGATTCTTGTTTCAAGAAAACAACTGCATACATCTCATTAAATATGTAAGTTATATTTAATGAGATAGATGCAGTTATTTTTTAAAATATTTCTTATTTAATATTTTCTGAAAAAAATTATAAAATATTTATATGAATTTAATGTAAGTACCCATTATAATTTGTGAGATTTGTTGCTATGACAATGTTTGTATTTTCTTTATCAATATTATAATTTCTAATAAAATGTGTTCTACAATATGCAAAAAAATCGTTATTCACCAATCACTGTTAGAAATATTCATCATATATCCTTGTCCTTATGAGATCGTAAGCCAGAAATTAATTAATAAAATGACGTAAAGTACCTAAAGTTGTGATGGGGGTCCGTCAAAAAAAATTTTTTCAAGTGGGGGTCCGTGGAGTACATAAGTTTAAGAACCTATGCTTTAAAGTAATAAAAAAAAAATCAATAAATAAGAAATAATTTTTAATATTACATGAATAATTATGAAATATTACTTGAAATATAGAACATTTTTAGTATTATCTACATTTTTCTATTTATTGTATAAAAAAAAAAAACAAAAAAAATTTTCCTAACAAAAGAAAAAAAAATCTATATCTATCTCTGTGGCTCTACGGAACTCGAAAGTTCCTGACTTCAGCAACCACACTTCTCCAAGTATTCCTATTTTGAGCCACAACCCTCCGGTCCCTCTCCTCTCCCATTTCTCTCATGTCCCTTCCTACATTATCCACCCACCGCGTCCTTGGTCTTCCAAGCGGGCGTTTCCAACTCGGTCTCCCCCCAATATATTTTTCGCCATTCTTTCCTCCCCCATTCTAGCCACGTGTAATGTCCGCCGCAGCCTTCTCGATTTTATAATTCTAACTATATCTTGAGATGCATAGAGGTCATGCAATTCCTCGTTATGCAGTCTCCGCCATTCCTCGGTAACCTCATCTTTCGTTGGCCCATAAATGCTTCGCAGAATCCTATTATACTCTAAATCTATTCTCGTCACCTAAGGTCATAGACCATGCCTCGCACCCATATAATACAACCCGTAAAATAATTGTTTGATATATTTTAATTTTTATCCCCTTTGATAATAATTTTGACGCGATAAGCCCCTTTACGGCATGATAATTGGTGCTTCCCGATTGTAACCTCGCTTTAAACTCTTCTCGAATATTATTATCTTTCGTTATTACAGAACCTAAGTATTTAAATTTTTCTACATTTTGTATGTTAAGAAAAAAAAAAATTAATAAAAAATTATTTACGGAACCACAAATACATATTAAATAATTATTACGATGAAGATATAATATTTTTCAAATTTTATTTTAATACACACATTATTTATTAATTCATATAACTTACATTTGCTGAGGAAATCATAAAAACAACACCTAATAAAAATACATTTAATATTTGCTTCGCCATTTTGGAATAATAAATTCAACTTCTCAAAACACTTATGAAGAAGAAAGAGTTTGATTGTGACTTTTATAGTTGTCTTCGTCATTGAAAATTTAATGTATAATTTTATAGATGACTGTCTTGAATAATTTGCCTAATAATAAAAACAGTATTTAACAAAATTATAAAATAAAATATAGAATTAGCTATTTAGAGATAGAAAGAATACATACGTATATTCTAGTGACCATCATAATAATATTTAAAAAAAAAATTAATATCTACTTTGTACAATTACAATAGGAGTGTCGTGGGTAGGCTTAACTATGTTTTAAAAATATATAAAATTTTAAATAAAAAATCAGATATGGATAGAACATAAATATTTTTAATTTTATTTTATTTATAATATATAGCTGAAGTAGCCGGCGTTCCCCGTGATCATAACAAGGAGGCTGTGACGTCATATAATTTTAAATTAAGAAAAACATAATGAAGATGATTTTTCCCGAGGATAAAACCAATACAAAGTGCATGATTCGTGGTGATATATAAAAAAATCTCCTTTGGTGTGAAAATAACCCTTTCCTTCCTATCGTCGATCGCTAATACTACCACTTCCGGTTTCCGGAATTACACCAAAAGTTGATCAATTCATCCCACTGATGCATTAAGTAAATATACCAAATTTCATCAAAATCGGTTGAGCCGTTCAGGCTGTACACATCTATACGGACGGACAGACATCATGCTAAAAATACTTTTTTCTGTTTAGAAAATGCTTGATTCGTGGAGATATGTAAAAATCTCCACATGTGAAATTTGGTGTGAAAACAATACCTCCCTTACTATCGTCGGTCGATAAAAAAGGACAAATATCAAATTAATTTTTTTTTTTATAAAAATTAATCTTAATAAATCTATATTATATATTATATTTTATATTTATGAAAAAATACATTTTTTTTTATGAATTAAACAAGAAAATAAATTTTTAAGATTTATAAGAATTAGCAAAATAAAATTTCAATTTCCCCCTTGCAATCATTCATTATGAAAATAAATGTATTTGGTATTTCTAATACAAATCACTTTCTATTCATACTTTTTTCTCTTTTTTTCAATTATATCATGAATATCTAAAAAATTCGACTAATTCTCTTATACTTTTAAAGTACCTGATTCACCGAGTTGCCGCTCGGCACTTGAAAAAAATATTCCTTATGAACTATGAATATTTAAGATTAAGATTATTATTTAAAATAAATAAACGAAAAAAAATATATATATGAAACAATTTCAAATAATTTTAAAGAACATAAATTAAAAATAAATAGTCATATAACTTACAGCCCTTAAACTTACATATTAATGCACTGAAATACAGATATGGATATAACATAAATATTTTTAATTTTATTTTATTTATAATATATATGTAAGACCAGGCTGTGACGTCATGAATGGCTGGATGACGTCTTATAATTTTAAATTAAGAAAAAACTAATAAAGATGATTTTTCTCGAGGATAAAACCAATACAAAGTGAATGATTCGTGGTGATATGTAAAAAATCTCCTCATGTAAAATTTGGTGTGAAAATAACCCTTCCCTTCCTATAGTCGATCGCAAATACTACCAATGGATTTGCACCAAAAGTTGATCAATTCATCATACTGATGCATTAAGTAAATATACCAAATTTCATCAAAATCCGTTGAGACGTTCAAATCTATACGGACGGACAGACATCATGCTAAAAATACTTTTTTTCTGTTAACAAAATGCATGATTCGAGGAGATTTATGTAATATGTAAAAATCTCCACATGTTAAATTTGGTGTGAAAACAATATCTCCCTTACTATCGACGGTCGGTAAAAACATAGGCATTGACAACGTGGGGAACAGAGAATTAAATATTTGTAATTGTACTAGTACTTATTTAAAGTTACTATTAAAATTGATGATTTAGTTGAATAATTTATTAACTAATGTTGTTTCAAAATACATGTTTTATATATAATACAAAAAAAAATCTATAAATATATTAGTAACTTTTTATTTATCAATATAAAAATAATTTATGTACAAATTTGAAATTAAAATTTTTGTTCCAGATTGTTTAACCTCGACTCGAATATCCAAAAGTTGGTGCCTATGTAATAAAATTTTCAAAATAAATTAAAAAATGAAATGTTTTATACAAAGAGGAACCTTATTAAGTAAATATATGAAGTACTATTTTGTTAAACAATCTTGTCACTAAGTCTAACAGCTCTAAAATAAAGGTTTTCTTTTTAGCAAAAATTGATCCAGACGACTATTGAAGACTTCCAAATACTCGAAGAAAATATTTTAAAGAATGATAAGATAAGGAACAAGGTCAGGAGAATATGGAGGATGAAAAAGAACACCAGAAATCTAACAGCTTCTACGGATAGTTAATGCAATGTGAGGTCTTGCGTTATGGTAGACATTTCCGGTCCTGTTCGGCCAATTCGGAACATTTCGATGCAATAATAATTCAAATGAAAATTTGAAATAAGTTGACCTGTGGCCAGGTCCGAACCTACCGACGGTTTGAAATAAATTAATTTCTAGCTACAGAAACAATTTCAAATAATTTTAATATATCTATTAATGTAAGAAAAAACAGATATGGATAGAACATAAATATTTGTTATTTTATTTTATTTATAATATATAGCTGAAGTAGCCGACGATGCCCGTGATCATAATAAGGAGGCTGTGACGTCATGAAGGGCTGGGTGACGTCATAAAATTTTAAATTAAGAAAAACATAATGAAGATGATTTTTCCCGAGGATAAAACCAATACATTCGTGGTCATATGTAAAAAAATCTCCTCATGTGAAATTTGGTGTGAAAATAACCCTTCCCTTCTTATCGTCGATCGCTAATACTACCACTTCCGGTTTCCGGATTTGCACCAAAAGTTGATCAATTCATCCCACTGATGCATTAAGTAAATATACCAAATTTCATCAAAATCGGTTTAGCCGTTCAGGCTGTACACATCTATACGGACGGACAGACGGACGGACGGACGGACAGACATCATGCTAAAAATACTTTTTTCTGTTAAGAAAATGCATGATTCGTGGAGATATGTAAAAATCTCCACATGTGAAATTTGGTGTCAAAACAATACCTCCCTTACTATCGTCGGTCGGTAAAAATAGGCAATTAAATTTAAATTTTATTTATTTTGCATTTAATTATATTATTGCTAATTGCAATTAACAAGATAAATTTCTTTGAAACTGTTTTTAATTTTATTTTTTAGTTTTACAGATAAAATTTATTTCTGATGCTATTGAACTCGAAAATATCTGGATTTCATCAATCATTTTCTTCAATCAATATATCTTTTCACAACTAGATCAATTACTTTTATATTCCGTAAATTAATTTTACATATAGTAGATGAATTAATATTTTGAAATATAAAAGGTCTTGGCTAACGACCTCAAATGTATGCTATATTTGGAGTCTATTATTTTAGAACAATAAGCTTTGATCTGGTTAGTCAAGTTGACAAACTAGTTCAGTTTTGTCTATTTTAACAAGCTACTTCAACACAAACGCATCTCCTACCCATTAGAGTTCAGTTGATGTCCAAACGTATCTACAACTAACTCTTTATCAAAAATATATTTCCAGTACACTTGAACACCAACGTCTCCAGTATGATCCTTTTAAGATATCGTCTTTTTATTTTGAAATAATTTGACATTACATTTACACTTCACACACAAATTTATACTAAATTTATAAACTAAACAAACATTATTCTTCCCGATTTACATATAGTTTCTACAAAGATGATAAAGAAATTTTGATCACTCTCTTAAGGGCAGACGCTCTAGAATCTTATTTCTATTTTAGATCTCAATCTCAACATCTTTTGATAAAAGGATAAAAAAATGAGCTATTGCCAGGCACAGAAACGACTGACGATTTGAAATAAATTAATTTCCAAACAACATTATACATAAAGTATCAAAATATATATATATATAAATTTTTAAAACTTGAATTAAAATGACTAAATTAATATATATTATCTTGGTTTTTATTTTTAATTTAATTACTTTTTAATTATTAATTACTACTATATTTTAAGTGAAAAATTTCCGACAATGAATATAAAATTAATACTTTGTAAACTATCACTTCTGGTTTCTGGATTTACACCAAAAGTTGATGAATTCATGCTACTGATGCATTAAGTAAATATATCAAATTTTATCAAAATCCGTTGAACCGTTCGAGCTGTACACGTCTATACATACACACAATGGACAGACGGACAGACATCATGCTAAAATTATTTTTTTCTCTTAACAAAATGCATGATTCGTGGAAATATGTAAAAATGTCCACATATGAAATTTGGTATGAAAACCAATACCTTCCCTTCCTATCGTCTGTCGGTGAAAAGTAGCGATAAATTGAAATTGTGAAAGCAATTATTTTTTTCGGTAGATTTCTCAGATGGTGAAAAACTGCATAAATTTGCCGATTGTGATGTTTATTTATATTTTAATATTGAAAATAAATTCTTCGTTGTCGATAACTTCCTAGCGGAAGTGTCGTGGCCCTAATAACTCCACAGGAGTCATAGGGTGTTCATGGGAAAATTTGACCGAAGTGGTTTCCCTTTGCCTTCTTCGGTGGGGCAGCCGATGTTAAATTGAATTAGATTTTTATATTTATTAATTTATTAATTAAACAAATATATAATCTTGAGTTCTATGCTGGGATTCGAACTCAGGCTTCCTGTGTAGAAGTCTAGTACTCTACCCACTCAGCCATGCTGCCCCTAAATTCAGTTTCATAAAAATCATGAAATTATTTATGAAAAATTGAACAAACAAACAAAAACAAAATCTAAACAACCCTATTCTGTTTGGTATTTTATTAATTTTTTTGTTTGCTAAAATTTTTATGAAACATATTTTACTTTTATCAAGGCAGTATCATAATTATATACTTGAATTTAAAAATACCTTCCCTCCCTATCGTTGGTCGGTAAAAATTATTTATAGTATCCAATTATTACGTTCATATACCTCATTTCTTCCATTTTTACCTTTATAATATTTTTTTTTAGGTATAATTCCATAAATCTTTTTCATTATTTATTATAGACTTTAATTTCAAAGAGGAACAGCTCTTTATTCATTCACTCATGTCTTAAGGAAGTAATGTACTTTCACGCATAGTTGCATCCATAATTTCAGTTGGTATAATAATTGAACTAAAAATAAGTAATCTTGGAATATATTTTTTTATCAAATCATAATTGAAAGGGAAAATAATTTCAGGAACAAATTTCAATATATAAATATTTTATTAAAATAAATAGAATAAATAATAAAAAAAATTTATCTTGTACAATGGTCATCAGAGAATTGTGTCTCTGGTGGTAGCGTGAGGGGCTCCAATAGCAGCTGCACCTGTCAACCCTTCTGAATGGGTTCCCAAGTCTGGAAACCATCGATTTAACCAGGTACGAATTGCTGCATGAACATCCACATTCAGAAAGCAGAACAAGAAGGAGATGCAAAGTCCCTATTTAAAAAAAGATATAATAAATATCAATATTTATTATAAATCAATATTATTATAAAATTATATATCAAACTAAAATTAATTAATTAATTAAATACCACAAGTTCTTGAATAATACTTTGTTCTTATTATCAAAAATTGAATTTAAAATTCCATTTTTAATATTAAATTATACATTTTTACTTTCCCGCATACTTCGTATAAGGGAAGTATTGGAATCGTCAAAAATTTCGACTTCGAGATTTCGATAGATCTTGACGTTTTAGACCTCCCTGAGTCGGAAAATACCTTTTTTCGAATTATGTCTGTGTGTGTGTATGTATGTATGTATGTATGTATGTATGTAATGTCTGTGAGCAAATTTACTCAAAAACTAATCAAGCTAGGACTTCGAAATTTGGTACACCGATATTATTCACAGTTTGTAGATTTCTATCAAAATTTCGTCAAAATCGGTTAACCGGAAGTGGTACTTTACCTAAACTGGTTGCGTTTACCTTTCAAGTAAAGTACCAGTTTGCTTCGAGATATTTGCTTCATATTTTGTATATATGTAGATGTAAAAATATGAAAAAAATTCAGATACCAAATTTCATCATGATCTGACTACCGGAAGTGACATTTTACCTATACAAGTAGCGTTAGGTTTAAATTATAAATATATATAATAGAGTGTTAAACCATTTCACTTTATAATTTAAATTAATTAGTTTGTATATTTTTATTGTTGTTAAAACATAATAATAATAACCTAATTACCTATTTATATGCGGGAAAGTCTAGGGGAGGACACTCCCGAATTTTTTTTTAATAATTTATAAAAAAACAAACTAATTAATATATCATTCAAATGACCTGTGGAGCAACGACAATCGCGCTAAAAACTTGGTAAAAGTGTTCTCCAGGTCGTCCTGGAACGGGACGATAAGGCAACAAATAATGTTGTAGTCCAAACAAAGGTACAAGGATGAAAGCAGCTCTGACACCCTTTCGGAGAGCTGGAGCTGGTAGTGATACCTAAAAAAACAAAACAACAAAAAAACAAACTTCAAATACATATTTATTAGTAAATACATCATATAATCTGTGTAGAGTTTGTATATTGTATACATTAAAACTAATAATATAATATTAATATATTTATATACATTATAATATAATAATAAAATATTATTGATATTTTATTATAATAATAGTGAATTCTCGGGTTACAAGATGAGTCTTCTGAGCAAAATTGATGAACCGCATGATTGTGGTTCTGTAGAGAGCGGTGAAAGATAAGAGAGAGAAAAAGAAACTGTGGTTAGTAAAGAATAAAGCTGATTCAATTTGCTTTCAGATAAAAACATTTGTAAAAGAAAATTATCAAGAATAGGCAACTATTAGGGCCATTAATTTATTTGATGATGTTGCGAGTTAAAAAATCGTCAAAATCAGGTGTCAATTACAAAGTTCTTTGAAAGAAAAGCTAGTGATAGTAATAATTATGAACCAATCTTATCGAGAATAATTAAATTTAGAGATAAATAGAGTGTGTTTCAAATTTCGCGGGCAACGTACTTTTGATTATCGATTTTTTTTTTTTGTTTTGTTTTGTTGGTACACTCTTCCCGAACATCTGTACCAAGTTTCAAGTGTATATCATTTTTTGTCTGGTTGTGAGAGGCGTAAAGATTATAAGTGTTTTGCGTGCTCGGCGATTTTTTGCTATCGAAAAATATGGATCAAAGGATTCGAGATACAACAGATCAAAGTAGACGAAGTAGCAGTTACTAATCCTCCTCCCTCCGACATCCCACCACGACGACTTTTATACTCGTATATAGTTCGATGAGTAAACAATTGCTTTCCTTTTACATATATACATTTATTTATATGTAAATAGTATAGGTATATATGTTTATTATTAAATAGAATTTTTTTTTGCTTAGTAATATTTTGGGTTTCGGAACGAATTAATTGCATTTATATTCGTTCTTATGTGAAAACTTGTTTTGGGTTACAAGGATTTTAAATTACAAGTTACCTCATAATCCAAAGTTCCACTGTATGAAGTTATAGAATGAGTTTTTATTTTCTATTAAATAAGAATTTTAAAGATTTCAAATTATTTAAAAGATATTACTAAAAATTTAATTTAAATTTTTTTTTTAAATTATCTTTTATTTTAATATGTAATCTAAATGAGAAAATAATTTTAAAAAGTAAAATAAAAGATATTTGTTTACCTTTCCAACAAGAACACGAAGTACATTGGCTAAAAAGATTGTGGAAGCTATAAGAGTTGCAAGAACTGGAATTGTTAGAATCCAAGTAGAATCACTTTCAAACATCCAGCATCTATAACAAAATCCAAGTTCAGAAAAATTTACGAGTACAATAAAGTTATTTCTCATATCAAATTTTAATAACTTACTAAAGTAGTAATCTCAACTTAAAACACTATACTTTCGAAATTATAAATTATTCACTGGTTATCAAAATTGAATAAAAAATTTAAATAAATAACAAGAAATTTAAAATTTTGCTAAAGTATTAAAGTAGTAGGTGAATTGAATTTCTTCATTCCTTTCCTAGTAATTATTACTTTTTGTGATAACATAAAATCAATTTTATTAAGTTAAACAATATTCTCAACATATCGTCGGTTTGTAAGAATACCGTCACAACTCAAAAATGATCATAATTGTGATTTTTATATAAAACTATTGCTTATTGTCAATATATTATGTGGAAGAGAGGCACAAGTTGTAACTACTGTTAAAATTACTAGGTAGCATTTAAAACAGTCTGTAATTCGCGCAGTTTTATACGGCCATTCTTTGTAAAACCGTCACATATATGAAATAGTGTCCCATTTTAAAAAGTGCCATGATTTTGATTTCATAGTTTTGGTGAATACAGTCCTATTTTGTGTTGGATTATTGTGCAGTATTCAAAAGGTGAACTATTTTTTGGGCAAGACTCTTATTTAAATAAGGGGATGTAAAAGGGTTCGTAAGTGTACATAAATTACAAATTATTAGTCGAAATCATAGTTTAAAATGCCTCTCAATTATATGTAGAACCTTTTGTTTCTATTGTTTATCCCTGCAAAGATATAATTGTTTTAATATTTTACAAATTTTGAATTGTCTTTCCTGGAAATCTATTAATTTTGAGTTGTGACGGTATTCTTATAAACCGACGATATGTTGGCATTAGCATATTTATGATTGAAAAATAAAATGCTCCAAAGTATATATTAAATAAATAAAAATGTTTAGTTTATAATTGGTGAAGTCTAAGAAGATGTTAATGACACCCCTGTAATGCAAATAATAATCATCAAAATGTTTAAGTATATGAAGTCGGACCTAAACCCTCTGCGACTTTTTCTTGGTCCCAAAATTAAAAAGACCCATCTAGCCAGTAGGATTGGGCGTATAAAGTTGGAAAATCTCAAAAAGTATCTGTCAGAAGATTAGAAAATACGCAGACACAGGTGCATTTATTACATTATCAGAATGGGATTAATTAGAAAGAAATAATAAATAAATATTTTTCTGGAAAATTTTATATTTAGCCAAATTTCAGATATGTATAATGATTAAATTAAATAAATGATTAATTATGAAAAGATTATACCTCTTAATATCCTCAATTTTGCTAGATCTTGTAATACAATAGATGATTGTAATAAATGCTGGAGCGCACCAACCCAATGCAAGGAAATATCGCCAAACTACAATACTACGGAAGAAAACGACCATAAGTGCCAAATGTAAATGAAGAGCTTCGCAAAACATCCAAGCGTAGGTGGCCAATGTTGTATATTGTACGAGGATATGAAGGGCCCGACAAAATAACTGAAAACAAATGATCAAGTGATTAATTCTAAACCTGGAAAAAAATAATGTGTTTATATTTTTAAATTAAGAAAGTACGAATTACGAAGTAAGTTTTATAGATAATTACAATTTGGATTTCCGAAAATACAAAAGAAACATTTTTTTCTTTAATTTCATTTAATTATTACACATAATATTTAATTAATTTTTTAAACTGAATGAAATTAAATTAAATTAATTGAAATTGTTTTCTAAAAATACTTTTTAGCAAAATTCTATATTTTCTTATAAAAAACAGCTAAGTTTTTTAATAAAAACTTCTTTTAATAAAGAAAAAGAGAAGTTAAAATGATCATGTAATTAATATATTACTTTCATTTTAATTATCCTAATTACATTTTATATTTTATTATCTTGTATTTAAATTTTTGAATTTAATGTTAATTAAATCACTCACATCTTATAACATTGAAACTACAACTGGATTCAATTAAATAAATCATGTGTAAATATAATAGTTATAAATTTTAAAAGAAAAGAAAAAATATCAATATATCTTATAATTCTATAAAATAAATTAAAAATGTATGATTTTTTCATAACAAACAAAATAAATAAATAAATAGAATAAATTTTTCTAATTTAAGACAGAATTAAAGCTATAATGTAAAAAATACTTTCAGATTTAATTTAATTAATTAATTGTCAAGTTTTATCTTGAGATTTTAGTACTTTTTGTATATCAATATCATAAGAAATTAAAAATTGAATATAAAAGAATTATTAGTAAATAATTTGAATATTTTCTTTAACATCACTACTTATTGTACTTATTTTATTGTTTATTTGTGTTTAGTAAAATGCAAAACAATTAATTAATTCATTTGTTTTTACCGACCGACGATAGGATATTTCATACCGAATTTCACATTTTTATATATTTCCACGAATTATGCATTTTGTTAACAGAAAAAAGTATTTTTAGCATCATGTCTGTCCGTCTGTCCATTGTGTATTCGTACAGACGTGTACAGCTTGAACAGCTCAACAGATTTTGATAAAATTTGGTATATTTACTTAATACATCAGTAGCATGAATTCATCAACTTTTGGTGAATACCCGGAAACCGGAAGTGGTAGTATACAAAGTATTAATTTTATATTCATTGTCGGAAATTTTTCACTTAAAATATAGTAGTAATTAAATTAAAAATAAAAACCAAAATAATATAATTTAGTCATTTTTATTCAAGTTTTAAAAATATGTTATCTTTTTTTTGAAAAATATAATTGGAAATGTATTATTAATTTAATTGCTAATATTTTTTTTTGTGTTTAATTGATTAACTTGAATGGAAATGAATAAGATCTCAGCTGATATTTATTAAATGTCAATTATGAAGTTTTCTTTTTATTAGAATGTTGAAAGAGATGGAGAAAAAAAAATTTATGAATCAAATTATACAAATTTAAAACAAATAATATAATAACAAATTTATATTTAATATTTTTAGTCATGTCATTACATATAATATCCATATGAAAATGACTTCGAAATAAATACTTATATACAACATTATATGTTTTTTGTTTTTTTTTCTTTTATAGATAATTTATTTAATTATCATTCATTTAGAAGTACTTGTTACTGCTAGTATTATTTCAGTAAAATTTTTCTAATAACATTAATTTATTGGAAATGAAATCATGTTTATTTTTTTTCTTTTAAACATTAATTACCTACTTAACCTTATACTATACCAGTTTAAAATGAATAATTTTATGAATTAAATCATTTCTAATTTTTTTTTTTTAATTTTTAACATTATATTAAATTTCAAGGTTACTAATCCTACTAATTCATTTGTTAATAAAATATTTTTGAATTTTAAAATAGTGAAAAATTGTTTATGAAACCAATTTCAATTTGAAATTGCTTGAGGCGGTGAGAGTTATGGGAAATTCATCAATAAAATGATGATGAAGAAATTTTTGTTAAAGTATGAAAAGTAAGCAAATGTTTAACATTATTATTAAATTAATTGACTCTTAAAATATCAACAAAATTCCCAACACGACCGGATGACCATGGATGGGTCTCCCTCTCTGTTCAAATATCCGGTTAATTAGTTAACTTCTACATTTTTTTTAATTTTTTAAATTACACAGATTATAGATATATAGAAAATTTTAAAAGAATTTTTTTTTTTTTAAATTAAATATACATTTTCTTTACTAATAATAATACTAATAGGTACTTACTATAGTATATTTAAAAAATTGAAAAATAAAAAATTTTTTAAAATTTTAACCAAACAACACAATAACCAACCTACTCATTAAAAAACAACAAACAACAAACAAAAAACAAAAAAAAAAAGAATCAAGTTAAAATAATAATAATCTTTTTAATAATAACTAGTTAATACAAAAATATAATTTATAGGTATATACACATTTTAGATATTTATAAACGAGTTAAGCATATGAAAAAATAGAAATAAATTTATAATTATTACTATATAGGTAGGTAAATACGTAATACCTTTAATACTATATATTTGTATTGTACGTAAATTCAATAAATATAAATAGGATATAAATAGAAACATTTTATTTTTCTATTTCTTAATGTACTGCTATTTTTACTATCTCGCTAGAGATAGTATTGCGATCACGAAAATTTTCGATGTCAGATTTTAATGTTTTTATACGTTTTGAAGGTTCCTGAATCATTTTCACTAAGGTTGAGAAAAATGTCTGTGTGTGGGTGTGTGTATTTATAATTAATTAAATTTAATTTAAATATAATATATTATGATATTTAATCCAATTCAAATTGCGAGATAGTCGAGTGGAGACACTCCAGCTTATTGATCTAAGTCAGAGGTCGCCCAAGTGGTCTATATAGACCTCCAGGGGTCTATTTAACAACAGTAGGGGTCGATCTCACCCAAGTATTGGGGTCGATTGGGATTCGAAGGAAAAACAGTTCTTAAAATGCGGATTGTTGATTGGATTATTGCGCAATTTTAGGCGCAAATTGATAATGCAGACATCAATTTGAAAGATGAGCTTGCTGATCTATTGTCGGATCGTAAAGCAAAAACGCTTATTAAAAATTTGAGAATACATAAATTTTGGACGAATATAAATATAATGCAAAAATATGTAAAACTTTACGAAATAGTTCAGCTATTTATGCTGGCGTTTCCAAGTTCCTATTTGTTTGAAGCCAGTTTACTCACGTTAATTCAATTTCAACTAAAAACAGAAATAAATTAAATGTGGTAGAGGGATTTACGTTTAAAATTGACTAATTTCGAACCCAATATAGCGAATCTTGCAAAGAAACATCAGGCACAACCATCTCGTTAAGAAATAAATAATCTGTAACTACTTTACTTATTGTTTCTGATCTATTAAATATTAAGACTAATAGATAGTTCTGAAAATTACCAGAAAATTACGTTTATGGGGGTCGATGGAGATTTTGAAATATTATATTTAAAGGGGTCGATTATTTCAAATGTTTGGCGACCCCTGATCTAAATAATAAAGACTAGAATAGGTATTTTAGAGCAGTAATTTGCAAAGCACAGCTCTTAATTAATTAAAGAATTTTAAAATATAAATTTTTTTTACATTATGGATGATTAATATATGAAAGATAAATTATAATAAATAAATAAATAAATATATATATATATATATATCACATACTCCATTTTTATGAATCACTTCAAGATCTTCAACTACATGCACATACCAGATGACCCATAGAAGATTATTAATTGCAAAGGAGAAAAATAATTGAACATGAATGGAGATTCGTGTACATTTGAGAGATCTGTAAAAAAGAAAAAAAATATTTTATTATAAAAAACATGTTTTTTTTTTATTTATAAAGTCATATTTTTTTTTATGAAAATATTGAAATAAGAGGAAACTTTTATTATATATTATCATTATTTTCAATCTTTATAAATGAGTAAATAAATTAATTCTTACTCTAATTGGATATATAATAA
This sequence comes from Labia minor, assembly GCA_963082975.1. Classification (NCBI taxonomy): domain Eukaryota; kingdom Metazoa; phylum Arthropoda; class Insecta; order Dermaptera; family Spongiphoridae; genus Labia; species Labia minor. The sequence continues at coordinate 10,933,435 of OY720345.1, forward strand.
AAAAAACTATTCTATACAAAAATCCATACTAAATCAAGATTTCTAATATAAATATATTTGATTTTAGTTTTTAATATAAACTCTATAATATATAAAGGAATATCATGTGCTTACATGTAAAAGCATTAATTTATAGTATTTTAATTAAGATCTTTTAAAAGAAACTCAAATTCAATAAAAATCTGTAAGTAAATAATTCGTAAATATCTGCAAAATCGTTAGTAAATTAACAAAAAAGTTTTAGAATTTTAATGGAGAATTCAAAAAGGTCAAATTACTTTACACAAATCGAATTTGACAGTATATAATAAATTCCAAGTATCATGTTGATATAGCCTTTATTTTAAACCGTATAGCAATTATATTTGTACTTATAACTTATAACCCTTCATAAAGTTGAAATTTAAATATTGTGGTTTTAATAACAATTCACTTTTGTTAATATAACTTTAATATTACCTATATAGATATCACATATCAATAAAAATGAATGATTGATTTAATGTTTTAAAAAAAGGTGACGATTCCAAAAATTTAGTGATTTTATAAAACTTTATAATTAAAAAGATTAATAATAATATATTTAATATTTAAAACCATATACTAAGAGTTTTGTCAAGAAATGGGTTAATTTTCTTATAAATAAAGGATATTATTCAAAGGGAATTTTGCCTAAGGAAAAGAGAAAGTAAAAATATCCATATTGATGTGTAATTCAATATATATTTATTTTGCTTTGTATTAGTATAGGTTGTTTGTCTTATAAGTTCACTATAAAATAGGAGCAAGGCAATCAAAAGTTTACAATTAATAATTGGTTTGCAAAAGCATCATGAGACAGGTAAGAAGATAATCATTTTCATTTTCATTTCTTATGTATTTATTACCATTGAAGTATTAATTTTATTGAAAATCTTTATATTTTGAAAAAATTAAATTAATAGTTAATTCATTAAATATTTACTTATATTAATTCAACAAACTTATAAAACAATATTATTTCATTATAATTATTTATTATTTTAGCTTTTGCTTGCTGCCGCTTTTATTGCGGTTGCACTTGGAGATTATGCACCTCCGGTAAAACCGTACGCTGCACTGGTTTTGTCGCCTCCAGCATATGGACCACCACTTCCTGCACCGCCTCCACCTCCACCACCACCTCCTCCTCCAGTAACTTATGGACCACCACCTCCTCCTCCTCCACCCCCACCTCCTCCACCGGCTCCTCCAGCAACTTATGGACCACCCCCTCCGCCACCACCTCCCCCACCTCCTCCACCGGCTCCTCCAGTAACTTATGGACCACCACCTCCTCCACCCCCACCCCCACCTCCGCCACCGCCTCCACCTCCACCTGCTCCTCCAGTAACATACGGACCACCACCTCCTCCACCACCACCCCCACCACCTCCACCACCTCCACCACCTCCACCTGCTCCTCCAGTAACTTATGGACCACCACCTCCCCCACCACCTCCCCCACCTCCACCTCCGGCTCCTCCAGTAACATACGGACCACCACCTCCTCCACCCCCACCCCCACCACCTCCACCGGCTCCTCCAGCAACTTATGGACCACCACCTCCTCCACCCCCACCCCCACCTCCTCCACCGGCTCCTCCAGCAACTTATGGACCACCACCTCCTCCACCACCTCCCCCACCACCCCCACCTGCTCCTCCAGTAACTTATGGACCTCCTCCTCCACCACCACCCCCGCCTCCTCCTCCAGCTCCTCCAGTAACTTATGGACCACCTCCTCCAGTAACATACGGACCACCACCACCACCACCTCCTCCACCACCTCCACCACCTCCTCCACCTCCACCACCACCTGCTCCTCCAGCAACTTATGGACCACCACCTCCTCCACCACCACCCCCACCACCTCCACCTGCTCCTCCAGTAACTTATGGACCACCTCCTCCACCACCACCACCTCCACCACCCCCACCTCCTCCACCACCCCCACCTCCTCCACCAGCCCCTCCAGCAACTTATGGACCACCTCCTCCACCACCACCTCCACCTCCCCCCCCACCACCACCAAAACCATATGCTAAATGAAGATTTAATTCAACAAATGAAATTCATTTATGACTTTTTAAAAACTTTTAATAATCTATAAAAATGTATTTTCTATGAAAAATTATTGTCAATATTTTGTGAAATTACTTTATGGATTATAAAAAAAAATTGTATGTAATATTCTATAAAAATTTAATTTCAATGAAAAATTATTGTCAATATTTTGTGAAATTCTATTGATATTTCACAAAAGTTCAAGAAGTACCATTATCTTCTCTGTACATACATATAAATATCACTATCACTTGTTTTTTAATTAAAAATCTGTTTTAATTAATTAAAAATATTTTTTATTTATCTATAAAATTAAACGACTACGCTATCCTAAACTCCTTCTAAACGGCTTCATGGATCTTAATGGTTCGGATATCATTAGAACCGTCATGACCCAAGGATAAGGTATAAGGTTGAAAATTTTAAAAAAGTTGATCCAAAAAAATACCGACCCAACCCAAATAAACAACGCTCCATGTGGCGCTTATGGTGGCTTAATTAAGAAGTTGACAGTCAATATAAAATTAATAATTCTAGAAATTTCCATACAAAAAATGTTTATAATATTTATTTTTTGATTTTAAGTTCTAATATTCTATAATATTAAAAATAAATTAAATTGAATATTACTCCTAATTGATTAATATTTTCTAAAACAAAATAAGTAATAATTTTTATATTTAAATTTATTTTTTGAAAAATTGTGCAATTTGCAAATTTGAGTAAAAACGAAGATCCAAATGAAAGAAAACGTCGATTGGCTAAAGAAAGAAGGACACGATGGTTATTTCGGAAAAAAAGTAAATTTTCTTGATGATATTGAATTGCTATTTTCTTTATACACATATTTTATAGAATTATTTATATCTTGACAAATTGTATTACGTTGTATTCGTTTTAAATATCATTAAAAAGTAGTAGTAAAAATTTATAAGGAGTAGCCATTTTATATTTATTTTTATTACATAATTTTTTTAGCAAAGATGTCCTATGATGATACAAATTAAACATTGGTTTATTAAATCATGTTCATTTTTCTGAGGACATCAATATAGAAATTTTCATAAAATAAAAGAACATGTTGTCATTATTAATATGGTATATAAATAATTTAAAAGTCGAAAAAAGAAAATATGCTACTCAAAAATGATCAATAAAAGAGTTATATACATCGAACCCCATCGTGGATATAAATATTTAATATACCGATTGAATTAAAATGAATTAAAACCTTTCTCATACAGACTTTCAACAAATTACTATGTATTAAATAATAATTTAAAATTGCTTCACTTATCTTTTCTTTGTATCTTTGCTTGATTTTTTTAATTAAAAAGGATTCAAAATAATTTGACTGTTTTAATACGCGTTTGTTCATTACTATATCTGTACGAAATCTTCGCATTGCTCAGCTAGTCCTTATTTTTAAAACACTTATCAATATTAATATATATTTTGTTTTTCATTAAATTATAAAAAAAAGAATAAGTTAAAGTCATACACAACCAACCTAAATGCCAAAAACACGATAAGGGAGATGACAAGGGCGAAGATGCTCACACAATAACCAATAATGTAGAGGCGATTAACAAATTGTCGAAACTGTAAATAAAAATTATTATTAGATAACAAATATAAAATTTATTTTTACTATATTTATAGTAAAATATGATTAAATTTTTTCAATCAGTTTCAAAGAAAGGGGAAGAGTGCATTACTCCGGAGAAGGAGGTGGGGGGGAATAGATTTTACAAATCAATTATATGGTTATATAAGGCGTCTTTAAGATATAAAAAATAAAATAAAAAAAATTAAGATCACCAATTGACTAATTTGAAAATTTGCATAGAACTCTTGTGTGTCCACAGAAATATAATAATATTTCTAAATTAAATAAAGATCCCACTCAAAAAATAAATTTATTTTAAAAAATGATACTGAATATTATTCTTAGAAATATAGTATTTACTAATTCAAAAATTTATTTATAAATAATTTAAAAGTCCACGGCAGTGTTTCTCAACCTTTTAGTATTCACAGCCCAATTTTCAATCATAATTTTCATCCCCCCCCCCCTCCCTCCTCCAAATGAAAACATTTTGCTTTTTTTGTTTTTTTTTAGAACCATATTGAAAAAAAGTTGGAAATATTGTTTGAGACCCTCTTTACATTCACTGACTTAATCATTTTTTTTTTAGATAACATTTTCTCTTGGATATACTCGCGCCCCACAGGTTGAGAATCACTGGTCCACGGAACTCAAAGTTCAATCACATTTGCCCAAGTGACCCTCTATCCTGATCTAAACCCATCCAATTCTTATTTTGCAGAAGTTATTAAGAAATTGAAATAAACAAATAAATAATAAAATAATTAATAGTTATTTAATATTTTTTATCTTTTTGAATTGTTTAATTAAATTTTTTTATTATTTTTACTAATTAAAAATATTTATTTCTTAAAAAAATCTTGCTAATTTGGTAATATTTATGATGGTCGTTGAAAGGGGGTGGGGGAGAAGGGAGGAATTTTAAAATTTAGTATAGAAGAGGGTTTTTCAACCGTTGGGAATTTTTTGTATATATCTATATCTATATATATATATATATATATATATATATATATATATATATATTTTCAAATATACTAAACTTAACTAAGTTTAGAAATTTTTCTTATCATTCATTATTTTCTTGTCATTAATAAATAAAGTAATTAATTAATCTATAAATTCGATTATATTAAATAAATTGACAACAAAATTTATTTGGTTGATTTGAATAAAAATTCAAATTATTTATTAGAATAAAAGTATTTGTTTTTTTTTTTATATAAAAAAAGGTGTTCCAAAATGAACCAACATTTTATTTTCTAAATAAATTATAATCATTCAAAAAATTTTTTTTTTTATTTAAATTTGAAAGAACAGACCTGAAGATTATATGTGAAACATGACATCTGCCATATGGCTGCTCGGCATGATCTTTCTGAAAATAAAATGGCGAGCAATAAATAACCAGTTCATTTTGGGACAACCTTTATTTTAAAATATTCATTATTTTTTAAGATAATAAATTTGAAAATGCATTTGTTTAAAATAAATAAATATTTTAATATAATTAAATTAAAAATTCATTCTATATATAATAAATAAATATAATTTTTCTATTAGCATAAACCTCACCATTTCTTTATGAAATAATAAAAGTATTCTATTAATATAAATAATAATATAAGTATGCTAAAAATTAGAAAATATTTTGTAAAAATAAATAGAAATAAAATTATTTAATCTTTAACGATAGGTATTAATAAAGGAATTGTGTTGCCATCACAATTTTTATGAAATATTTCTAAATTTATATTTTTATTTAAATCGTCTTAAATATCATCTTATCTCGAATATCATTATAAATTTTAAATCATACTTTAACTCGCTTTCAAATGGTATTGATATTTTTTTTAAATCTCTATATCTTGTTTTTAATAATTACTATCTCGCGAGAATTTTCGATGTTGAGATTTTGATGTTTTTATACGTTTTGAAGGTTCATGAATCATTTTCACTAAGATTGAGAAAAATATCTGTGAATGTGTGTGTATGTGAGTATGTATGTAACCAATATTACGCAAAAACGGTTTGAGCTAGAATCATGAAATTTGGTATTCAAAATTCGTAGTTTTCTATCAACTTTTGAGAAATGTAGCTCAACCGGAAGAAGGTCATTACCTACAACTTTTTGATTTTTTTTTCCTCTAATTGACCGTAAAAATAAAGATATATGTTTGATAGTTTTTCACATGATTAAAAATTGTATAAAACTGCTATATATAGAATTTCAGCTTGATTGAATCGATGAAAGTAGCGGAATTAATTTTTTAACACTTAAAATCACGCGCCAACACGTGACTTGGTGCCATCAACAAACAGCCAAACATGCGCTGATTTAATAAATATTATTTATTAATTTTATCTTCTTCTTCTTCTTCCTTTTAGGCTTCCAGCCTGTTTGTTATCGGTCTTTCCACCTTTTCTTTGGTCGACCTCTACTACGTGTTCCATGGGGCCGATTCTCTTTTACTAATTTTAATTTATAATTAATTAAATTTAATTTAAATATAATATATGCTAATTAATCCAATTAAAATTTGCGAGAAAGTCGAGTGGAGACACTCCAGCTTATTTATTTTAACATTTTTATTTTAATATTATGAATACAATCTAAATATATATATAATTTGCTTATGATTTGTTTCGTCCGTCTTCACAGCCAAGAAAAAAACTGAATTATATTTTTTTAAACCCATATCTTTTGTATTCATTTTATATATTTTTCTACTTATTAAAATAGAAGTCATTTAAATAAAGAATATCTAAGAATTTTATTCTTTTTAGAAAATCATTCGCGAATTTCATATCATAATATCCAATTTTCTGTACCCGATCACTCAAATGAATTTTATAAAATTAATTAATACTTAGTTCTAAAAATATTCTAATATTCTACTTACTTTAAAATCGTCCATGTCAATACAAGTTGTATAATTGGAAGATGCCCATGTACCATTCTCCTCGCATTTTCGGAATGCATATCCTTTCCATAAATGTAAAAAAAACATAATGTTAAATTACTTACGTTTTATTTTATTTTATGAAATAATTATAATTTATTTAAGGAATTATAATAGTTTGAGCATATAAAACCATTATAGAAGAGAACACTGTTTATAAATATTTACTTTCAATATTTTGGTAGGAAAATTGCAGAATGTTGCTGATGAGATAAGGATTTGCAATGAATTTTCTCAAAAATTATAAATTTTTTATAAGAACCAATTAAATAACAGTTTAATAGAAATGTCTTGAAATTTGAAAAAAAAAACTCATATTTTTTCCAAAAACAAATAATTTATCACCATCATACACTATATAATTGGTAGCATGTTCTTTCCTAAATACTTAGTTCAATAATTAATTTATATATATATATATGGGATTTCAAACTGATCCCAAAAAGCGCTGTGCGATTTTCCATTAATAGTACAGAAGATACGACTAGATGGCGCGGTTCCAAACTTGTGATCACAGCCGCAATATCCGGACATTGAAGCTAAACAATTCCCTTTGCATAAATCGGCATCCTGTTACAATAGATACAATTTATATTCAGCCCTTCTATCTATTTCGCACTGCCGAGCTGAATAGGTCATTCCAAGAATCTTCCAACGCACCTTGATCAGCGGAGCTACGACAGAGTGTGCATTGTCTGGAACCGTGTTTCCCAACGTGGGGCAATTTAATTGTAAAGGAAGAGGGGGGCATTTCGAAAATGGACTCGATACGAGTTTAACCCTTTTGGTCTGGATCATTTAAATAAGAGCTGCAAATGATTTACTTGTAAAAAAAAAACAAAGAAATCGTCTGGATATAACAGAACGGAGAGACAAGTCTAACCAAATTGAAACCGAACATAAAATCTCTGTGCAGTAAGCATCAAGGATCTCACTAAATTAAAATATTAAATTATTATAGAAAAATTTTTATTAAAATTATTTCTCGAATTTTAATTTGTTTTTCACATTTTGTTTTGAAAATTTACTTAAGATGTGTTTCGTTAACATTTTCCTCTCTTCAATGATTTCCTTCTTTCATTTAAGTTTCTTAATTGAACAATTCAATTATTTAATTTTAAAAATTATTTATATGTTATATAGGGGTGGGAGGGTCATAAGAATTTCAGAAGGGCTTAGGAATAAAAAAAGTTTGGAAGCACTGCTCTAGAAGGACCGTTGAAGGTGCCAGCGCCCGTCGTCGTTGAAGACAGTTCTGAGTTTCTAGCAAAACCATTGGCCAGTAGTGCAGATTTTTTGGGTTGTCTGAGGATAATCACCTTTCTTCGGGGTTAATGGAAACGAGAGCGGGCCTCCGTTACCGTAAAAAGATATCGTTTAGAGTAGCTAGTGATATATATTTATATTTTGTTGTAATATTTAATGTTAATGTAAATATGTATAATAGCTACATAGTATGAAATGGGAGAACTACTATTTATTTAAATAATCAATCTAGATATATATTTGTTTTTGAAATGATAATATATGTAAGTATGTAGGTATGTCACAATAAGAGGGTGGGGTGAAAAGTTGCCGGCCTGACCAAGAAAAACTTTATTTTTAAATTTTTTTTTTTGCTATATTTTTCAACATAATCTCCATCAACACTGATACATTTCTCATCAAGGTGTTCTAATTAAATTAACTAATTTAATTTAATTTAAGTCTCATCAACAGTTATGAATCGACGCAAAAATTAGTTTGGTTTACGCCTACAGCGTCATATTATCGGTAGAAATGGTTTTTCGATATTCAAGCTTTCAATATTCCAATGGTTATGCAAAATATTTCGCACACGTTCAGCTGACATCGTACAGGTCTCAGCTATCTTGAATGTTGAAAAATAAAGCAAAAAAAAAAAAATTTAAAAACATCGTTTTTCTTGGTCAGCCCGGAAACTTTTCACCCCACCCTCATATACCTATAAGATTAGTATAAATGGAAAATGTTTGATAAATTATATTTTAATGAGTTAAAATTAGTTTATTTATATATTTAAATTTTCGAATAATCTACTGCTACATTTATTTTATTTTATTTTTTTTTAAAATCTATTATATTAAATTAAAATATATTTTATATAAATAAAAAACAAACAAACAAACAAACAAATATACAAACAAATTTACTTTGATTATATCAATGATAAGAATTATTTACGTGTGCGATCAAAACCGATGACGTATGTTGGACAACTGAGATTGGCTGTAACGCCTGGAGGTGTAGGCTCCCAGCAAGATGCTAAGAGATCAAAAACCAAAGGACATCCTCCTGAAAAATTGAATAAAAAAAAATTATGTAAAACAAGAAAATATTCTAGAAAGAAAATAATAATACTTACTTACATCTAATATATTTTACAACACAGAATGAAAAAAAATATCATTTCTGATCTACATAAATTTATGATAATATACCATAAATTATTTGAATTAAAAAAATAATATTTTCCTTTATTTCAAAATCAATCAAAGATTGTGCAATTATTTAATTTGATCTCTTTACTGATTTGACAAATTTAATATTATAATTATATATATTATAATAGTAATATTACATTAATTATTATTTTTTATAAAATAAAAACAGTTTATTCCGTTATTATTAAAAAGATAATCAAAATTAAAATTTAATAAACAAAAAATTGCAAATCAAATATTTTGAATACAAATAACGTTAAGTTGTTTTCTTTTTTGAAATGATAATTAAAATTAATAATAAATATAAATTTTTTTATAAAAAATAAATTAATATATTAGTTGTGAGATATATCTACTTTAAAATTGATTGATTAGAAATATAATAATTGCATTAATTAGTAATTTCAATTATAATAGCTATATTATACATCAATATTGATAGAAAATCTTACCTTGAGTGTTGTTTGAAACGAATGGCTTTGAAAAGCAGTTTTTAAAAAGATTTAATAATAATTGATCAGTTAATTGAGTCACTAGACTGTCTTGATCGGTATTTGTTTGTTCTCGACGAATTACCTTTAAAAATAATAAATAATTAACTTGTATTAGAATTGATATTATATATTTGTTTCTATTAAAAAAAAGTAAATTTATTAATGTAAATCTATACCTCTTTTTTGAAATATATATATATATATTGTGTATATCTATTGGTGAATATTTTGATAGAATGAAATGTAAGGAAAGATTGGGATGTGACAGAAAGCGTGAAATATTCAGATAGAATCATTGAAACGGTTGAATGAACAACTTGAGATAGAAGATAATAAATAGGTTTGATTGTTAATTGAATATATTCATAAATTCATATCAAAACGAGTCAAGGAATTTTCATTTTCCACATGGTATCATATATACTATATATATAATGTAGATATTATATACTAACTAGATTGTGACAATCATCGACGCTCTTTACTTCTTTACATCTAAAAAAAAACATCTCTGACTTTTGTACGTCCTACGCAAGGACAACGCCTCGATTATGTCAATTAGGTGTCCAATAATCATTAAAACGGGTCCTATCAACTGTTACCTTGATCGGAGGCGCTATCAAGTAGCTTTCCCAATTTTGATCCCGGAGGCTGGGTTGACTTCTTCCCATAGACCCCTTGCCAGGCCTGGGACTTGAACCCAAGACCACGAAAATATGAGGCATCTTCGCTAACCTCTCACCCTGTGGCGCCTTCGTTCATTCCTCACAGACATATAGAATCCTTAAAGTAAATAATGAATGTGAAATGATTTTTTCTTCACTTTTATTACTTTATTTCAATTAGTGACTCTCTCTCGTTGTTGCGTTTTTGTTAGACTTTCCCTAATATGATCTTATCTCTGACTTTTGTACGTCGTACGCAAGGACAACGCCTCGATTATATCAATTAGGTGTCCAATAATCACTAAAACGGGTTCTATCACAACTTTTACTTTGATTTTCTTAATCTGAGGCGCTACTTTTTATCAAGTAGCTTATTTTAAAAATTTGAAAATAAACTTTTTAGCATCATAATAACTAGCAAATAAAAATAAAACTATAAAAAGATAATATAAGATAGATAAGACACTTGTTTTATGACTTTTTATTTCAGATATAAATCAATTTATATGTTGCTGGACTATTTCCATTTCTGTAATGGAATTTTATTTTTTCAGATTTTTCACAGTTAGAATTTCCTTTATTTAATTTATTTAGACTAAGGTTTTGTATCTCTGATGGTGTTGTTTTATTTTATAAAAATGATAAAATGATCTTCCTTGTGATTTTTTTGTTTTTGTTTTGATTGATTTCTTAAAATTTGAGTTAAAATAAATGGGGTTAGATATGACTGTAATAATTTAAAAAAATTTTTTCCCGGAGGTTCATAATTTCAAATCGATAAAATGTTTAAGAATTATTGTTTTTTGTTTTTTTTTTACCAGAATTTTATCTACTCCATCGCCACAGGCTGCTGAATAGTTCACATCGGACCAGGAACCATCTTCAAGACAGGATCGATTCACTAGAAGCATGAAAATTATGTTATACTAACTTTTATATTGAATAAATTGTGTGAGGGATGCGAATGAATAAACGATAAGATTTTTTTATTCAATTTATAGTAAAAAATGTCGTTTAATGAAACTAAATTTGTACTAACATGTCAATTGTAATTATTATTTCAAGAATATAAATCTTCTCTTATCAATTCAATATAAAATTTAGAAATGAACACAAATCTACTTTTATTTTTATTTTATTTTATCGTTTTTTTTTTCTTTCAACAAATAATTTTGCCTCTATCAGAATTTTTAAATGAATGCACTCTACTGCTATAAGATATAAATTAAATGATCGTATCTATAATTTAATATTTTTTTTCTACTATTGTATATGTCATAATATAAAATACTAGTATATTTATATTACTCTTTCTCTCTCTTCCATCTAATATATATATATATATATATATATATATATATAATTATACTATATATAAATGTAATTTACAATTAAAGCAAATATTTAGTTTATTCTATTTCTTTTATAGAAATAATTTTGAATTAAAAAAATAATATTTTGAAATTTATAAAAATCAATTAAGTATTACTATTATATATCAACTAACTAACCGTACGAGGGTCATTCAACAAGTACTTAGCCTTACCGTCCGATGGCGCTGCTATCAGAAAAGAGTTTTACCATCATGTAGTACATTCTTTTACTAGCCTGCTATGGAAAAAGAACAATTCGACCCAAATTTATTTTCGGCAAGTGACTTTTTCAGGTTTGGAAACAAAAAATAACCATAGAGGGCCAAATCTGGAGAGTAAGGTGGATGAGGCAGCAATTCATAGCGCAATTCGACCAATTTGGCCATGGTCATTTTTTGTACAACTGAGCGACACGCTCACTTCCAAAGGCTGTCAAAACATAACTAGTGAAGGGAATTGATTGAAACTTTGACAGTAGGCTAGTAAAAGAATGTACTACATGATGGTAAAACACTTTTGTGAGGCTAAGTACTTGTTGAATGACCCTCGTATATACATACTATTGAAGAGTACATACGTAAGAGTACGGTACAGTATAAAATTGATCAATTTCAATTCTATAAAGTCTCTTGTATGAATATTAAATTAATTTCATTGGATATAAAATATTATTATATTATATTATATTTATATATAAAATAAATGGAAATGGATGAGGTATTTAAGACCAACCAACACAGACAATTCCATTCAAAAATATTTTTTTTTTTAAATTTACTTGTCTCCATCATTGGAATAAGAGAAAACAGAAGAAAATTGTTGTTTCCCAATTGGACTTGGATGACCAATACAATAATATTAATCTCGACGAACTCGAGGAGACATCCGCCTGAAAATCACAATTATTAAAATAATTAATTAGGTAAATGACATCACTCTACTTTCATTCATTATATTTAATTTAATAATATTTCAAAGGTAATTTGTTACATTTTTAAATTTATACAATACTTTTAGAATTACATAATATTTGAAACGGCCAAATTTATATTTATTTTAACATTTGCTACATATAATATATATATATATATAATATATAGCTTTTAAGAAATTAAGTACACATTAAAATTTAAAAAGCATTAATTTACAATTGAGTGAATTTTGAATGAATACAATTTAGTCTATCAGCTTCTAACTTCCGCTTCTTCCACCACGTTCATTGAAATCAATCAGTTACATTGTTCAAACTTTAAACACATTCATATATATATATTCTAAAGCCTTTTTTTGAGAACAATTGTTTAACTAAATGATTTTGTGAATCTCATATTATGATTATGATTTCCTTATATTAAAAAAAATGCATTCATTCAATGAAATTTTTTTTTTTTTTGAAATCATCTTTATTATTTATATGAATTATTATTGACCAAATACAGAGTAGGATTTCAGAACTCCACAATATGTATAATGACGGAAAAATGTATACTCAATGGGGGTGCTGTTGTCGGGCAATCAAACGGTTGGGAAAGTCCATATCCATAGTCATTGTCCGACTACATGGCATTTACATTTTTCCGTCATTAACTCTTTCAATTTTTAATCATTTCCATCGTTCCTTTTTGAGATAAAAAACAAAAAATTATAAAAAGAATTTTATTTTTTTTCATTAATACTTAATTAATTAAAATTAATTTTAATAGTTTGTTTCTTTATATGAAGAGCAATTTATGATAATATCTATGAATCTATTTCATTTAAAATATTAAATGAAAATTATTAGTTGAATATTATCATCTTTATTTAAAGATTAAAGCATAGATAGAGATAATCTTATTTACATAGTATGATCACACTATCTATCTATTTGTTTGTGGCTCTACGAAACTCGAAAGTTTTTGGCCACAACAACCACATTTCTCCAAGTGTCCCTATCCTGAGCTAACATATAACCATCCAACTCCTACCCTCTCCGAGATGGGAGAGAAGTCTCACGTTCCTTCCTACATTGTCCACCCAACGCGTCCTTGGTTATTCCAAGCGGACGTTTCCCAATCGGCATCCCCATCGATTTTTAGTTACTCTTTTCTCTTTCATTCTAACCACGTGCACTGCCCATCGCAGCCTTTCCGATTATATTACTCTAACTATGTCTGGAGATGCATAAAGGTCATGCAATTCCTTGTTTTGCAGTCTCCACCATTGCCCGATGACCTTATTCTTCTATGACTCATAAATGCTGCGAAGAATCCTATTCTCAAATACTTTAAATCTACTCTCGTCTCCCAAAGTCATAGACCATGCCTCATACAACAAACAAAATAATTGTTTTATATATTTTAATTTTGATCCCCTTTGATAATAATTTTGACGAGATAAGCCCCTTTTCTGCATGATAACAGTTTGATTTAAATTCTTCTCGATTATTATATATTATCCTTCGTGATTACAGAACTTAAGTACATATTTAAGGTTTTCTACATTTTGTGTGTTAAGACTTTGTGTGTTAATACTATTCCTCTCTGTTACTAAATATTTAGTCTTAGCATTATTAATTTCCAGCCCCACCTCTTTTCCTACTTCGATTAATTTTTCTACACCAACTTTAATTGCAATTGCCGAATCTTCTATTATATTTAAGTCGTCTGCGTAATCTAATATTTGAATTTCTTTGTTTAATTGGATCCCATTTGATTTTTCCCCAATTTGTCTAATCACATATTCCACTATTAAATTAAATAAAATTGGTGATAGTGCGTCCAACCCATTCTGACTTTCTAAAGTTTCTGACAATTAATTCTCGCATATTTGCTCTTCCTTTACTACCTTCAAGACAAATTTGAATTTTTCAGAATTCCCAGTAAGAACAAAATTTGAAAAGTTTCTCCCACATTTTCAAACTTAATATTAATTAAATCAACACTAAATTTCATATATTATTTTACATTATTGATATCATATTGTATAATAATCTGATTATTTGACATCATTCATTAAATTTATAAAAAGTTTATACCTACGATTAATATTCACCAAACAAAGGAAAATTGAAATTCATTTAATAAAAGAATATTATATTTATTTCGAATAGAGAATATTTGAATATTTTTCAATTTGTTTTAGTAATATTTAAAATAAAATTTCTCATTATTTTATTTTTTTTACGATAGAATAATTTTAGATAACACATGTGTTATATTGGATTACAAATATGTTTTAATATTTTTTATTAAATGGATTGTCAAAGAGAGATTTATTATATAAATATGATTAAAGTCACTTCTCTTTCTAGAGCAGTGGTTCTTAACCGGGGGTGCCCGCACCCCTGGGGGTGCGGGAATGTATTTTTGGGGGTGCGGGAGAAGCCCCTACCTAACCATAAAAATTATTAAATATCATTTATTAAATTTCTTATAATAAAATATTTGAAATCTGCAATAATGTCCCCAATATTGAAGCTCATAAAAATTGCTAGGAACCTAAAATGCAAGTGATGACTTACGCGTATGTCTTTCAAAAAAGGAACCTCGCTTCGCCAGTATAATAATGAACAAACAACAACAGACTAGTCATTAATAAAAATAATATTGTTTTGTATTTATATAAAATGTACAATGTTTTTCAATAAACAATAAACAATAAGTTTCGCAAAAAATGTATTTTTCTAGACTAAAAAAATTAAAACACATTTTTCAATGGGGGTGCGGAGATATATTTTCAGATTCAATGGGGGTGCGGAGATATATTTTCAGATTCAATGGGGTGCGACTCGCTAGAAAGGTTAAGAAACACTGTTCTAGAGGATATACACAAAATACACTAAATAAATTATCATTTTGTTTTCTTATATTGAATCTTGTATGTATAAATTTAAATTTATTTCAAGAAATTGGTACATCCTATTTATCAATTCTTTTAGCCATTATTATCTGAATAATTTGAAAAATTTCAATTCATAATTTAGTAATTGTGCCACTCAGACGCCAAAGCGATTAACTCCACATATAAACAAACTGAGAAATTGAAGCCCAAAGTGTCACAAACAAATCTATTTTTATGTCCTCAACAATTCTATTTTTTGAAAACGATAAAAAAAATTGTAGAAGAGCTCAAAGGAAACTACATTGAAAAATAAAATGATTTTTTATCCAAAAAACCAGGGTTTCAATCAAAAAGTCACAGACTTATTGACCTGTCGTCGTATATTGTATGTAAATAAAATCAATCAAATGTAAAAAATACTCATAGGAGAATATGATCGAGTTATGTATCTGATTCTGATGATCCTCTCTATTCAGGGGGGAGTATTCTTAAAAGGAGGAGATATTGACGTAGAATTGCGCTCAACTCGAAAGTAAGATTGGCAAATACTAGGGGATGAGAAGAGCCAATTTAAGCCCTGGTTTCAGAATGCTCTCCTTTATAGAAATGTTATTAATATTAATCCATTTTTATTGTTAAGAGTTAAATTATTGCATTCTCTCATTTTGTATAATATATAAGATTAGAAATCCTCCCTGTGCGACTGTAAAGATGTTTCTGTGTGTGTGGGAAGTTCTATTTTATGTATTTATTTATTACACTCGCGCTCACCCCCCTGTACCCACAAAGTGATACTTAGTATTTGTTGAAATTCTGTAAGTGTAATATGTTTTCATTTATTTGATTTCAATTAGTATATTATAACATTCATTTCCTTTTTTTTTGTTCTTATTTATTTTTTAAATTAATCAGTTAAGTAATTAAATATTTTATTGTATATGTTTTATAATGGATTTTAAGAATATTACTTATTCCATTTATTTTGATATTCGTTTTTTATTATCCTTGGGTAATTGAATAATTTTTTATTATTATGAAATTTAGGGAAATCTAAAAAATTAGAGATTTCTCTTAGAAACTCTCCGCACAGCTGTACAAAATTTAAACAAAATCAAATATTTATTTTTTTTTAATTTAAATATCATCATCTAAATTTCAAAATTTGTATAGAAAAGTATTTTGAGTATTTTTTTTTTTTTATAAATTTATCAATATCTAACTAGTGTTATCTAAATGTTCTCTAATAATATTTAATATATGATAAAATAATAAAATATATATTATAATACATATATATATTATAATAAAATATACAAATTTTAAAGTATTATAATATATCTTAATTTTCTGATTTCAATAACAAGTTGATCTTTGAAATTTTATATTTAATTTACATTTTTAATAGATTATTAATATTATATGAAAAATTAAACCAATTCAAATATTCTTTTTTTTTTTAAATTATATACGATTTAATAATATTTTTTATCAATATATAAATCACAAAAATTAATATATTAAACGTAATAAATAAAAAATAAACTTTTTAATAATTGTTATGTTGATGTTTCTCTCTAAATTCTTTTATTTTTAATTTCAAATTTATTAATTTTATTCAATATAAGCATAATCTATTTTTTCTGACTTCATTTTAGAAACAAATAAACTATATATAGAAAATAATAATGTGAATTTAAAAGGAATAAAAAAAAAATAAACCAATTTTATAAAGACAAAAATTTAAACAAATTTCATTATTTCTTTATCATTTGTGTAAAAAAATCATATTTTAATTTTTATATAAAATAATTTATAAATCATTTTTAACTCTAAAATACAGTAGTAATTAATCATCTAGTTATTAAAATTAAAATAAATTTTTGACTTCATAAAACACTAAAAATAATAATTTCTGTTTTTTTTTTTTTTTTTTTTTTTATTAGTCATGGGGAAAATTGATACCCTTCACTTTCAAATAGAAAAGAAGATATATTCAAATATATTAAGATTAAATAAAAAATAATTTAAGAAAAATTAAAATGAGAATTTACAGAGTAAACTAATTAATTTAAATGATATTTGAATATTAGAAATTCAAATAAAAATTTAAATATTGTAATCATTCTTTGTATGGGAATTGCTAGAATTATTAATTTTATAATTTATATTTTTGCGGTTAATGAATAGATATTTATACTTATATAATTTATGCACATGTTCAAATATAGGTATACAAGAATATTGTGATGTAATTTCATAGTATTATAATAGGTTTAGCCAATTTTGAATATATAACGTCACAATTTTCCCGACATACAGACAGACAGATATGAAATTTTTTTAAAGTCATTTTTGGATTCTAGAGGTCATGAAACGCCAAGATATTCTAAAAAAATTTACATTCTTAGTAATGTGGAGACAAAAACCTTTTTATATACTTATATATTATATATATTTATTAATAGATGTATAAAACATATAATTTAAAAAAGTAATAATAGCTGATAGATATTATTAAATTTTTTTTCCAAAGTTTTATATTTTTAAATTTTACAATATAATTAATCTATATTTACAAATTTTTTTTTATTCAAAATTTTTAAAACACTCCATAAAAGAGAATATTTTATTCTATAACGTGGAACTTTTATGTTATTTTAAATACACACAATTTCATTTACATGAATTCATTTTTCATTATAATTGTTTTAGAATTTTAATCGATTAACTTAACACGAATCATTTCATTCTAAATTCTGATTAAATATATTAAATAAATAATTTTATTTTCTCTTTATCGAACAATAAATTAATATGTAATATTTATTGATTTAAATAAATTAAACGTTATAATTGATTATAAAATGTAATAACATAGGAATCAACTACCAATCTACCATATACTATTAATATTATATATATATATATATATATATATATATATATAATCAACTACTATTATTTATAATAATTGAAACAGATTTTGAATGTTGAAAATAATATAAATGTTTGAAAATCATATCTTTAGAATAATAGGTAAGCACTTTAGTATCAATTGATTTAAATATTGAAATATAATTATATAATATAATAATAATAAATTTACTTTATTGTAATGCAAGTAGTTTTGAATCTCTCTTATTAATCTATAAACATGATAGATTCATAATGTGTAATTCTATATCATTAAAAATTGTGTAAATTCTTCTTTAAAAGCTTTATAGCAAATGTGAATTTTTACAAATTGTAAATTTATAGAAGACAAATAATTTAAACATACATTCTACTCAACTTTGAACAACTTAAAATTTATTTAAATAATTAAGAGGTTTCATTAAAAATAATTAAAAAATAAGCTGGAGTGTCTCCACTCGACTATCTCGCAATTTGAATTGGATCAAATAAAATATATTATATTTAAATTAAATTTAATTAATTAAATTATAAATTAAAATCAATAAATAATGTTTATTAAACCAGTGCGTGATTGGGTCTTTGTTGATGGCACCACGACACGTGCTGACGCGTGATTTGCAGTCATGTTAAAAAATTAATTCCGGTACTTTCAGCGATTCAATCAAGCTAAAATTTTATATATAGCAGTTTTATACAATTGATAATAATGTGAAAAACTATCAACCATATATCTTTATTTTTACAATCACTTTAGAGGAAAAAAATTCAAAACGTTGAGGTAATGACCCTCTTCCGGTTGAGCTATATTTCTCAAAAGTTGATACAAAACTATGAATTTTGAATAATGCCTGTATACCAAATTTCATGATTCTAGCTCAAACCGTTTTTGCGTAATCTTGTCTACATACACACATACACACACATTTTCTCAACCTTAGGGAAAATGACTCAGGAACCTTCCAAACGTATAAAAACATCAAAATCTCGACTTCGAAAATTTCCTCGCGATATAGTAAAAATGATAAATGAAATATAAAAAATTGGGTGAACAACCCCTCCATTAGAGTTCTAGTGACTATACTTCCGGTTGAGCTGATTGGTTGATGGATTTGAAATATTTTAGTTCATTGTATTGTATAGATTATATATAGGTATTTTGTAAAATGTCAATAATTATAATCAAATATAGAATATCTATAAATTAGAATTAGATCAGAGATTTTGTATTGCATTAATAAATAATATTAATATATGATCATCAAGATCAAGACAAATGATATATAAATCTAGATTATCTTATTTTTGTGAATATGTTTCGAGTAAACTGGTATCACTAAAGTTAAGCAACAAATTGAGTTGAGTTAATCTTGAATTTAGGTCAGTTGTATTAAAACTATTTTATTTTTGAATTTCTAATTTAAAAGATTGTAAATAAAAATTGACAATTGTTAAAATGTAAAATTAAGTTAAAGTATTTTCAATTTTTTTAAAAAATATATTATAATTTTCTCGATCTATTATTTTGAATCTATTGATCGATTGAAATAGTATATATATATATATATATATGGTTTAAAATAAATTTGTTTATCATGATAATTCAATTTTTAATTCAGAATAATAAATTTATTAGTTAACATGTGTGTTTTTACTATCTCTGGCGAGATAGTATTGCGATTTTGAGATTTTGATGTTTTTATACGTTTTAAAGGTTCCTGAATCATTTCCACTAAGGTTGAGAAAAATTTAGGTGTGTGTGTATGTGTGTAAGTATGTAGACAAGATTACGCAAAAAAGGTTTGAGCTAGAATCATGAAATTTGGTATTAAAAATTCGTAGTTTTCTATCAACTTTTGAGAAATGTAGCTCAACCGGAAGAGGGTCATTACCTACAACGTTTTGAATTTTTTTCCTCTAAAGTGACCGTAAAAATAAAGATATATGTTTGATAGTTTTTCACATGATTAAAAATTGTATAAAACTGCTATATATAGACTTTCAGCTTGATTGAATCGATGAAAGTACCGGAATTAATTTTTAACACTGCAAATCTCACGTGCTAACACGTGACGTGGTGTCATCAACAAAGAGCCAAACATTTAATAAATATTACTTATTAATTTTAATTTATAATTTAATTAATTTAATTTAATTTAAATTAATATATGTTATTTAATCCAATTCCAATTTGCGAGATAGTCGAGTGGAGACACTCCAGCTTATTTTTATTCTAATTTAAGTATACAATTTAAATTTATCAAATTATTACTTAAAAGAGTCCCACCTCCCCTTTTAGGTGCGTGTCATAAAGAGCTTTAGCCCTTCTTATTTATAATTAAAATTAGCTGGAGTGTCTCCACTCGACTATCTCGCAATTTGAATTGGATTAAATAACATAATATATTATATTTAAATTAAATTTAATTAATTATAAATTATAAATAATAAATAATAAATATTAAACCAGCGCATGTTTGGCTTTTTGTTGATGGCACCACGTCACGTGTTGACGCGTGAGATTTTCAGTGTTAAAAAATTAATTCTGGTAATTTCAGCGAATCAATCAAGCTGAAATTCTATATATAGCAGTTTTATATAATTATTAATCATGTGAAAAATTATCAAACATATATCTTTATTTTTACGGTCACTTTAGAGGAAAAAAAATCAAAACGTTGTAGGTAATGACCCTCTTCCGGTTGAGCTACATTTCTCAAAAGTTGATAGAAAACTATGAATTTTGAATAATGTCCATGTACCAAATTTCATCATTCTAGCTCAAACCGTTTTTGCGTAATCTTGCCTACATACATACACACACACATACACACATACACACATACACACACACAGACATTTTTCTCAACCTTAGTGAAAATGATTCAGGAACCTTCAAAACGTATAAAAACATCAAAATCTCAACATCGAAAATTTTCATGATCGCAATACTATCTCTGGCGAGATAGTAAAAAAACATGCAATCCAATTAATTTAGAATTTTAAATATATAATTTTTAAAATTCATTATAAATATAGTATATACATTGTTTATTAATATATCGTATATCTTTGTATGTTGTACATACTTCTTTGATTTAAAATGAAAACATAATAACATACTACTACGAGACTATAAAGAGAGGTTCGGAAAGTTTGGAACTTAAGAAAATCAGTAGATACCTTAATTACATTAAAACATGTTGATAATTTTTTTTTTTTTTTGGTTTTGTTTCAAAACTTTTTTACTTCAAGACTTTTAACAAGTTCACTAATAATTAAGAAAACAAAATTATTAACTATTTAATTTTTGGAATTAAATATTTAAAATTATATGTAAATACCCCTATAGAATAAAATTATCTCGAGATTCTCATTTCGTTTCTCTATATTCCTTATTCTCAATTAAAATTTCACATAATAGGATATATCCAAGATTATTTTTTAAATAGACCTATACAATAGAATCGATTATCATCTGCGAGTGAAAGAGCATATCATGGTTTTTTTTAATATGTCACTTGCAGATTTTTATATAAAACAATTAAAGAATATAATTAGAATATATATATATACTTATATTAGGGTGAATATTGTATTGAATGTGATGCTTATCAAGACCATCCCATCTATAAAGTAAAAGAAACAAATAAATAATAATAATAATAATAATAATCATCATCATCATCATCATCATCATTAACTACATTCATAAAACGAGATTTGTTCAAAAGAAAAGGTGAATTTTAAATTATTTCGAAAAGTATTTATTATTTATTCATCAATATCCATTTTGTCTCCTTCAATGTAATTCCCCTCAGATATAATGCACTTATGCCAGTGCTTCTTCCAATCGTCTAAACACTTCTGAAATGCGCTTTTCGGCATGGCCATGCTCGTGACTTATCTCATCGATTGTGGCAAAACGGCAAAACGCTTTCCTTTTATTGGTCTCTTCAATTTTAGGAAGAGGAAAAAGTCGCAGGGAGCCAAATCTTGGTGAATACGGTGGTTGAGGCATAATTACGAACAATCAATGATGTGGTAGCTGGTGCATTATCGTGATGCAGAATCCAAGATTTTTTTTTTCAATAATTCCAATCGTTTTGAGCCGTATTGCTTCACGCAAACGTTACATAACTTCCTTGTAGTATTCCTTATTAACAGTTCGACCTATTGGCAAGAACTCATGATGCACCACGCCATTGTAATCGAAGAAAACAGTGAGCAAAACCTTCCCATTGGATCGAACTTGGCGTGCTTTTTTAAAGCGCTTGTACCACTTATAAAAATTTTATTGAGACAAAGTAGACTCGCCGAATGTCACAGTCAACATTTTAAGTGCGTTGGAGCACTTAATTCTATTTTTAACGCTGAATTTAAACATATTCTTTGATCCATTTTTTGTTATTTAAAAAATCGAAGAACACACAAAAACATGCTTAACTTTTTCAGTTGTCAAAAATAAACTACTAATCTAAAATGGCTGATAATGTCAACATAATTCACCTTTTCTTTTGAACAGACCTCGTATAATAACACTTGTTCTATGCCTTTATAATCTATCTATTAATATAATATAATTATGTTCTTTCTCATTTGTAGTACGGAAATTAGATAATTTTCAATTTAAAATTTAATAATTAAATTTGGATAAATTAAAGTTTCAAATACTTTTATACGACTTTAATAGTTTTAAAAATAGTGATCATTATCATTTAGATATTTAATTAAAAATTCTTTAAATTTAAACATAATATAATTCAAACTATAGGTATATGTCATATTTGGGAATTATAAATTTAGAAAGAGAAAAGATCAATAGAAAAAAAAATAAAATAAAACTCACTAGCTAGCTATCAATCTATCCCTTTAGTTAGCTTATCATGTGGATTTAAATAGCTGCTTTAAATGAATTCAATATTAACAGAAGAAGGAATGACAAGAGGATTTATATGGAATGATAGAACAAAGCCCGCTACACTTTTGTAAACTTTTATTATTTAATTTCCAGGTTCAAAATTTTGACATATATTGTATATAGCCATAGAGATTTCTATTTTTGACAAAGATTTGCGTGACCATTTCATTAATCAACTAATTTACTTATTAGTGAAGAACAACAATTTACCTTATCACATTCGTAAATGCAAATTTAAAAATAATTTATATTTTCTTTTTTTTTTTTCATTTATCTATAGAAATTATTTATTATTGCATTTAATCTAAACCAATAATCCTCATCAATTAGTCAGTCCCATTATTCCTACGGCAAAATATCCCTTTCATCCCCCCCCCCCCCACACACACATACAGAGACTCAACACAATTTTAGTTATTATTACCTGAAAATATACTTACATTTACATTTATATATTTTCTAATTATGACATTTTTTTTTTTGAATTCTCATCACAAGTTGCTGATTGAGATGTTGTTTGATGTGTTCACTCTAATGAATCAACACGAGAATATTGTGATCTTGAAGTGATAACAATAAACAACAACAACTCTATAAATAATTCTTCTACCGTAAAAAAAACTCATTAATAATCCATGAAATAGGGATACAAATTTGAAGATATATTATGTATTATCAAGTAAAAATTTAATATTAAAATTTATTCCTAATCCTATAATAATATGATAAATTGACATGTCATACGAGTAATAATTTAAAATATCATTTTTTTAATAAAATACTATTTTCAAAAAAAGTTTATTATACATTTCTTTTTTTATTCAAATGAAATTAGTGATTTTATTAATATGTACTGTTGGGGAAAATATACATGTTAGTAACCTACTTCCATATAATAATATATATGTATAATAAGAAATACTTTAAATAATTTTTAATGGTAATTGTTTACAAAGCAGAAAGCTTTGGATGAAACTTTGCCAGTGGATCCCTTTTTTAATTCCAAAAAAACTTTTCTTATGCAATATTTGTCGGTCACTTCTAGTTTACGAGATAAAAATTATTAGAGTTTGACAGATAAATTTGTTATGAATGAGCAG
Organism: Labia minor; assembly: GCA_963082975.1. Classification (NCBI taxonomy): domain Eukaryota; kingdom Metazoa; phylum Arthropoda; class Insecta; order Dermaptera; family Spongiphoridae; genus Labia; species Labia minor. Next base: position 10,957,842 of record OY720345.1, read on the forward strand.
CCATTTAATAATAATAATAATAATTGATTAATTCCATAGTTATTCACTTATTCACTAATTTTCGGTTTTTATATGTTCGGTTTGGATATATAAAAATTAAAAAATTAATTAATTAAATATTTTCCTATATCCAAACCAAACTTATAAAAACCCTCAAAAATTAGTGAAGTCTTCTGCTGGCCAAATGAATAAAACATGGTAGCTAAATCAAATGTCAATTGATTTATATGCAAATTTCAAAAACTTTTATCTCGTAAACTAGAAGAGACCGAAAAAAATTGCATTAGGAAGGTTTCTTTGAAATTAAAAAAGGAATCCATTGATAAAGTTTCATCCAAATTCTTGAAGCTTTCCTGTTTGTAAACAATTACCTTATTAATTAGTATTAGTTATCAATAATAATAAAAAATGCTTACTATTCATAAACTATTTATTAAACTACCTCTCTCTTTTTCTATCAATCTCTCTTTCAAAATTGAAATAAAACAATAAAATAATACCAATTCTATTCTAGTTTCTGTATCTAGATATCTAGATATTAATTAATTTATTTTATATTGATCTATATCAAGTCTTAAGTGAGCTCATTTTAAAAGTATATAGATACTTATGTATAGTAGATACAAAATCAGTTATAAATAATTATAAAACATTACAAAATTTTAGTATGAAATATTGTTTTTATTTTATTTTTTATTCACTTAGTAAAATAACTAGATTGGATAATTTATTTTAGAACTAGAAAGTAGTAAAGTAATTTAGATTGACGAATTGAATCTGGGTCAATTGATGTTCTTTAGTGAGTCTAATAAATCTCCATTTATTAAATCATCTGAAATAAAAATTAAGGAGTTAGTGAAATGATTTCCATTCCCATAGACAATTTCAATTTCCTCACTGCCAACCCCCCCCCCCCCCCACCCATCTCCACCGAAGCTTCCATACATCTATTTTATTTTATTTTAATAAAATAAATATTTATTTTTTCATCTGTTCTATTATACGAGGGTGGGGTGAATTGTTTCCGGCCTGACCAAGAAAAACGATGATTTTAATTTTTTTTTTTTTGCTTTATTTTTCAACATAATCTCCATCAACACTGCTACATTTCTCATAAATTAATTAATTAAATTTAATTTAATTTAAGTTTCATCAACAGTTAAGAATCGACCCAAAAATTCGTTTGGATTACGCCTACAGAAGCAAATTGTCTGTATAATAAATAAATACCTAAAAAGTATTAATACTTCATCAATTTCTCTCTAAAGTAAAACAAAGTAGAGAATAAAAAAAAAACAGTGAAACTATTGAAAATTTTTGTTATTATACCTATGTAAGTACATTGAATTTTTACCGACCGACGATAGTAAGGGAGGTATTGTTTTCACACCAAATTTCACATGTGGAGATTTTTACATATCTACACGAATCATGCATTTTCTTAACAGAAAAAAGTATTTTTAGCATGATGTCTGTCCGTCCGTCCGTATAGATGTGTACAGCCTGAACGGCTCAACCGATTTTGATGAAATTTGGTATATTTACTTAATGCATCAGTGGGATGAATTGATCATCATTTTGGTGCAATTCCGGAAACCGGAAGTGCTAGTATTAGCGATCGACGATAGGAAGGGAAGGGTTATTTTCACACCAAATTTCACATGAGATTTTTTTTTATATCACCACGAATCATGCACGTTGTATTGGTTTTATCCTCGGGAAAATCATATTTATTAGTTTTTTCTTGATTTAAAATTATCTGACGTCATCCAGCCATTCATGACGTCACAGCCTGGTCTTGCATATATATTATAAATAAAATAAAATTAAAAATGTTTATATTTATTATTTATGTATCCATATCTGTTTTTTATTACATTAATAGATATATTAAAATTATTTGAAATTGGTTCTGTAGCTGCTAATTAATTTACTTCAAACCGTCGGTCGGTTCGGACCTGGCCACAGGTCAACTTATTTTATATTTGAAAAGAGTTTTTCTGATTCTAAATAAATAATTTATTAATAATATATTACTATTCTAAAATTTATGAATGAAAAAATAGATGTCCATGTTATTTTATATTATATTTATCATATATATTTTAGATTGATAATTTTTTAAATTCATAATTTTTTTTTTTTTTTTTTTTAAATAAAAAAGATTTTAAATTAAGAAATTATTGTACATATATTAATTACCGATAAGCCTAGATATGGTATATCAAAATTTTTATGAAAAAATATGAAAAGAAAAATTAAAATTTTATTTATTTAGGTATTACATTTTTCTACTTTTTTTTCTTGTCAAACTAAATTTAAATAAATAATATGATTCTTTGATATTTAATGAAATAGATAACATTTCGATAATAAAGGCAATTACAAATACATTACTACCAATATTCTAAATAAGTTAAATATATATAGAAATTTCAATTCATACGAGAAATAATAAGAGAACATTGTCACGTTTCTATTTAAAATAAATGTATAATAATTGACAAGATATGGATTATATTTGGAATATATATATTAAATCTTTAAAAATAATTCTTTAACGTTGTTATTTTTAACTTATTTTAGTTATATTAATTATTTTAATTGACTTTACGATTTTGGAACATTAAACCAAATAAATTAGAGATTAATATCAAAAATAGGTATCAAAGAAGAAAATTGAAGAAATTAAATGTTCATTACTTTCCCGACCCACAAACATCCTCCAACATGACACTACAATAGCGTTTCTCAACCTTTTTGGACCAAACGCCCACTTCATAAGGCCGACTTCATAATTCGCCCCCTATACATTTTAACAAATAAAAATTTTACATGATATAAGGTAGGTACACTTGGTGATACTTAGAGCCATATTGAAAAATCGAGTTTCAGAACCTGATCGCAAAATCATCTTACCATTTTTTTTTTTAGAACCATATTGATCGCAAAATCATCTTACCTTTTTTAGAGTTGAAAATGATTTCGCTAATATAAATTGGTGAATTGAAAAATCGAGTTTCAGAACCTGATCGCAAAATCATCTTACCATTTTTTTTCAGAACCATATTGAAAAAAATTGAAAAAATCTGGAAATGTTTACCTTTATTTGAGTTGAAAATGATTTCGCCCACCAAAAACAACTATCACCCCCCCCCCCCAAAAAAAAAAAGCGTATAGTCAAATAATCCCCCTCTTTAAGAGGTCGATCGCCCAGGTTGAGAATCACTACACTACACGATCTATCTGGTGCTTATTATTATGATAATAATAATAATGATTGTTAGATAGATAACACGTTTTGAGTTTGGAGATTTTCATCAAAAGAAATGGTATAATATGTATATACAATATTTGTGGTTTTCTATTTTATTTATTTGTATGAACCGAATTAAAAATACATTTTTAACATTGCACAAATGTATAAAACTATTGATAAAGAATATTATATTTTTTGTGATTGTTCATTGAGTGTTTATGCAACTTAAGATACTTTTGATGTACGAATATGATATTGTTCTTCTTTCTCTTTCATACAGAAAGTTATTTAATATAGTATATTTTATTTATTTCTGATAGAATAAAAAAGTACAAACTAAGTACATTCTAAAATTTAATAATTCAAAGTCTAAAATAGAATTTCCACACAAAACGGCGTTACAGGAAATTACATAGTTTGTTTGAGTGGTGGACACTATTCAACAAAGATTTCATAGGAATCCTACAGTTTTATTTTATTACTTTTGTTTTATATTGCTACACTTGTCCCGAACATAAGTTTAGTTTTAGAGAGATTTATAGAGATTTTCCTATTTCTCTCCAAAAATAAAACATAAAAGAACGGAGTTTTGTAATGTGACTAAAAAGCAGGTCCTGGTCTAGTGGGCGGCAAACCGGGCATTTGATTGGGGGCGGCAAATAAGAAAAGCGACACTTTAATTATGTATGTAATAAATTCTACGAATATAGAGACGGCAATTTTATTCTATTGCCGGTGGCGTCGTAAATACTAAGGCGGGCGGAGTGTACAGACAAGACTGCTTCCCTTGAAGACACAATTTCGATTAAATTAACAGTTCAAATGGAAATAAAAAATTGATTTCGAATTTTGAACTTTGACGGAAGGGGGATGAGATAAAGAGACTCTGAAGAAATAAGGAATGAAATACAAATAAAATTTATATGCAATTGTCAACGATGAATTTTTAGAATTAATAGAGTTGGAACAAAAAAAAAAAGCAAAATTACAATAATTGCGAATAGGTTAAGATGCATTTCAGAAATAGTAAAGAAAGCTATTATTAAATTAGAAAAAGAGAGAAATTTAAAAAAAATTAATAATATCAAAAGGGGGTGGGCATCATGATATATCTAATCGTGTATAATACAAGATATTAATTTAATAATATTTATATTATTTAATAAAAATAAAAAAATGTTCAATAAATTTTATAATGGAGATAACAAAATAGTTTACAGCATTAATACAATCCTATTGATCTAAGTCCTAAGTTCGATCCCGATTTACTTTATTCCAGTGATTCTCAACCACTTTTGTGTGCCGCGAGATTTTCAAATTGTGCCGCCAAATAATTACAAATGTAAAGAGCCGTAAACGTTTTTGGGACTAGGCTCTTAAACATTTCCGACTTTTTTTTCTAAATTTTTTCAATATGGTTCTTAAAAAAAAAAGTAAACCGTTTTTGGGACCACTTTTTATCTTTTTCTTTCAGTACCGCCAAATTTTTAAACCGTTAAAAGTGTGCCGCGGTAAAAAAAATGGTTGAGAACCACTGCTCTATTCTATATCTATTTATATATTTAATTTTTTGTAGGGAATATATCAATTTTTTTTTATATCGACTACTCCACACCTTGCATTTGTTCAGACTACAAGATTGAGTTCATTACAATAACTAAATAATTCATTAAACAAAGAGAAATAAAAATGCAATTGATACACTAAAGCGTAGTTTAAATGAGAACATTCAGTGAGTTCATTTTATATTATTTTTTTTTTAAATTGCGATGAAATTTTTTATTATCTAAATAGCTAAATTGTTTTAGTTATTACAAACTACAATTACATAATAAATATATATATTTAAATTGAAAAGTATAAATGTTTATTTTTTTTTTTAATTTTTAAATTTTAATTTTAATTGTTTTTTTTATTAATTTCTGAATTTAATTATTTTTTTTATGACATTTACTCATATCTTTTTCTCTTTTAAAAACTTCAAAGTACCTAAATACTATTCTAAAATTGATTTTAATAGTCCGAGGTCATTTCTTTATTTTTTTTTTTTTTTAAGAAAAAAAAACAAACTTTCAAGTACTTTCTTCCTTTTTTTTCTATCTCTTGACTTTAATTATTCTCCCTCATGCTAACCTTTCTCTACAAATTACTAGTACTTAGTTTATTTGACAATACAGTCTTCTGTTTTTATATAGTAGATCTTTTAACTAAACGAATTCTTGCACGCTTCTATGATTTCTTTTATTCTATTAATGAAATATTGTTGAAATATTCTTCCTATGGATTTTTCTCTCTATCTTTTATCATAAAATAGATTTATCAAGCAGGCTAAAGGAAATAACGTCATATTTCATACATTTTTTTTTTCATATAAATAGAAATTCTTTCAAATTAATCTCAAAATCAAATTTCAAGTGTTGTTTATTTTTAATTTAATATTCGAATTTTTTTTTAGATACAAGGGTGGGATGAAAAGTTTCCGGCCTGATCAAGAAAAACGATGTTTTTAATTTTTTTTTTTTTTTTTTTTTTTTTTTTTGCTTTATTTTCAAAATAATCTCCATCAACACTGATACATTTCTCATAACGGTGTTCTAGTTTAGTTAATTTAATTTAATTTAAGTCTATCGACGCAAAAACTCGTTTACATTACGCCTAGAGCGCCAAATTGTCGGTAGAAAAGGTTTTTCGAAGCAGTTTTTGGTCTAAAGTTAGCAAACGCGGCACCCATGTTCAAATGGTTGTGCAAAATATTTCGCACACGTTCAGCTGACATCGTACATGTTTCAGCTATCTTGAATGTTGAAAATTAAAGCAAAAAAAAAAAAAAAAAAAAAATTTAAAAACATAGTTTTTCTTGACAAGGCCGGAAACTTTTCACCTCACCCTCGTATATAAAAACAATGTTAATTATTTCATATATTTCAATTAAAATTAAAAAAAAATATATGGGTATCTATAAATAGGTAATTTAATACAATTTAATACAATTTAGAAATTGTATCCCTAACAAATTTGTGTATTAATAATTTTTATTTCATATATCAATAGATTTAAATATTTATTCTTAGAATCTCTTTAATGCTCATAAATTTGAAAGTTCACAGCTATTCTATTTAAAATTTCTACGAAAATATTGTAAAATGAGAGTTTCACTATATTCATATTTGCTGAGTATTATTATTATTATTATTATTGTCACATGAGTTAACACTTCTAATTGAAATAAATTGTCTAGATTATTTCATAATAAAATTAAGGACCAAATGTTTTGAATGATCCAACAAGTGTTAGCTTTTTAAGTAAATTAAATTTGTAATTCACAGTTGATGTAATTTAATTTATTCATTCAATCATTGATTCATTCATTCAGTTCCATTAACATTTTAATATTAAAATTTATGAATAATTAGTGTATCATTGAATATTTTTATTTAATGAGTGTTATAATGAATTTTAATAATCAGATTCGTCACCATATCGGATTTTTCTTATAATTCTTGTTATTTGATAAACTTGACGAGTTTTCTTATTATTATTGCATGTCAACTTTATGGTTCATATACAATAAGATTAGAAAATGTTTTAATGATGATAAAATAATAATTATTATTATTATTTATTTTGGGAAAAATTTTATTTTAATATTATTTCTCATAATACATTTAAAATTCATTTTCTGACAACCAGTGATTTATTGGTAAAATAAAAAGTCCTATTTTTTCCATATAAGTTTTTATTTTTTTCTTATTCTTACTATACAAAATATAAACGAACCCAAAAAAAATAAATTCTAACAGTAGATTTAAGTGGGAGTTGTCGGGACATGTAAAAGTACTGGAACGCGTTCCGGTTCTGAAAAAAGGTAAGGGAACGTCGTTCCCCCGCGTTCCCCTCCCAATACACCACTGCTGACAACATCTGATACATAGAAATCTTGAAATAATATTATACAATAATAATAATATTATTAATTACTTAATGAAAAGTAAAGAGTTTAATAAAAAAAATAAAATCTTAATATATTTTTAAATAAAATTCTTAAAAAGATAATAATTCATTCAATTGATGATTAAAACAATATTATTTTAAGATTTAAGGTATAACTTTTACTACAATTACTGATCCACTTGATTGTGTTGTGCATTTCTTTACTTAACTTATCTGTTGTTTTAGATTAATTAAATTGGAAATAAAACACTCTGTCTATTTATACTTTGCATTAAAGACATGATGCTATAATCTTTTGTTTGTTTTGGTAAATAAAATTATATGATAAGAAATAATATCTACAAATAATTTAAAAATCAAATAGGACAAATAAATAAATATATAATCATGATAATCTTTAATAAGATAATTTGTCATGAAAAAAAGGTGTGGTGGCGCTATTTAAATAAAAATTAGAGAAATAGTTATTATATATAATTTTATAATAATATATGTATTATATATAGAATACCTATAAACTTATTATATATTATATTTAAAATTATTCAAAATGAGATAAAATTTCCAGAAATTAGATTTATATATGCTATAAACTTTCGGGATTATACTCATAAATATTTAAAGTTTTCAACAAATAACATAAATTTATCGAAAATTTAAAATATATATATATATACTAGTATGAAAAAAAAATTAAGTTTAAAGTGTTCGTTGAAAAAAGTTTTATTCTCATTTTAATAAAATATATTTAATAAAGTAATGTAACAATAAATGAAAATGTAAAAATACATTTATTTTATATAGATTCATATACTAGTTAAAATAGTGATTCTCATCCTGGGCGATATCGTCCCCTGGGGGGCGATTTTGGGGGGCAAAATCATTTTCAACTCTAAAAAAAAGGTAAGATGATTTTTGCGACCAGGCATTTAAACATTTCCTCATTTTTTCAATATGGTTCTAAAAAAAAAAAAAAAAAAATTGATTTTGAGACCAAGTGTGCCTACCTTATATTAGCGAAATCATTTTCAACTCTAAATAAGTTGACCTGTGGCCAGGTCCGAACCGACCGACGGTTTGAAATAAATTAATTCCAAGCTACAGAAACAATTTCAAATAATTTTAATATATCTATTATTGTAATAAAAAAACAGATAGGCATATAACATAAATATTTTTAATTTTATTTTATTTATAATATATATGTAAGACCAGGCTGTGACGTCATGAATGGTTGGATGACGTCATATAATTTTAAATCAAGAAAAAACTAATATAGATGATTTTTCTCGAGGATAAAACCAATACAAAGTGCATGATTCGTGGTGATATATAAAAAAATCTCCTTTGGTGTGAAAATAACCCTTCCCTTCCTATGGTCGATTGCTAATACTACCACTTCCGGTTTCCGGATTTGCACCAAAAGTTGATCAATTCATCCCACTGATGCATTAAGTAAATATACCAAATTTCATCAAAATCGGTTGAGCCGTTCAGGCTGTACACATCTATACGAACAGACGGACGGACAGACATTATGCTAAAAATACTTTTTTCTGTTAAGAAAATGCTTGATTCGTGGAGATATGTAAAAATCTCCACATGTGAAATTTCTTGTGAAAACAATACCTCCCTTACTATCGTTGGTCGGTAAAAAGGTAAGATGATTTTGCGATCAATATGGTTCTAAAAAAAAAAAAAAAAAATGGTAAGATGATTTTGCGATCAGGTTCTGAAAGTCGATTTTTCAATATGGCTCTAAGTATCACAAGTGTACCTACCTTATATTAGGGATTATCATGCAATTTTTATCTGTTAAAATTTATAGGGGGGCGGATTATGAAGCCGGCCTTACGAAGTGGGTGTTTGGTCCAAAAAGGTTGAGAAACGATAAGTTAAAGATAAAAAATAAAACTCAAATGCTTTTTAGACAATTTTAACCAAATTTAAATACATACAAGGTATAATTTAATATATGAATTTATTTAAAGACTAAATTTTAAGCTTTTTAATAAAATTTAAATAAATTTATTTTGAAAATACCAGGATTTAGACAAATTGTTGTTTGTTTTATAGATTTTTTTTTTATTTTCTCCTTTCTATATTTATCTTTCTCTCTTTCTCTTTAACTTTAACTTTTTACATGTGTTTGTTTTGGACATTTTCTTTGTCTGTAAATCTTTTTCAAATAGGTGTGGACTATACTATTGTACCTAGATAAATTTTATAAACCAACTAAAAATAAACGTCTCTTTTATACTTGTTTTAATTAAAAATAAATTGATCTTTACAATGTTAATTATGAAAATAAATATTATTTAAATTTAAGCGATAATAACTTAAGGTTCTATTGTAAATATATGGTTTGTTACATTTTTATAAATTTTATTGAAAACAATATAGGCATATATTTTTTAACTATTTATAAATTTGGGGATATAATTTACAAATAAATCTTTTTATTATCCAGTTAATCGAGTACAAATAGTATTGGAGCCTAAAACATCTTGATTGATTAATTACTAAACAAAAATTAAAATAAAGAAAACAAACTTGGTAATTTTAATTTATAAGATTAACTCAAATTCAAAATTTTAATAACACAAAAAAAAACATTAACTTTTTTTATTATAAAATTGAGAATTATTAAATAAAAATCAAAAAAAAAGAAAAAAAAAATATAATACATTGAATATCTTTTCAAATCAAGTCAATATTAGGGATAAGAAATTATTGAGGTGAACACTACAATATTAAATGAAATTAATAAACATAGAAAGAAATTAATTTTTTTAATGTTTAAAAATTGTTAATAAAATAATAAAATTCGATTATATAAATCGGATCAAATATACCTATAATATTATAATATAAAATAAATATAAATATAGATAAATTATAAAAAATTAAATAAAATATATGAATTATTAATGAAAAATCTCAAAAATATATTTGCAAATGATGTTTACAATTTTTTTTTAAATTTGCTATATTTGAGGGAAATTTTTTTTTTTTTTTAATAAATAAACTACCCAATGACTTTCAAAATTGTGTCAAAATTAATAAAATACTCAATTATAGATTAAATAAAATCTTATTTATTATAATATATATAATTATTGCATAAATTCTTTAAATTTAATCAAAGAAAAGACTTTATTTTTTTTATTAATTTTAAGATAAAATATAAAAATACATATATCTTATCTTCTTATGCTAGTAAAAATTGTATATATATTTTCATTTTTGAATTATTAAACAGCTTTAAGAATTTTTTTGAAATTCACATCATAGATAATATTTATAAAGAAAAATCGATCTGTATTGGCTTCAGCCTCAGTAAAAATCAACTTTATTAGTATTTTCTTAATTTAAAATACGAATTTTAATAATAAAAAAAAATGGCACCGAGCAACGCGCTTCCTTAAATACAATACATTATAAATAAAATAAAATTAAAAATATTTATATTATATCCATATCTGTCTTTCAGTGCATTAATAATAATAATAATCTTAATCTTAAATATTCATAGATCATAAGGAATAAGTATTTTTTTAAAGTACCGTGCGGCGGCTCGGTGAACCAGGTAAAAAAACAAGAAATTTATTATTCCCACTTAATAAGTTTTTTTTTTCACAAACAATTACCAAAATTAATAACTTGATTTTATATATAAAAAAATGATAAAATCAATATAATCGTGTCTTCTAAAAAAAAAAATAAAAAAATCAAATATGTTGTTCTTGTGATTTGTAGCTCCTACGTGACGCTTTCACCTTTTTATACTAAAATACATATATTCCTATTTTATTTTAATTGAAATATACATTGGACTCTAAATCTTAAATTTGTATCAATTTTTTAAACAATAATATTTTATTATATAATTCTATTATAATTCAATATTTATAATCAAATATATATAAAGAAAAAAATAAAAGATAATATTCTTGTCTCTAAGACAAATTTACAAAATTCAAACATCTCCCTTTTAATTAATAAAAAAAACATATATTATTATTATTCTTATTATTAATTTTAAGACAGTTGCTACCCTATCAAGTAATCATTCATCTAATTAGATTCTATCAGAAACCCTATCAGGGGCTTAGTTAATAGCTACTAAGCAGTATGCTATCGGATATCATAGATATATGGGTACTATGTACCTAACTCCTATGTACCTGGATAAAAGAGGAAACATTTTTTTTTTTTTATAATTTTACACACACAATCTTAAAAAATAATTAAAAAATAAATCCTAATAATATATGTTAAGCCTAACATAAGACTGTAAAGTATTCCATAATGACTATGATTAGCATAAATAAATAAATAAATAAATATTAAAATATATATAAGCTGCATTGAAGTGATTGTGAAGGTGTACCCATTTAAGATGTCTAGAATATATAATAAATATTAGATAAATAATTAATAAATAACAGTTTTATTGTATTGATAATAGTGAACATAGATTTAGAAGAAAAAAAAAAGCAAAAACTAGTAAGTAGGTATTTAAAAAGATAATTTTTATAAATCTCTTTTTTAAATTTTTTCTGAAACTTCAAAAGAACGAATAAACTGTTTAAAGAATAGTATACTATATCTATATTATTTATTAATATAAATATTATATATTTATATTTGAAAAAAACGTAAATATGTTGTGAATCCATTCTAATCCTTATTAAATATTTATTTATTTAAAAAGTAAAACAAATTTAATCAAACATAATTTTTTTTTTTATATTAAAATAAATATAAATTATTAATTCTCACCTTTATTTAATAAATAAAACTCTTTTATAATTAATAATAATTTGATAAAGATTCTCACTTTATTTTTATTTTAATTTTTACAATAGAAGAAAAGTCATATTGCTTATCAGCAGGTTGTCATTCAATATCTACCAAGAAAAAAAAAACTTTATTTTTGCTAACTCTGTAACTTTTTAATAGAAAAAAAAAACTTTAGATATTTTGGTGTGATATATTATGGCGGATGGCAAATGATGAAAGTATATTTACTTTCTAAAATTTCCGGAAAATTCATATAAAAAAAAATTTGTTTTGATTTTGTTGAAAAGATTATTATTATATTATTATATTTTGCACATGGAAAATAAATATGTTTAATAAAATTTGGATTTGTTGAAATATTTTTTGTTAAACACTTTTGATTAATTATCAAAAAGAAAAGACTGAGAAAATGGATTACAATGATGAAGTGGGTCACTGAAGCTTGTAAATTTTTTTTTTTTTTTTTTAGAGAAAAAAATTTAATTAAATTATTATTGTTATTATTAGTAAATAATATTATTTTTATTTTATTTTTTATTAATTATTTTATTTAAAAAGCAAAACAAAAAAAATATATATAATAATTAAAAAAATATTAAAATGCTTACCGAACTCGCGCTTAAAGTAAGAAATTAATTTAACTCTAACCGGACATTTTATTTTGTTTTTGTTTTTTGTTTTTTTTAAAAAAAAAAATAAAAATAGATATAAATTAACTTTAGTGACACTTGAAGCGATTCCGTAGTTGATTTACCGTGGAAATACGGAATGGTACTGAGGGAAATCGCGCCGCCGACGCTGGCCGCCCCTGCATGCACGCATACTTTTGCACAGTTTTAGTCAGGAGTCCCCTTGGAACATGAAAGGTTGGCCATGTGTTTGTGTAATTGGTTATAGAAGCGCCAGAGAGTCTGCGCAATTTGGAATATCCCTCTTCAGACACAGACACATATGACCCTTGCTTGCCTCTCGCGCCAACCAACCCTTCTTTGGCTTAACCACCTTCCTTCCTACCTAAAAGCTACAGTTGGACATTATTTTCATTCAATATATCTATCTATCTATCTCTATCTATCTATCTCTATCTATCTATCTCTATCTCTATCTCTATCTCTATCTCTATCTCTCTCTCTATCTATCCTTCTACATATATATATCTAATTGGATACTTGAAACATTTTATTCTTGTCCTATTATCATTATTTTATTATACTATTCATTTAATTATTATTATTATTATTATTGATTTTCATAGTTAATGATAAAAGGGAGAATAAAATAGTTGTTACTCAAAATTTTTACTATCTCGCGAGAGAAAATTTTCGATTTTGATGTTTTTATACGTTTTGAAGGTTCCTGAATCATTTTCACTAAGTTTGAGAAAAATGTCTGTGTGTGTGTATGTGTGTATGTGTGTAGGTAGACAAGATTACGCCAAAACGGTTTGAGCTAGAGTACAGCTAGCTATACTTTTTTAATAATCTTAATCAAATAAATAAATTAAGTAACAATATAATAATAATAATAATAATAATAATAATAATATATTAAAAGAGAGTTTTTTACTATCTTGCCAGAGATAGTATTGCGATCACGAAAATTTTCGGTGTCAAAATTTTGTTGTTTTTATACGTTTTGAAGGTTGCTGAAATTTTTTCGCTAAGGTTGAGAAAAATATCTCTGTGTGTGTATATATGTGTATGTGTGTATCTATGTAGAGAAGATGACGCAAAAACGGTTCAGCTAGAATTATGAAATTTGGTACATGGGCATTATTCAAAATTCGTAGTTTTCTATCAACTTTTGAGAAATGTAAATCACGCGCCAGCACGTGACGTGGTACCATCATTAAGAGCCAAACAGGCCCTGGTTTAATAAATATTATTTATTAATTTTAATTTATAATTGAATTAATTAAATTTAATTTAAATATAATATATGTTAATTAATCCAATCCAAATTTGCGAGATAGTCGAGTGGAGACACTCCAGATTTTTTTATTATTTAAAACATCACCAATTTTACTTTTTTTTTTTTTGTTTTTTTTTTTTAAACAATTCCTTTCCCCATTATTTATTTTTAGTTTTTTTACCAAAATCCATATTATATTTTTAATTTATTTAAATAATTTGCTTTCATTGCTGTGATTTATTATGTAATAATTTTATTTTAAATTTTGTATTTTTAATTAAAAGGATCAAACTATTATAGAATGAAAAGTGAAATGTTTGGTAAAAGCTGTGTCAGACTTGTCTACTTTTAACTGCTCATGACATACATTTCAGATATCATTTAAAAGTTATTCTACATAATATAAAAATTAATATTAATTATAAAGTTATTTCTTTTTGTTATTTTATTTCGTTTTTTTTTTAATAATTTTTAAATTCACGAAACACATAATCATCTTTAATTATTATTTATTAACATCAATTAATAATATACATATATCTATATAGATAGATAGATATAGATTTATAGAAAGAAATAGAAAAACTTTCATTATTATCGTATAATAATTATGTGATATGTATCGCCTCGAAATAAATTATTATAAAATTCTTTATATTCTTTATTTTATTTCTCTAGTGATTAATATGAATTATATTAATTATTTTATTTTATTTAAAATACAAATTAACAGATATCCCTCGGGTTATGAGTGTCCCGGGTTACGAGTTTTTCGGATTACCCCCAAATTTAGGTGGGAATTTTACCCATTTTACTTACTCTGCGCTTGCCTTAGATCAGTAACATTGTATCTTTCTTAAAACTCATAATGAGAAACTTACAATTAAAGGTAGCCTTTTGAAGAATTTGGGTCGCAAGAAAAATCTCTAGGTCTTGATATAGACGAATCTGACATCGAAGAATTTGTTGCAGGACATAACATGGACCTCATCAGCATCGATTGATTGAAGCATTTAGTATATGGCGAACACGATCAGCTAAACGAGTTTCTCTCAAGAATGGGGGAAGATTGAGGAAGAAAAAAGAAACTGAGGAAATCAGAAATTCAAGAACATAGTTTAATAAAACTAAAACAATAATATAAATGATTGAAACAGCAGCTCTTAAGACTTTATTAATTTATTTTAACAATGTTGTAATGTCTCATTTCAACTCTTTACTAAAAAGTCGGGAAATTCTGTTGACAATTGCTAATTTCTTTAACAGAAAAGTTAATGAATATGAACCAATAGTTATTAAGAGAATTTTTATTAAAAGACCACATTATTTGTATAAAATTATTTATTAAATTAAAATAATTGTACAACGTTTCAACTGCTTATTCTGCAGTCGTTTTCAAGTAACCGTACGCTTGCTCCGATTCAAGCGGACTGATGCATGTCGGGACACGTCACCTCTTATATAGGCAGTGATATTGGCGCCAATTTTTGGCTCCAATTTTTACCGCCAATTCTTAATCTCAACATGAAGTCAGCAGCAATTGTCAAAGCAAGCGTTTACAATCAAGAAGTATGATAGTGCATTATGTCTCTAAAATGAAGATACTAAATTATTTCCATAATCAAGATATATACACAAATACACATTAGATTAATTATATTTAATTTAATCTGACAAATTTTACTCATCCAACACTATGTTCCACATCTTATTAAGTCTATATCCATCCTCTTTGTTAATATTATTGGGATGATTATCAATTTCTATAGATTCTTTTATTTTTCTTTTCCACCAATTATTTTCAATATGAAGTGTTTCTACATTATCTAAATTTATTTTATGTCCTGTTGTTAAGGCATGTTCTGCAATTGCTGATTGATTTGGATGTTTCAATCTAATGGCTCTCTCATGTTCAGACAGTCTTGTAGAAATCTTTCTACTTGTTTCACCAATGTATACTTTTTTGCATTCACAAGTTACCTTATAAACTCCATTATTTTCGTTTTTAATTTTGTCTTTTATATTTGAGGTGAGAGAAGACATTTGTTTATGAGGTTTATATGTTACTCTGATGTTGTGTTTCCTCAATTTTGACGCTATTTTTTCTGTTGTTCCTTTTATATAAGGTAATGTTATTTGTGATCTGTATATTGGTTTTTCATTTTCATTTTTGATTTCTGTCTTTTTTGTTTTACTGAATTTCCTAATTTCATATTCCGAGAAGCCATTGTTTATGAAAGCTTCCTTCAATCGTTGTTTTTCTTTTTTAATGTTTTCATTTGAGCATATCTCTTCGGCTCTTTTGTGCAGTGTTTTTATCACTCCATATTTTTGTGATGGATGGTGGTGGGAATCTGCGTGGATATATCTGTTGGTGTGAGTTGTTTTCCTGAAAATATCAAACCTTAATCTATTCTGTTTCTTTTTAATTAATACATCAAGAAACGGTAACTCTTCATTTATTTCCCATTCAACGCTTAGTTTTATATTTTTATGTAAATTACCATGAGTAAGGATTCTTTAGTTAAATTTGTAGAAGCAGCAAATAATTTACATAAAAATATAAAACTAAGCGTTGAATGGGAAATAAATGAAGAGTTACCGTTTCTTGATGTATTAATTAAAAAGAAACAGAATAGATTAAGGTTTGATATTTTCAGGAAAACAACTCACACCAACAGATATATCCACGCAGATTCCCACCACCATCCATCACAAAAATATGGAGTGATAAAAACACTGCACAAAAGAGCCGAAGAGATATGCTCAAATGAAAACATTAAAAAAGAAAAACAACGATTGAAGGAAGCTTTCATAAACAATGGCTTCTCGGAATATGAAATTAGGAAATTCAGTAAAACAAAAAAGACAGAAATCAAAAATGAAAATGAAAAACCAATATACAGATCACAAATAACATTACCTTATATAAAAGGAACAACAGAAAAAATAGCGTCAAAATTGAGGAAACACAACATCAGAGTAACATATAAACCTCATAAACAAATGTCTTCTCTCACCTCAAATATAAAAGACAAAATTAAAAACGAAAATAATGGAGTTTATAAGGTAACTTGTGAATGCAAAAAAGTATACATTGGTGAAACAAGTAGAAAGATTTCTACAAGACTGTCTGAACATGAGAGAGCCATTAGATTGAAACATCCAAATCAATCAGCAATTGCAGAACATGCCTTAACAACAGGACATAAAATAAATTTAGATAATGTAGAAACACTTCATATTGAAAATAATTGGTGGAAAAGAAAAATAAAAGAATCTATAGAAATTGATAATCATCCCAATAATATTAACAAAGAGGATGGATATAGACTTAATAAGATGTGGAACATAGTGTTGGATGAGTAAAATTTGTCAGATTAAATTAAATATAATTAATCTAATGTGTATTTGTGTATATATCTTGATTATGGAAATAATTTAGTATCTTCATTTTAGAGACATAATGCACTATCATACTTCTTGATTGTAAACGCTTGCTTTGACAATTGCTGCTGACTTCATGTTGAGATTAAGAATTGGCGGTAAAAATTGGAGCCAAAAATTGGCGCCAATATCACTGCCTATATAAGAGGTGACGTGTCCCGACATGCATCAGTCCGCTTGAATCGGAGCAAGCGTACGGTTACTTGAAAACGACTGCAGAATAAGCAGTTGAAACGTTGTACAATTATTTTAATTTAATAAATAATTTTATACAAATAATGTGGTCTTTTAATAAAAATTCTCTTAATAATTATCAAAATAACCACAAAAGCTTTAATAAATACATTTATGAACCAATAGCATTGAGAAAAGTTAAATTGGATGTGAATAAACAATAGTTTTTCATAATTTATACATTTACATATGTTATTAATTTGGACCATCTGGGATCATGCAAAGCTCCCACTTTCTCCTTATTCTCACATGCTATCCCTTTGTATGTTCTTCTTTGTTTTGCCAGATCTTCTTGAAGAGCAATTATCTGGATTTTCTGCCGATCGAGTTCCATTATTAGATTATGTAATTTTCCGGCTTATTAATAAGGGTTTTGAAGTTCAGTGTGCCCATATATGAATGTTCCTTGTTAACTTCATTTTCTTTTTATGTGTTCGTGAAGATCCGAGTCCTCCAGAACGGGTGGTGTGAGTACCACCTGGTGTATTTGTTCTTCTCATCACAATCCATTGTTGCGTGTGGTTGTTTATTTTGAAGTAATGGTGCTGGAACAGGGTTATATAGAACCAGGCTTGTCAGTTCCTGGAGCGGGAGGCAGCTGATATTAAATTGAATGTATTAGAAAAATGTGTTCTCAGTTGAAATCGAACGCCGACTTCATGTGTAGAAAATTGCCACTATACATGCACGGCTAAGCTGCCTCTAAATAATATTGTTTAATATTGGATATATTTTTTTTCCATAGTAATATTTTGGAGTCCAGAACAAATTAATTGCATTTATATTAGTTCTTATGGAAAAACTTGATTCGGGATAAGAGCCCTATTCCTGAACCAATTAAACTCGTAATTTGAGGTGTTACTCTATAAGTCTATATACTATATATAGGATATACATATATATATGTATAAAGAATTTAAGAATAATCATTAAAAAAAACATTTTTAATAATTATTCATGTAGTCAAAATTATTAAAATGGAACAAAGCCCATCAAATAAAGTAAATATCAAAAAAGGATTTATGTCAACTTTTGTTTTGTATTAATTCATTTACAAACAGTAAAATATGAGAAAAATAGTACAAAATAAATATAAATCATATTTGTGAATGTATAAATGGATGACATTAAAATTTATTCAGGTCTATCTAAAAAAAATAATAGAGAGCATTACATTTGAATAAATTTTGAATAAATAAATAAATAAATTCCAAATATCCTTATAAGGATTAAAGAATTATTATTATAGTTTAGTATCAAATATATTAAGAAATGTATGTAGGTATCCATACAATATATTATAAATTTAAATGAACTCTCACTATAACTAATCATTTCTTTTCTTTTATACAAATATTTTTAAAAATTATAGTTATAGTTACCATTTAATTTTTTTTTTTTTATTCAAAAACTTAAATATATTTAGGTATAGATAAAGATAAAGTTTTGTAGAGAAAGATGATAATTCTAATTTTTTTAAAACTAATGAAAAATCTATACCTATATGTTGTATGTATATACCATACATACCTCTTGTTAGGGTGACCAAACGTCCCGTTTTTCCGGGATTGTCCCGTTTTTAGGTGTTCTATCCCGGTGTCCCCAAAAATATTTCCGGGACAGCCTATTGTCCTGTTTATTTTTAAATATATAGGACATTTCGTACTTTTTTTTCAATTTGGTTCTAAAAAAAAAAGATAAACCGTTGTCCCGTTTGGTGTTCTCGAAATATGGTCACCCTACCTCTTGTATATGTATACTTACTTGAAAAGTTAATAGAAAAATTTAATTAAAAGTAAAAACAAATAAACAATCTATCAAGACAATGTTTGCATCTCAGTTTATATTATGTTGACATTTATATTTCTTTGTTTATTAGAAAAACAATCAAATTAATTTAATTAACTTTTTTCTTTTTATTCCATTGAAGTATTATACATATACATATTATAATGCAATCTATTGTCCTGTTACATTAAACAAATGAATAAATAAATGGTAGGTATAAAAGTATTGAAATTTATCTATCATATCATGGACTTTAAAAATTATTAATTAATATATGATAAATAATCAGTGATAAGTATTTAAAATAATAATAATAATAATTTTTTAATAAAATATAAATACCTTTGTCTCTTTTATCAATTACCTATATTAACTACTTAATTAATATTCAATAAACTTTCAAAATGAATTTAAAAGGATAGGATAAATGTTCTTGATGAATAAACTACACTGGATAACCGACCGATCATTAGTGAGTGAGTGATTCACTATTCTACTTCGACACAAATGGATAATGATGACGTAAAAAAAAAAAAAAAAAAAAAAAGAAGTTGTTCAAGTCTTCAAATCTTCACAAATATACTACCTAAGAATTCAAATACTTGATGAACATGATGTTTTTATTATTATAAATATTTAAATAAGTATAAAAATTACGTAGAAAAATAGAGAATGGTTAAAATAATCATTTTTAAAAAATCTTTAATGTCTTTACATTGCCCAAGATTTGTTTATATATTGAATGGTCAAGTGGAAGAGATTCTACTGGATCCTACAAATTAATCTGCGTCAAATGGCCTAAATTATGTATAATTGAAATGCACATGCATTCATTCCATGTAACTCTCAACATCAACACATGTCTAATAATAATAATAATAGATCAAAGATAATATTAAATAGTCTGCAGGTAACAGTCACTTTATTCTTCACAAACCTCTGACTTTGTACGTCCTTCGCATGAATAACGCCTATCAAGTCGGTTATATCAATTATGTCCCCTATGATCAGTAAAACGAGTCCTATCAACCTTTACCTTGATTTTCTTGATCGGAGGCTCTATCAAGTAGCTTTCCCAATGTTGAGGTTGGATTGACTCCGTCCCATAGACCCCAACTAGAGAAATTCTCTTACCAGGCCCGGGACTACGAAAATATGAGGCAGCTTCGCTAACCTCACACCATGTGGCGCCTTCGTTCATTCCTCACAAACATAGAATCCTTAAAGTAAATAATGAATGTGAAATGATTTTTGTCTTCACTTTTATTACTTTATTTCAATCAGTGTCTTTCTCTAGTTGTTGCGTTTTTGTTAGACTTTCCCTAATATGATCTTATGCCTTGTTCATTCAATTGGACGTAACTCTTTTTATTATCTTAAATTAATTATGAATAATAATGTAAATTAATTCAAGTTAATCTAAATAATAAAAATAAATAAATAAAAAAAATAGTTAATTCAGAAAATATTTATTATTTAAAGAAAAATGCAAATTTTTATAAACTCAAAACGTATTTACAGGTGTAGAAGTATGAAACCGGATTTTTTTTTTGTAAAATTGCACGTCTGTAAATTAAAAAAAATATAAAAAATATTTTAATCAAACTAATCTCCATTGGAATTTATACATTTTTCTACCTCTTCGGTAGGTTATGGAAACAACAATTCTTCCTTTGAAGTGAACCAGTTGTTGAAGTATTTTCGAACATTTTCATATGTGAATCGAAGTATTGTTCGGTGAGTGCATGTCCCAATGATACAAATAAATGGTAATCAGATGGAGCCAAGTCTGGATGATAAGCAGCATGCGCTAGTTCTTCCCAATGGAACACCTCGACCGTATCCGTGGCCCATTTCGCTGTGAAGGAGCATTTTCATGAAGCAAAATGACTTTATGTTGCCATTTTGCATATTCCGGTCGTTTTTCAAGTATTGCTCGATTCAAATCGATTAGCCATCAGTGTTAAGATTTTCGGCCAGGTTTTAGAAGCTCATAATATATTATACCCTTTTTTTACACTTTTTCGTTGGTTTCCCACGCTCCTCGTTTCTCACATCAAAAGTAACACTTTTACATTTTTTAAACCACTCAAAGTATTGACAAGCATTCTATGCGATTCCGCAGCAGTTTACTTCAAATGATAGCAGAATACCAATGCTGTTCGCAAATCAAAGTTCGTAGGCACAAAACTCGACATGTTTGAGGTTATAGAAAAATATAATGGTATATGAAACTTAGGTTATTGTGTGTTGACAAACTTCGCCAGCTGTTAGAGGTGGAAGATGGCACTACAGAAGCGGTCTTACGGTCTTAAAACTACCATCATCTATAGGGAAATTCCGGTTTCATACTTCTACACCTATATAAGTATGATACAAGGAAAAAAATAAATTTTAATATAAAATTAATTATTTTAAATTAAAAAATATTTTCTCTATTTTGAGAAAAATTAGTGACCTTGGTTCATGCTATCATAATATTTTTATTACTTATTTCATGTACCACTAAAAATAAATTTAAATATAAAAATGAATAAAAAATAAAGTATGAAAAGTATTAAAGATAATTTATGATCAACTAATAAAACTTAAACTACCTAAAATCATTCAAAGAGTGAGAATCATTCTTTTTAAATATGCACTATTTGTATTATATACACTGAAGGAAAAGTTCCAATTAGCATTAAAATCTAGCTTTATTATTATTATATATATAATATATGTAACTACAAATACTTGAAGAAAATAATAATAATAAATATATATATATATACTAGTGTATATTGTTATAATGATATTTATTTTTTTATATCAGGAGAGGAAAATAATTTCTTGAAAAATATTTTTAATATTAATAAATGACTAAATTCATTATTTTATTTTTAATCTTTAATTATTTTATTTTATTAAAAAAAATATTTTAAATAAAAAAGTGTTGATTAATTAATAATTAAATAAATATAAATTAAAAAAAAAGAATAGATAAACAAAAAAGAACGAGTTCACACAAAAGTAACAAAGACAAAACTAAAAGAGTTTAAAAGATTTTTAATAAATTTGAGTGCAATTTTCAAAAGTGTGGTTAATTACAGTATTTACAAATAATAACGAATTGATTTAAAAATAAAAGGGATTATCAGTTTATAACATTGACTTAATTCCTTTTTGTTTTTTTTGGAAATTAATTTCATTCGTCTAGATATATACTATTTTAATGGTTGAAGGTGCGCCAATTCGTGTTCAAACTCTCATTTTAAAGTGGTCCTAGAAATGTTCAATGGGGTTTAAATCTGGGCTGAGTGCTGGCCAGTTCATGATTCATATGCCAACTTCGTTATCGGATTTCACAGCGTGGTTGAAACAATAAATCGATGGACGTGTCTCTCTCTCAGAAGATGCTCATGGTTGACCAGAATCTGACTTACGGTTACCTTCTCTTTTCACTTTTTAAACAGTAGACAAATTCAAAATTCAGTTAATGAATGACTAACTTAAGTTTTTGTTCTAATAAATCCTTTATTTGAGTTAGAATAATGTCTATGCTATTGATATATATTATGAAAATAAATTTGTAGGTGATTGAAAAATTTTAAAATTAATTTAAAGTTAATAAAAAAAAGAAATTTAATTATCTATGGTATTAATAATTGAATATAAATTTAAAAATAAATTTTAAATATTTGTTATATATTTAATATTTATTCAAATCAATTCAATCAGTTTGTTTCTTATTAATTATGCTTTGGAGCATTAACTTTATCTTTTAAACCATAAGGAATAAATTAAACCTATAAATGATTTTTAGTTATTTAAAATTTATAAAATAAGACCAAATAAGAATAATATTTCTTTTGGTCTTATCCTCATACAAGTATATAAGTGCATATATATAAAATACATTAAAATATGCTCAAAGTTTTAAAAAAAATATTCTGTAAAAAAAAGAAAAAAATAATTAATAATTATTAATAATTTGCACTAATACTGTGATATTTCATTATATGACTAAACTGTTTTTATATTATTTTTACTTTTCTATGCATTTAACATTACATATAAATATAAATATATTATAAGAGGGATTTCGAAAAACAAACATTTTAAGAGAAAATTTATCTCTTTTACTTTTGTTAATATTATTTTTAATTTATCCACTTGGTCGCCAATATTAATAGTTGCTCCAATTGGGCCAAATGAAATCAATTATATTATTAATTGATTTTAAAAACAAGTGACAGGATCAAGACAATGGGAAAAAGGGATACCCATCGTCCTAAAAAGACGAGTTCCAAAAGTCACTCCTGTCCGAGACATTCTTATGAACCGACGGAGCTCTTCTCTTATAATTAAATTGTCAAGTATTAATAAGTCTTACTAAATCGAAATTGAATTGTTGCAAAACGCTTTCCTTTCATTGGCCTCTTCAGTTTTGGGAATAGAAAAAAGTCACAGGGAGCCAAATCTGATGAATAAGGTGGTTGAAGCATGATTATGGTGTTTTTTTTTTGGCCAAAAAATCCCGAACAAGCAATGATGTGTGAGCTGGTGCATTATCGTGGTGTAGAATCCATGATTTGTTTTTTCACAATTTCATCGTTTGAACCGTATTGCTTTACACAAACATTGTATAACTTCCTTGTAATATTCCTTATTAACAAGACGACATGTTGGCAAGAACTCATGATGCACCACGTCATTGTAATTGAAGAAAACAGTGAAAAAAATCTTCATATTTGATCGAATTTGGTGTGCTTTTTCACCTTTTATAAACATTTTTTTGAGTCAAAGGAGACTCGCCGAATACCACAAGATGAATTAAATATCTACTGGTTTTTCTAACCTAATATAATTAAAAATTTGAGAAATATATTATGTACCACATGTATAAGTATAAGAGAGAGAGAAATAATAATATAAACATTCAATTTAATAAGAACAAAAAATAAAGATTATAAAAATGATAAGGATAAAGATTTCTAAAAAAAATAATTATAAAAATAATTTTTAATAAATTTTTTGGTCAAAAACAAAAGAATGGGGTAGGGTGTTAAATGTTTTGTGATATTCTTTAATTAAATTTTAATTATTATATTTTTAAAAAAAAAGTTTTAGTACTTCTATTAAAAATAAGTCAATGTTTAATTTTAATTAATAAATTTGAATATTACTCGTATAAAATGAAAGTTATTATTTTATTTTCAGATTGGAAATTGAATTTTATCAGTATACTCTTTGGATATCTAGAAAATTAAAGATCAATATAGAATTAATTATAGATTTTAAAATAAATGTTAAAGCATCGATATAGGTTATTTATGAAAATAACCATTTTAAAAATAAAATACCGGAAGAAATTATTTTTTTCATTGAAAATAATATAATAAAATAATAATTATAATAAATCCACATAAAAAATATTTATATTTCTTAAAATAATGAATTATCTTAATTTAAAATATAATAAGTTTTTTCTTATCTTAGTTTTTGTATAAATCCTTAAAAACAACAAAACAAAACAAATAAGCGGGAGTGTCCTCCCCTAGACTTTCCCGCATATAAATAGGTATAAAGAGTTGTGAATGAATATTTAGAATGTGTAAACTTGGTATTGATAAAGAGCCAGTTCGTATTAGTTTATTGGTGTCAAATTTGATATTTGGTAACATTTATATATATATATATATATATATATAGAATAAAGTGCTACTTCCGGTTAACTGATATTTTAAATGTAAAAAAAAACATATATGGATATAATATAAATATTTTTAATTTTTAATTTTATTTATAATATATAAGGGCTGGCTGTGAGGTCATGAAGTGCTGGGTGACGTCATATAATTTTAAATTAAGAAAAAACTAATGAAGATGATTTTTCTCGAGGATAAAACCAATACAAAGTGCATAACACGTGGAGATATGTCCTCACGTGAAATTTGATATGAAAATAACCCTTCACTTCCTCTCTTCGATCGGCAATACTAGCACTTCCGGTTTCCGGATTTGCACCAAAAGTTGATCAATTCATCCTACTGATGTATTAATTAAATATACCAAATTTCATAAAAATCCGTTTAGCCGTTCAGGCTGTACACCTCTATACGGACGGACGGACAGACGGACGGACAGACATCATGCTAAAAATACTTTTTTCTGTTAAGAAAATGCATGATTCGTGGAGATATGTACCTAAAAATATCCATAGGTGAAATTTGGTGTGAAAACAATACTTCCCTTACTATCGTCGCTCGGTAAAAAAGAAACGCTACTTGTATAGGTAAAATGTCACTTCCGGTAGTCAGATCATGATGAAATTTGGTATCTCAATTTTTTTCATATTTTTAAATCTATATACAAAATATGAAGCAAATATCTCGAAGCAAACTGGTACTTTACTTGAAAGGTAAACGCAACCATTGTAGGTAAAGTACCACTTCCGGTTAACCGATTTTGACGAAATTTTGATAGAAATCTACAAACTGTGAATAATATCGGTGTACCAAATTTCAAAGTCCTAACTTGATTAGTTTTTGAGTAAATTTGCTTACAGACATTACATACATACATACACACACACAGACATAATTCGAAAAATGGTATTTTCCGACTCAGGGAGGTCTAAAACGTCAAGATCTATCGAAATCTCGAAGTCGAAATTTTTGACGATTCCAATACTTCCCTTATACGAAGTATGCGGGAAAGTAAAAATCTATGACAAACAAAACCTAATACTTATTAATCTCTCTCATAAATAATAAAAATAAAATTTCTACTTTATTTAAAGTTAGATTTTATTTAAATCAGTTTCTAAATATTTTATAAATAATAATAACTAAATAAGAGTGAATAAATACAAATTTTCATCCTATTTGTCTAGCTAACAAGTTTCGATCTGAATTTATATAGAAAAATAATATTTATGAATTATTAAATATAAAAAATAATTAAATGTTGCATTTGAAGAATGTTACAAATGTAACAAAATCAAAAACGTTTTGTAATACAAAATGTCACAATAGCTCACTCATCCAGCCAAAATAATAGACTATGGCATACCGTATGGCGTGATGCATGTAGAACTTTTAAGCTAATTTATATTCTACTAAAATAAATGCATTGAATCCATTCAAAAGATGTTACAAATTTGATACAATTTGTTAAATTCTATAAACAAAAAAAAATTTTTTAGAATTTAAAAATAAGCTGGAGTGTCTCCACTCGACTATCTCGCAATTTGAATTGGATTAAATAACATAATATATTATATTTAAATTAAATTTAATTAATTATAAATTATAAATAATAAATATTAAACCAGCGCATGTTTAGTTTTTTATTGATGGCACCATGGCACGTGTTGGCGCGTGAGATTTGCAGTGTTAAAAAATTAATTCTGGTACTTTCAGCGATTCAATCAAGCTGAAATTCTATATATAGCAGTTTTATACAATTATTAATCATGTGAAAAATTATCAAACATATATCTTTATTTTTACGGTCACTTTAGAAAACGTTGTAGGTAATGACCCTCTTCCGGTTGAGCTACATTTCTCAACAGTTGATAGAAAACTATGAATTTTGAATAACGTCCGTATATCAAATTTCATGATTCTACCTCAAACCGTTTTTGCGTAATCTTGTCTACATACATACACACACACACACATACACACACACACAGACATTTTTCTCAACCTTAGTGAAAATGATTCAGGTACCTTCAAAACGTATAAAAACATCAAAATCTCAACATCGAAAATTTTTGTGATCACAATACTATCTCTGGCGAGATAGTAAAAATTAACATTTATCAATACTAGATATGATATAAGATGTAAAAAAAAATATTAATTTTTTTCATAATATAAGTAAAAAAAAAAAACACATAGTTCAGGTAGTTAACATCTTTAATATTCAACAGATTTATTACTTATAACATATAAATTTTAAAGAAATTGATTATTATAAAACATAGTTAATAAATCGAATCATTTCATTTAATATTTAATATGTAATTTAACCTACGAGTACCATTATGATAATAAACTATTACTAATAATAAAACTGGTACTTGATAGCAAAATTCGTCGAAAATTGTAACATTAATGATAATTTGATAAATTATTCATTTGATGATAAATTCTGATAAATTATTCATTTTAACAAGTCTATTTAATTTTTCTTTATAATAATGAATTAATAACATTGATCGAAACATATTAACATATCTAATAAAAATAAATTCCATGTTTTTTTTATTTTTACCACCGACGATAGGAAGGGAAGGTATTGTTTCCATACCAAATTTTTACATATCTCCATGAATCATGCAATTTGTTAACAGAAAAATGTATTTTAGCATGATGTCTGTCCGTCTGTCCGTTATGTGTCCGTATAAACGAGTATAGCTTGAACGGCTCAACGGATTTTGATAAAATTTGGTATATTTACTTAATGCATCAGTAGCATGAATTCATCAACTTTTGGTGTATATCCCAAAACCGGAAGTGGAAGTTTACAGATTATTAATTTTATATTCATTGTCGGAAATTTTTTATTACATTAAACTAACTGGTGAAATAAAATATATATATATAAATTATATTTATAGCTTCTTTTAACCTTAGTATATATAGTTTAGGATAGAGGGCTTATTAAGTATTTATTAAGTATTAATGTAAGAGATAAGCAGTTAGTTTAATTTTGATTGTGTATATAATATTCTATAAATAACGTGTAATTTAATTATTCTTTTAGGTATGTATTATTTAAATGTGTAAATATTCTAATAATTGTATAATAATTGTAAATATTCTTTTAGAATTAATAAAATCACAACAAAACCGAAGAAACCTTTCTCTCATTGAAAGCCACCTTACATATATATATAATGTTGTTTTAATTATTTTTCAATCGTCGGTCGGTTCTTTGCCTGGCCACAGCTCATTTTTACCGACCGACGATAGTAAGTGAGGTATTGTTTTCCACACCAAATTTCACATGTGGAGATTTTTTACATATCTCCACGAATCATGCACTTTGCATTGGTTTTATCCTCGAGAAAAATAATCTTCATTAGTTTTTTCTTAATTTAAAATTATATGCCGTCACAGCCAGCTCTTACTTATATATTATATATCAAATTAAATTAAAAATATTTATCCTATATTTATATTTGTTTTTTATTACATTAATAGATATATTAAAATTTCTTGAAATTGTTTCTGTAGCTGTAAATTAATTTACTTCTGTGCCTGGCCACAGGTCAACTTATTTTTATAATCTAATTCATATATAAGTATTTTAAAAATATTTAAAATTTACAAATTATTTTTCTTTTTGAGAAAATTTAAAAATTACTTATGACAATTAATTCCAATTTATATTAAAATAAGTTTCATTCATATTTTATAGAGCGAACAATTCACTTTACATTAAGATGTAAGATGTAATTGTATTAAAAGAGTAGCACTAGAATTTAAAAATAATGAAAATTTTCCTTAGAATATTTTATGATGAATGATTATTTTTCAGAAAAAACAGAATCGAGTAAGGAAAATAGATTAGAAATAAGATTCATTTGTTTATTTGTATTGCAGAGAAATAAGAAAAAACAAAATAAAGAAAAAAAACAAATTGAAAATTGTATTTTAGTCGACCTTAATCTCTAATATCCTCCTTTGGTGTAGAACACAGACCATAGAGAGATAGAGGAATATTATCAGAGAGATACAAAAGGAGAAGAGAATTTTTGTGTGTGAATTTCCTTGTGACTTCCCTCCTTCGAAAAAAACTCAATATTATTACTTATAGGATATAAATTCTTTCAAATCAAATAAAAGAAATTGAGAAAAAGTATAAATATTTTTTGTTAAGTTTATATGAAACACACACATGAATAACAATCACAAAAAAATCTAATAAGTTTTAAAAATTTGATCATAATAATATACCTATTTAGTTCTTTTTTTAAAAAAAAAAAAGTCGAATTGGCAGTCGTGGGACTGGCCGACAGAAGTGAAAACTTGTGCGTAAGAAATTTGAAAGCAGACGGAATGCGCACCAGCTTCACGAGAAAAATGAAATTTATATACGTATATAATATATATATATAAAATTCATAATTATTTTTTTCAGCAAACTGATTATTATTACAAAAATATTAAAAATACGATGTGTATGAATATATATATATATGTCTGTCTGTCTGTCTGTCTGTCTGTGTGTGTCTCTGTCAAATACTCAAAAACTACCCGTCCGATTGCGATGAAACTTTCAGGGATTGTTGTGGGCGTCCCAGGGAAGGTTTTAGTGTAGTTAAATCCAAAATTAATTTATCCAAAATTAATTTAATTAGTAATATTTTGGTAAAAGTCTATTTATGGTTACCATGGTTACATTGAAAAATTTACAATAAATAAATAAAAATAATTGGAAATCTTTTCAACTTATTATTTTGATAAATTTTATTAATATTTTTAATTTTTTTTAAACTGCCAAAAATAACATACCCATAATAATAGTTGTAATAAAAATAAAAATATAAATCACAATGTAAGTAAAATATTGAATCGTTTTATTTATATTGTTTCAATTATTGTTTGAATATTTATTAAATTTATATATAGATTAATTTACATGTTTAAATGTATATTTAATAAATTTATTTATTGATTCTTAATATTAATAATTCCAATTACTTTCTTGAAATTTTTTTTTATTTAAAAGCATATTCAGCATATCTCGCAAATTTGAATTGGATTAAATAACATATATTAATTTAAATTAAATTAAATTAATTCAATTATAAATTAAAATTAATAAATAATATTTATTAAACCAGCGAAAGTTTGGCTCTTTTTTGATGGCACCACGTCACATGTTGGCGCGTGAGATTTCCAGTGTTAAAAAATTAATTCTGGTACTTTCAGCAATTCAATTTTCGATGTTGAGATTTTGATGTTTTTGATGTTATAAATAATATTTATTAAATTATAATTTAATTAATTTAATTTAATTTAAATTAATAAATATTATTTAATCAAATTCAAATTTGCGAGATAGTCGAGTGGATAGTGGAGTGTTTGGCTCTTTGTTGATGGCACCACGTCACGTGTTGGCGCGTGAGATTTCCAGTGTTAAAAAATTAATTCTGGTACTTTCAGCGATTCTATCAAGCTCAAATTCTATATATAGCAGTTTTATACAATTATTAATCCTGTGAAAAATTATCAAACATATATCTTTATTTTTACGGTCACACACACACACACACACACACATATTTAAAAATTAATTTATTAAAATATATATTATATAATATATTATATATAGTATATAATTTAATATATATATATATATATATATATATATTCAGAAATTAATTTTAAATTATATAAATATATTAGAAATTAATTTAATATAATTTAACACATAATAATATATTAAAATATTTTATTTTATATATACATAATTTAGTAATACTGATTATTAATGTAAATATAAATAATAATATTTAATATGGCAAATATGTAAAATTTTGTAAAGAATGTATCAGAAGTTTAGTGTCTAACATTCTGGCGTATTGCGCATGCGTATATCGGTCGGGTCGGTGTCGTTTTGGAATCTCACGCGAAATCTATATTTTTTCCCCATCCGCAAAAGTGCTCAACGCCGCTAAAGAAGTTTTCACTTCAAAAATAAATAAATAAATTTAGGTATAGTCAATTCGATGAACATCATCTATTGATTAAATTATAATTATTTTAATTATGGTATATGTAAATGTTGGTACATAGTTTAGAATTGAATTAAGCTTGGAATGGAAATTGGTCATAAAGAGCGAATATCCAATAGCATACTATAATTTTCCATTAAATTTACGCAATACATGAACTGAGATATAACATTGCAAGTTTGTTAATTTATTCTTAATTATAAATCAAAACATAATACATATTCATATATCTTTATTATTATTATTATTATTATTATTATTATTATTTCAATAATAAATTTTATAAATTTTTAGTAAAATTATTGAGAGATTATTTTAAAATATTATTTATTTTATAAATATATAAATACAATTTAATACGTATATATTCTACTTATATAGAGAGTGAATTTTATTTTTGAAAATGTCAACATTTCTCTTAAAAAAAAATTAAATTGCCCTTTATATATATAAACAAGTAAAAATTGTTTGCTTGACTTCACAAACCATGCCTGAAATAACTTTCTACTTGGTTCTTTACATTTTTTTTTTACCAATGATTGATAAATAATTTAAGGATACACAGTCTAATCTTTGACTGAAAGTTCGTAAATTAAAACTATGTTTATGTTATTAACTGTTTTAACTATGAACATATAAATATTTAGTTTACTAGTAAAGTGAATCAGATTTTTGTGTTATTCCAAACGTTTTAAGATTTTGGTTTTTTTTTTAATATTGTATTAATTTCATTTAGTTTTTTCAATTTTCACAAAAGAGTGGCAATTTTTTAGTTTGAAACTCTACTTCTAATGTTATTTGATACACAATATTAAAAAAAGGGAAGAAATTTAAAATTATAACTTTGAATTTTTAAATTTATACTATAATTTTAATTGAATACTAACAAAAATAAACTGGAGTGTCTCCACTCGACTATCTCGCAATTTGAATTGGATTAAATAACATAATATAATATATTTAAATTAAATTTAATTAATTATAAATTATAAATTAAAATTAATAAATAATATTTATTAAATCAGCGCATGTTTGGCTCTTTGTTGATGGCACCACGTCACGTGTTGGCCCGTGAGATTTGCAGTGTTAAAAAATTAATTCTGGTACTTTCAGCGATTCAATCCAGCAGAAATTCTATATATAGCAGTTTTATACAATTTTTAATCACGTGAAAAACTATCAAATATATATCTTTATTTTTACGGTCACTTTAAAAAAAAAACAAAAAATCAAAACTTTGTAGGTAATGACCCTCTTCCGTTTGAGCTACATTTCTCAAAAGTTGATAGAAAACTATGAATTTTGAATAACGTCCGTATACCAAATTTCATGATTCTACCTCAAACCGTTTTTGCTTAATCTTGTCTACATACATAAACACACAGACATTTTTCTCAACCTTAGTGAAAATGATTCAGGTACCTTCAAAACGTATAAAAACATCAAAATCTCGATATCGAAAATATACTCTGGCGAGATAGTAAAAAGGGAATAAAGATATAATTATATTCAAGTCCCTTCTCCTACTTTTCAAAATAAGTAAATAATAAATAAAATTTCTTTTTAGCGTATTACAAAGGAACAAAATTATATTAGTAGTTAATTAAATGATTAATTAGTGTTGTTATATAAATATTTAACACCAAACTAACTATTCATATTTTGAGGGTTAACTTTTAAGCATGACCTACTGGTACATTGTTGGGGCCTGGAGTTATTAGGGCCACGACACTTCCGCTAGGAAGTTATCGACAAAGAAGAAGAAGACTGGTACATTGTTTAAGTCACTAATCATAAATATATTAATACTAAAAAAATCTTCATATTTAGTTTACCTAAAGATTCAGTGCGATAGGTGTAATTTTATATCTATTACTAACTTTCGCCATTACAAACTACATCATTCTAATTAAATTAATAATTTATATTCATATAATCAAGGCTTTTTTTTTATTTCAGATATTATTCTTTATTTTAATTAGTTTTCGAAAATATTTATCAGATTTAAAAAGTACAAATCAGTAATCATACCTAAAGACTGGCGTAAGTGGCGTTTGTTAAAAATCTCTCTCTCTCTCTCTCTCTCCCTCTCTTCTCCTTCCCAAAACCATTTATCACAATACTATAAATATATGTTCCTACACATCTACGTATATATCCATAAATTTCCAGAGAATATGCGAAACACGAAATGTATGGAAATTAAAATCCAATGAGGACTAATTAAATCCTTTAAATAATTACTAATTAATTTTTAGTAGGTATAATTAGAAGGCAGAATGAACAACGGTGTTTGAACAAGAAAAAAATAAATTTTGGATTAAAAAAATATCTCTTAAATTAGCGATTCTCAATATATGGGGCGCGTACACTCGAGGGAATATAAAGAACCTGAATATCAAAGAGAAAATATTTAAAAAAAAATTGTCAAAAGGAAAGTCCTCATTGTACACATTTTGTTACTTATATTAATATAATATGCATATAATATATTTTTCAAATATTGGAAATGGTATCATAGTAAATACGTATATTTTAATAGAACATTTGAAAAATGAGTATAATAAACAAACTCTTTCTGTTGTTATTTAAGACAATTTACCCCAATTGTACATCCTCTAGAATTTTATAAGTTCTATAAGTTATACGGTCTGATATAATCATATTTTTGTCCGATTTCAATATGAAGGTATTTTATTTTTATTTGAAATTCATTTTAATCTAGAAACCTTTATAATTTAATTAAAATTATTTTCAATCTCTTTGCTTGATTTTTCTAATTTTTGTTTTTATTATTATTTTAGGAATGTATACTAATTATTCTAATTTAAGAAATCTACTAATCTAATAATTTCTTCTCAAAAGTAGTTTTTAATTTTCTTGGTTTCTATTCAATCTCTCGAGACTGTAATATTATCATACACTTTTGATATTAAATGCATATCGTATAATAATTTAATTAAAATAGTTATTTTACATGTATTTCTAATTTTCATCTCTCTGAATTATTTATTTATTACTTATTTTATAGTATATGATATTGTATTAATTTAATTTTAATTTTTTATTAATTTAGTAACATTTATTTTTATTATTATGTATATCTGTATTATGTATTATCTCGCCAGAGATAGTATTGCGATCACGAAAATTTTCGATGTTGAGATTTTGATGTTTATATACGTTTTGAAGGTTCCTGAATCATTTTCACTAAGGTTGAGAAAAATGTCTGTGTGTGTGTGTGTGTATGTGTGTGTGTGTGTATATATGTAGGCAAGATTACGCAAAAACCTGTTTGAGCTAGAATGATGAAATTTGGTACATGGACATTATTCAAAATTCATAGTTTTCTATCAACTTTTGAGAAATGTAGCTCAACCGGAAGAGGGTCATTACCTACAACGTTTTGATTTGTTTTCCTCTAAAGTGACCGTAAAAATAAAGATATAAGTTTGATAATTTTTCACATGATTAATAATTGTATAAAACTGCTATATATAGAATTTCAGCTTGATTGATTCGCTGAAATTACCAGAATTAATTTTTTAACACTGCGAATCTCACGCGCCAACACGTGACGTGGTGCCATCAACAAAAAGCCAAACATGCGCTGGTTTAATATTTATTATTTATTATTTGTAATTTATAATTAATTAAATTTAATTTAAATATAATATATTATGTTATTTAATCCAATTCAAATTGCGAGATAGTCGAGTGGAGACACTCCAGCTAATTTAAATTTATATTACAATCAAGTAGGAACCAATGAATTGAAATGTTGAATCTTGACTCATTTCATTTCAATTTAATTTATTTTTATGTATTAGTTACAAACCAAAATTTGAAAAATTTTCTTACACTCTTTCACTCCACTAGGTGTTCAGGCGCTCTTCACGCCCAAGACACAGGCTCAGCCCCCTGATACTTAGTATTTGGTTGAAAATCTGTATAAAGAAAGTTTTCATTCATTTTATTTCAATCAGTATATTTAAACATTCATATCTTCTTGTGTTCTCCTTTAAAATATATTTTATAACTTAATTATATATTATTATTGTATATGTTATTATAGAATATAATATTTTTTAATCATTTTGATATTTTATATATAATTTCATTCCTTGATTTTTTATTGAATATTTTTGATTATAATGAAATTTAAAAACATCTGTAAAGTTCTATCTATAGATAAAGTGAAAATATATACATTCAGTACATACAGTATTAATTTAAATTAATTGATTTATTTGTTTTTTTATTATTAAGTTCTTTTATTAATTTTTCTAGACCATAGTTATTCTTCTTCCTAAGAAGAAACTTCTCTAACTCAGGCTAGGGGGTTCGAAAATTATTAGTCGCAGCAAGATTTCTCTAACACTCTCTGACCGGACACACCACCACTCTCTCCCAACTTCTTCAAGATATCCTTTATCTTTGGTTTCAGTGGTTTCTCAATTGGCCTCAATTAATCCCTTTTGGATTCTAGAGGTCATGAAACGCGAAGATATGCTAAAAATTTTGAATTCTGAGCAATTTTTTTTTTATATATAGAAGATTAAATTCATTATATGATGAAATGAAAATATATTTTATTTTATGATGATTTATTATTTTAACATTTATTTTAGTTAATTTATATAATATTTTATTTTAATTTAATTTTACACATTCTATGATATGATTGAGAAATACACTGCCTTAAGTCTTAACAAATTAATTAATTATTTAATTTTGTCAGGCATTCTATTACAAGTATTTAGTAGTCTGTGAATCCTAAGACTCCAAAAAATGTTGAACTAAGAAAGTGAGAATATTTAATATGTAGAAAATAAGTTGAGACCTGTGGCCAGGCACAGAACCGACCGACAGTTTGAAATAAATTAATTTCCAGCTACAGAAACAATTTCAAATAATTTTAATATATCTATTAATGCAATAAAAAACAGATATGGATAGAACAGAAATATTTTTAATTTTATTTTATTTATAATATATAAGTAGGAGCTGGCTGCAACGTCATGAAGGGCAGGGTGACGTCATATAATTTTAAATTAAGAAAAAACTAATGAAGATGATTTTTCCCTTGGATAAAACCAATACAAAGTGCATGATACGTGGTGATATGTAAAAAATCTCCTCATGTGAAATTTAATCCTTCCCTTCCTATCGTTGATCGGTAATACTACCACTTCCGGTTTCTGGATATACATCAAAAGTTGATCATACTGATGCATTAAGTAAATATACAAAATTTCATCAAAATCCGTTGAGCCGTTCAAGCTGTACACATCTATACGGACGGACGGACAGACGGACAGACATGATGCTAAAAATACTTTTTTCTGTTAAGAAAATGCATGATTCGTGGAGATATGTAAAAATCTCCACATTTGAAATTTGGTGTGAAAACAATACCTCCCTTACTATCGTCGGTCGGTAAAAAAGATGATCCTATTTAAATCTTTTATGAATAGATTAAAAAATATACTAATAATAATAATAAAAATAAGGAGTGTGAAATAGGAATCCAATATTTTCTGATATAACAAGACATATTCCGATTGAAAATTTGATATGTAAAAATTAAATGAAAAATAAATTGTATCATTTATTGTGTTTGTGTTAATCCTATAAATTATTATCACGAGAGTTAAATTAAAATATGTATTGTATGTAGTTTCATTTAATAAAAGAGAATTGGCAATTTCAATTTGATTTCTTTTAATTGTACATTTTTATTGAAGAAATTATATTTAGTAAAAGCTGAAATATATTGACACAATCTTATCAACATGGTAGCTAATACAATTTTACAAACGGTTTGTATAGGCGGTAAATAGACAGCTGTTTAGATTGGTACAACTAAAAACAAAAAAATAAAAAGAAAGAAGGACATCGTCAAGAGAACAAACAAACATAACGATTCTCAAAACTAATTTTTTTTTTTTATATATTTTTATTTTTCAAAATATACATACATACTTGTACATCCCCAAAGGCATGCATGCTGCTACCATTCAGAAATGTGCATTTATTGATTGTTTGAGATAATCGAATAAAAAGTTAACAATATTTTTACTTTTTCTGAAAAATGCAAACTATATTCATTCAACATGCAAAAAAAAAAAAAAATAATAATGAAATCTTCCCGTTTAACAAACTGATAAAATAATTGAATCAAAGTTTATTAAATTATATCTATAAAGTTTTTTCTCACTATTGTAAGCTTTCATAAAAATGTATTTTGAATAATTAAACATTAACATGAAATGAAATCCCTTGGAACTTGTGAAATTAAATCACTATATAAAAAAATGAGGGCAAATTTTAGGACAGTGACTTTTTATTAACAAAAGGATTATTTATTTGATTCAATTAAAAATAATTATTATTTTTGAAACTTTTCATAATTATTATCTAGTAAAAATATTACTATGATGGTAATAATTTTTATAACCTATATAATTTACAATTAAATAATATTTTAAATAAATAAATAAGATAGATAGAAAAACTAATAAAACAAATCGAAATTCTTCTTTAGTTAATTCAAGGGTGAAATTGATTAAATAAAATAAATAAATATAAATCAATCTACTACAATTTTTAATTAAATTCTTTGTGTTAGATTAAATTAAAACTAAATGAAATTTGTCAAGGTGTCTGTCTTTTTATTGTCTACCAAGTTTGCATGCACTTGACCAGTAAACAAATGCCACAAATTTCAAATAATACTAATCAGAAAAACAAATATATATTACCGACCCACGATAGGAAGGGAAGGTATTGTTTTCATTCCAAATTTCACATGTGTAGATTTTTTCATATCTCCAGGAATCATGCATTTTGTTAACAGAAAAATGTATTTTAGCATCATGTCTGTCCGTCTGTCCGTCCGTCCGTCACACCTTGAACGGCTCAACGGATTTTGATAAAATTTGCTATATGTATTTATTTAATGCATCAGTAGCATGAATTCATCAACTTTTGGTGTATATTCGAAAAGTGGAACTAGTAGTTTACAATGTATTAATTTTATATTCATTGTCGGAAAATATTTCACATAAAATATAGTAGTAATTAATGACTGAGTAATTAAACTATTAATAAAAACCAAAATAATATAATTTATTCATTCTAATTCAAATTTTAAAAATATTTTATTTTATACATTATATATACATATAAATATAATGTTGTTTGGATATTAATTTATTTCAAATCGTCGGTCGGTTCTGTGCCTGGTCACAGCTCATATTTTTTAAGGGCATCATTTTTTTAAATTTTTTTTTTAATTATTTCTCTCTATAAGTTGTAATCTAAAAAAATACTATACTACAATACAAGTATATTATTGTGAGAGAGATTTAATTATAATAATTAAAAAAAAAAACATTATTAAATATTATGAATTTTTATCTTGAATATCAGGAAATTACTAGTACCTTTTATTGAAGTGCTTTAAATAAATGTTTTGTTCATATGTAATAATAAAAGATAAATAAATACAAAAAGTATAAAAAGTAGAATGATAAGTAATACAAGATGATGACGATGTAATTGTCTGATAATTGCTTGCACCTGATTTTTATAATACATTTAAATTAATTTTTTTTTAATTTAATTAATTACTTTGTAGTTAATGGAATTATTACGTTAATTGGATGATTGAATATCTTGTTTAGGTATATCTATGTAGAAAAAAATAAGAAATGTATGAATAATTGAAATACAAATTCATAAATGAAATAACGGATTGCAATGATAGATAGATTGATAGCAATACAATAAAATTATTTCGATAATTGTTAGAGAGAGAGAGAGAAAATATTTTTATTTTATATCTATAACCTATAAATTATTTTGTTAAATCTCATTCTTTTGTTCTTCATTTATTCCAATGTACATTTATGTCTCGCCTTGACACCGACTAGGCTTTATCATTCTCACTATGTTTGATTGCCATCAAGTTTTTAGTTTTATGCATAGTAAAATAACCACCTTCCTTTCGACCATCTAATAAAAGTATTATATTTAAAAAAATCAATATGTTATGGTCTAGGATTTAAGCGCCCCGATGTAGAACAGTAATTGACGCCCCTCGATAAACAAAAAAAAAAAATTGATTTTATAATTTTTATTGATTTACAAATAAAACATGTGTAGTACAATAAAATATAATAAATATTTATTTCTATTTTACTTATTATTTTAATAGATTTCAGAATTATTACAGTAAATGACTATTTATGGTAACTACATTTATATTCAGTATTAAAATGCAATATTTCATGCTTTTGTTGATACAAATTAGGCACCATTGGGTGTGCGGGTAGCGAACCTGCCTCACATTCACATTGTCCCGGGTTCCAGTCCCGGGCCTGGCAATGAAATTTCCCTAGCTGGGGTCTATGGGACCCAGCCTCCGGGAACAACATTGGGGAAAAGCTACTTGAAAGCGCCTCCGATCGTGAAAATCAAGGTAAAGGTTGAGAGGATCCGTTCTACTGATCATAGGACACCTCATTGATATAGCCAGCTTGCGTAGGACGTACAAAGTCAGAGGTTGTTTTTTTTTGTTGATACAAATTATTTATATACATATTAGTGAATTTGTTTTTTACAATTTAAATGGATATTTGGTACTTTCCCAGGAAAAACATTTTATTAATAAAATTTGAATTTTTACATTTCATAATTATGAGATTCTTAGACTTCCCTCGTCTTTTTAATATTGTATTACATGTTATTTACATATAAAAGAAATTCTTGTATTTTAAAATATTTATTAATAAAATTAAAAGTTAAATTAATAATTATCTTTATAAATAAAATGACATTTAGATCATTGGAATGCTTGAAATCTTTTCAATATCCTTTGCTTTTTTTTGTGTGTAATTAAATACTTTAATGAATACTAAAATGAATTTGGCAAAAATAATTATTTCGTGAAAAGCTCAATTTTTTATGAACAAAAATATCTGTAAAAGGTGAATTTCAAAAAGAAATCACAAAGCCATATGTCATGTCGAGAATATAATTAAATTCTATAATAGTTTCTCCT
This sequence comes from Labia minor, assembly GCA_963082975.1. Lineage (NCBI taxonomy): Eukaryota > Metazoa > Arthropoda > Insecta > Dermaptera > Spongiphoridae > Labia > Labia minor. The sequence continues at coordinate 10,998,042 of OY720345.1, forward strand.
ATAATATTATATTATGTACTTGTTTGATACATTTGTCGTGCCCCATTTATGGTTCATCAATGAAAATTAACCCCAATATCCCTTTACTAATTGATTATTTATATATAGGGTGACCATATTTCGAAAACAGCAAACCAGGACAAATGGTTTACCTTTTTTTTTACCGACCGACGATAGTAAGGGAGGTATTGTTTTCACACCAAATTTCACATGTGGAGATTTTTACATATCTCCACGAATCATGCATTTTCTAAACAGAAAAAAGTATTTTTAGCATGATGTCTGTCCGTCCGTCTGTCCGTCTGTCCGTCCGTATAGATGTGTACAGCCTGAACGGCTCAACCGATTTTGATGAAATTTGGTATATTTACTAAATGCATCAGTGGGATGAATTGATCAACTTTTGGTGCAAATCCGGAAACCGGAAGTGGTAGTATTAACAATCGACGATAGGAAGGGAAGGGTTATTTTCACACCAAATTTCACATGAGGAGATTTTTTTATATATCACCACCAATCATACACTTTGTATTGGTTTTATCCTCGGGCAAATCATATTTATTAGTTTTTTCTTGATTTAAAATTATATGACGTAATCCAGCCATTCATGACGTCACAGCCTGGTCTTACATATATATTATAAATAAAATAAAATTAAAAATGTTTATATTTATTATTTAAGTATCCATATCTGTTTTTTATTACATTAATAGATATATTAAAATTATTTGAAATTGTTTCTGTAGCTGCTAATTAATTTACTTCAAAGTGTCGGTCGGTTCGGACCTGGCCACAGGTCAACTTATTTAGAATCAAATTGAAAAAATTTTGAAAAAATATACGAAATATCCTAAATATTTTAAAAAAAGAACAATAGGCTGTCCCGAAGACTTTTTTCGAGACGCCGGGACAGAGCAGCTAAAAACGGGACGTTTGGTCACCCTATTTATATATTACATATATACATGTTGAAAAAATATTTACAAGAAAATAATTTTTTATTGAAAATCTTTGAATAGAATTAAGCTTCAAAATTCTATCGAGAGAGAGAGAGAGAGAGATTCGATTTAAAATCTATACAAAAACACCATTAATTAAAAAAAAAATAATATTTGTGTTTTTATTTAAATTAATATGATATTTATATGTGATAAATTGCAAGAAAAGCCTTTGTAAAGTGTTCACCTCCGCTTGACTCCGGTCGCCCCTCTCCTTTCCCCTCCACCGCCCGGCCCCACCTGCATGCCTGCCAGCGCGCTGCCTCGAACGCATTCGGTTCCCATTCCCCTTGCAGTGCAAGACGCTCGCCGTCCTATTCATCAAAATCATCCCTTAAATCATTTGCTAATCAAGAATTAAAAATTTATTTATTTTTACTGTCGTAGTATTGCGATCATGAAAATTTTCATTGTCAAGATTTTGATGTTTTTATACTGAGTCATTTTCACTAAGGTTGAGAAAAATGTCTGTGTATGTATGTGCGTATGTGTGTATGTGTATGTGCGTATGTGTGTGTGTGTGTGTGCGTATGTGTGTGTGTGTATGTGCGTATGTGTGTGTGTGTGTGTGTGCGTATGTGTGTGTGTATGTGCGTATGTGTGTGTATGTATGTAGACAAGATTACGCAAAAACGGTTTGAGCTAGAATCATGAAATTTGGTATACGGACATTATTCAAAATTCGTAGTATTCTATCAACTTTTGAGAATTGTAGCTCAACCGTCATCACCTGCAACGTTTTGATTTTTTTTCTCTAAAGTGATAATTTTTCACTTGATTAAAACTTGTATAAAACTGCTATATATAGAATTTCAGCTTAATTGAATCGCTGAAAGTACCAGAATTAATTTTTTAACACTGCAAATCACGCGCCAACACGTGACGTAGTGCCATCCACTAAGAGCCAAACATGCGCTGGTTTAATAAATATTATTTATTAATTTTAATTTATAATTTATAATTAATTAAATTTAATTTAAATATAATATATTATGTTATTTAATACAATTCAAATTGCGAGATAGTCGAGTGAAGACACTCCTGCTTATTATTAATTAAAATCAAGATTTTATTAGTAAATTTGGAAAAAAATAATTTCAATATAAATTATATTTTATATATCTTTTTATTGAAATATTGCTTATAAATATACATATTTATAAATATTATGATTATTTTTCATTAGAGTTGTGTGAGTTGAGTTTGAAAAGAATTAAGCTTAAATATTCTTCTATTGATTCGATTTAAGATCGCATTAAGTAATTCAATTTTATTAAAAGTTAAATGAAAATTATTTATAAATTTAAAAATAAAAATAAGATAAGAAAATTGAATTTTCTAGAAATAATTTATTTGAATATTTTTTTTTAATGAAAATTATCTTACTAGAAAGTTTATTTTTATCTCTCTTTAAAAATTAAATTATTATATCTGTGCTATTTATTTTCTAAATTAAAATAATAAAAGAAAAATATATAATAAAATATATTTCTTAGCTATACCTACATACATATATAGTATAATTTTAAATATTCTATTTATTATTTCTAATCTCATTAATCGCTCACACCGTTCCTTTCTTGTGAAAAATTCGGAATCCAATGTCCCCTCGAATCCATTATAACACTGCAACGTCATTGAATTGGTAAGTTAACACATTCAGTTTTAATAAAATTTAATAATTTTGTATTATTTTTATTTTATTGATATGAAATTCTTGTTTATTTTTTTTTTTATATTTTATTTAAGAATTTTGGTTAAATTTTATGAAAAACTTCCCAAATACCTTTTTATTTTATCTCATTTTTACTATCTCGCCAGAGATCACGAAAATTTTCGATGTTGAGATTTTGATGTTTTTAGACGTTTTGAAGGTTCCTGAATCATTTTCACTAAGGTTGAGAAAAATGTCTGTGTGTGTGTGTGTGTATGTGTGTGTATGTATGTAGGCAAGATTACGCAAAAACGGTTTGAGCTAGAATGATGCAATTTGGTACATGAGCATTATTAAAAATTCATAGTTTTCTATCAACTTTTGAGAAATGTAGCTCAACCGGAAGAGGGTCATTACCTACAACGTTTTGATTTTTTTTCCTCTAAAGTGACCGTAAAAATAAAGATATATGTTTGATAATTTTTCACATGATTAATAATTGTATAAAACTGCTATATATAGAATTTCAGCTTGATTGAATCGCTGAAAGTACCAGAATTAATTTTTTAACACTACATATCTCACGCGCCAACACCTGCCATGGTGCCATCAATAAAAAACCAAACATGCGCTGGTTTAATATTTATTATTTATAATTTATAATTAATTAAATTTAATTTAAATATAATATATTATGTTATTTAATCCAATTCAAATTGCGAGATAGTCGAGTGGAGACACTCCAGCTTATTTTTTTAAACAAATTGTATTTAAAGAATGTTAAAACGATTTATTTATTTTTTGTTTGAAATATCACAGAAATCTCAAAAATTTTAATTTATTTGATTAAATGAAATAGTTTTAAATGTTTGACATATATATATATATATATATATATTAAATATAATGAAGTTGTCATATATTTTTTTGAAATGAAAATGGTGGGAATTAGTGTATATACTTACCCACTTATAAATCGTGATTCTAGGATAGTAATAATACATTGAATACACATTTTAATATCACAGAATTGAGATAATATTATAAACACCTTTTGAATCATCTTTAAGTATTTTTTTCTGAAATTTTTTTAAACTTTTAAGATTTTTAGAAAATTAATATCACAAAAATCAAATATTATTTTTATAAATATATTCACCTTTTGAACGATATAAATATTATTTATATATTTATTTATCGTTTTTAATTTTGTTGTTAAAAATCTTAACTAATCTTATTTAATTTCTTATTTATCCAGGCGAGAGAAACGAGACTTCGATTCAAGTCTTCGAGTTTGTCTTCGAGTCTAATCTCCGAGAGATGTCAACCCCTTTTTAACTCCGAGGTTAGTATTTAATATTAATTTGATTTTTAATTCAATTTAAATTTATTTATTTTAAAATTTCATAATCTAATATGATATTTTTTACTTTTATTTCATGATTCAATCTTCGTTCCTGCTACTGGATGTTGATTTGGATTATTGATTATCTTCTCCATCCCTGATGATGATGAAATGAATGATCATCATAATACAGCTCACCAAATGTAAGTAATCATCGTTGTTTATTTAGCATGGCACATTTTCAAATAGCTATTCATTTTAATAATACCAAAATTTGTAATGTAATAATTGAAGTAAAGTTTAACATACATAATACTAAGTATAATGAAATTTAAATTATTTTGTTTTGATAATATTCGTTAGGAGATTATAGAGAAAAATATTAAATTACGAGTATATGATAGAATTTAGTGAGATCAGGAAATTTCAGAACACATCTGTCAAGAATGAGGAGTATCGATAAAGGAGGCAGAAGAGAGAAAAGTAATTAGAATTGGTAGGTTTGGATGTGTTACACGGGGAGGGTGGTTAATCTTTGCTATGTACGTATATTTTGTTGTTAGTGATTTTCAGGAGGTTGCCTCCTACTTCCATCGAAGGATGCATGTTCTCATCCTACTTACTAATCCATTAATTAGATTAGAACTAATAAATAAAAAAGTGTGGGTGGATAAAACAAGTGCCATGCCATAATTTAAGAAAAGGGTTGCATTAATTGCATGACAGGTCTGAGTTGTGCCTTTTTGTATTGCTGAGAGTGTAGTTGAGGTGGATCGAATGAACGGGCATTCGGGAAGGTAATCCAGCACAGTTCCGAAATGGGAATAACCTGAACAGGAACAAATTGTTGATTACCTTATGAGCGTAGGGCTTTTTCGATTAGCATGGTCGATCGACCCATATTCGTGGAGACTATGCTTCTTTTTAGGTAGGCAGGTTTTATTTCAGGTTGCTCCGAATGTGGCGGTTTCATTACGAAATCCAAAAAATCAAAGACACTCTCAGCTGATTCAAAAAGGCTTACAGACAAACGCCTTATTTTTTTTAATATTTTTTTTTAAGGCGAACTTTCTTTTTCATTACTTTTTCCAAATTCCGTAAGGCGAGGCTTGGAAGGGCTAATTTATGGGGAAAGGAGGAGGCCCTATTAAATATTCAATTGTTTTTTCATTTAATTAATAATTCAGAAAAAAATAATTGAATATCGCGATTATTTTCTTTAATTTTTTTATTTTCGTTTTGAAATATTCAATGTATAATACAATTTCTATTAATATTTTTTATTATTGATCTAAAATTAATATTATAATTATTTAATTTAAAATCAAACACCAAAAATATATATTATATTGAATATATGTGTGTGTGTGTCTTTGAGGGATGAATAGGAAATAAGCGGGAGTGTCCTCCCCTAGACTTTCCCGCATATAAATAGGTATAAAGAGTTGCGAATGAATATTTAGAATGTAATAAAGTGCTACTTCCGGTTAACTGATATTTTAAATGTAAAAAAAACAGATATGGATATAATATAAATATTTTTAATTTTATTTTATTTATAATATATAAGGGCTGGCTGTGACGTCATGAAGTGCTGGGTGACGTCATATAATTTTAAATTAAGAAAAAATTAATGAAGATGATTTTTCTCGAGGATAAAATCAATACAAAGTGCATAACACGTGGAGATATGCCTTCACGTGAAATTTGATATGAAAATAACCCTTCACTTCCTCTCTTCGATCGGCAATACTAGCACTTCCGGTTTCCGGATTTGCACCAAAAGTTGATCCATTCATCATACTGATGCATTAAGTAAATATACCAAATTTCATCAAAATCCGTTGAGCCGTTCAAGCTGTACACATCTCTACGGACACACATCGGACGGACGGACAGACATCATGCTAAAAATACTTTTTTCTGTTAAGAAAATGCATGATTCGTGGAGATATGTACCTAAAAATATCCATAGGTGAAATTTGGTGTGAAAACAATACCTCCCTTACTATCGTCGGTTGGTAAAAAGGAAACGCTACTTGTATAGGTAAAATGTCACTTCCGGTAGTCAGATCATGATGAAATTTGGTATCTGAATTTTTTTCATATTTTTAAATCTATATACAAAATATGAAGCAAATATCTCGAAGCAAACTGGTACTTTACTTGAAAGGTAAACGCAACCATTGTAGGTAAAGTACCACTTCCGGTTAACCGATTTTGACGAAATTTTGATAGAAATCTACAAACTGTGAATAATATCGGTGTACCAAATTTCGAAGTCCTAGCTTGATTAGTTTTTGAGTAAATTTGCTTACAGACATTACATACATACATACATACATACATACATACATACATACATACATACATACATACATACATACATACATACATACACACACACAGACATAATTCCAAAAATGGTATTTTCCGACTCAGGGAGGTCTAAAACGTCAAGATCTATCAAAATCTCGAAGTCGAAATTTTTGACGATTCCAATACTTCCCTTATACGAAGTATGCGGGAAAGTAAAAATAAACGGAACTCAGGATTCTTTACCACCCATATACTTGATACTTGATCATCTCCCATTTAGGCTGCTCACCTCGGGCGAATTAGACCACAACCCCTCAAAACATTACACTTCTAAAAAAAACATCTAATAAAATAAAAAAAAAAAAATTACAAATGCGATAAAAAACACAAATAAAAACAAAAAAATTCCTTAGATATGAAAGTCAAATAAATGTAAAATCGAAAGGCATAAAAATAAAAAATTTATAATTGGACATTAAACATTAAGAATTAATACAATAGAATTAGAAAACGCAATTACAAAAACGAAAATTGATACCCTAGACTTAAGTGAAGTGGGTAGATTAGGTGAAAAAATTATATTTTGAAAAAATAAATATATTTTCTACCACATTGGGCAAATAAAAGTTCAAAAATGAGTTAGATTTGTTATTAATAAAGATTTGATAGATAAAATCATAGAAAATAAAGTTTACTCTGATAGAAAGGCAACTAACACTTCTTCAAATATATGCACCAACAAAGTTGTGAATCCATTTGTGAGGTATTCTATAAATTGCTTTTAATGATATATATAGAAAAAGAATCCAAAAATTCTTAAAAATCAATTAATAGTAATAATGGGAGATTTCAATAGCCAAGTAGGAGGAAGAACTGAAGATGAAAACGCAATCATGGGTCCCTATGGATATGGGAAAAGAAATCCAAGAGGTCAAAACTTGTATACTTTTGCTTTGAAAATAACTTGAAGGAAGTGAATATATTTTATAAAAGAAGAACAGAGACAAAAAAATGGACATGGTTGCCATCCAATGGCATTTCTAAAACTAAAATAGACTTTATTATAACACATCATTTAAATATTATTAAAAAAAATTTCAAATAATTAATAAATTTTCCTTCTTTACTAACCACGAAATCCCAATTGAAACAAAAAACGTTTTTTTTTTTTTAATTTTCAAAAAATAAAAGATGACATAATCTCCGAAATAGAAAATAATTTAATAAATGATGAGTTTAAAATAAAAGAGCAAATACAAAATCAATATAATATATTAGAGAAAAATTTAAAATTAATATAAAATAAATCACTAGATGAATGAGAAAAAAATCCCCAAACTTTTAAAAAATAGACAATGTCTTACTCGTATTAAAAAAAAGGAATGAACTAAAAATGAAAAGAAACTCATTCAAAAATCGCTTAGAACATAATTTACTGTGCAAATCAGTCAAATGTAATATTAAAAGTGACTTAAAAATATAAAATGACAGTTTAATCAAAACTTTTATAGAACCACATACCAAAAAAAAAAAACTTAAAAAAGATTTATCTAAAGTGGTCTCTTTAACAACAGTAGAGGTTGATCTGAGTCAAGGGGTCGAATGGGGGTCGATTGGGACTCAAAGGAAAAACAGTTCTTAAACTGCGGTTTGTTGATATGATAAACATCGACATCCCTGATTGAATTATTTCGCCATTTTAGGCGCAAATTGATAATGTCAACATCAACTTGCAAGATGAGCTTGCTGAACTATTGTCGGATCTTAAAGCAAAAAAGCTTATTGAAAATTTGGACGAATATAAATATAATTCAAAAATATGTAAAACTTTACGAAATAGTTCAGCTATTTATGCTGGCGTTTCCAAGTTCCTATATGTTTGAAGCCGGATTCAGTCACGTTAATTCAATTTTAACTAAAAACAGAAATAAATTAAATGTGGAGCTTCGGGCAATTTACTGTTAAAATTGACTAATTTCGAACCTAATATAGCGAATATTGCAAAGTAACATCAGGCACAACCATCTCGTTAAGAAGTAAAAAATCTGTAGGTACTTTACTTATTGTTTCGGATTTATTAAATATTAAGACTAATAGATAGTTCTGAATATTACCTTTATGGGGTCAATGATTAAAAAAGTTTGACCAGTGATCACAAGTCTAGAAAATAAAAATAAAATATCAGAAACAAATCCAACAAAAATAATTAAAAAATGCAACTGATTTTTATAAAGAATTACTTATACTCAAATAAATAATCATATTATAAAATAGAAAACAATTTAAAAGAGAATATTCCAGAATTTATGGAATCTGAAATAGAATATGTTATAAAAAAAAAACAAAAACCTGGAAAAACACCTGGTTTGCATAATTACGGTGTTGTTTTTGGCTAAAAAATCACGAACATGCAATAATGTGTGAGCTGGTGGAAAAACAAAAATCCATGATTTGTTTTTCCACAATTCCGATCGTTTGAACCGTATTGCTTCACCCAAACGTTGAATAACTTCCTTGTTCTTGCACTATTCCTTTTTTACCGACCGACGATAGTAAGGGAGGTATTGTTTTCACACCAAATTTCACATGTGGAGATTTTTACATATCTCCACGAATCATTTCTTAACAGAAAAAAGTATTTTTAGCATGATGTCTGTCCGTCCGTCTGTCCGTCTGTCCGTCCGTATAGATGTGTACAGCCTGAACGGCTCAACCGATTTTGATGAAATTTTGTATATTTACTTAATGCATCAGTGGGATGAATTGATCAACTTTTGGTGCAAATCCGTGAACCGGAAGTGGTAGTATTAGCGATCGACGATAGGAAGGGAAGGGTTATTTTCACACCAAATTTCACATGAGGAGATTTTTTATATATCACCACGAATCATGCACTTTGTATTGGTTTTATCCTCGGGAAAATCATATTTATTAGTTTTTTCTTGATTTAAAATTATATGACGTCATCCAGCCATTCATGACGTCACAGCTTGGTCTTACATATATATTATAAATAAAATAAAATAAAATTAAAAATATTTATGTTATATCCATATCTGTTTTTTATTACATTAATAGATATATTAAAATTATTTGAAATTGTTTCTGTAGCTGGAAATTAATTTACTTCAAACCGTCGGTCGGTTCGGACCTGGCCACAGGTCAACTTATTTTAAGTAAAAATTCGAAGGACGCACAAAACGTGACTATCTTTTTCAGTTGTCAAAAACAAACTACTAATCCAAAATGGCTGATATTGCCAACATATGAGAAATATATCTGTACTAACATAACAAAACAAAAAAAATTCGATGATCAAATGTACACAGTCTGAGAAAATTCAAAATTCACCTTTTCTTTTGAAAAGACCTCGTGTATATGTATAATTGTAATATGATGAAAAAGCTTATTTACCTGATAACCAAAAAGGCAAAATATAAATAAATATATCTTTAAAATGGTCGGCTGATTGCTAGGTTGAATAATAAGCGATTAAAATATAAAGTGCTTTTGTTACAACATTTAAATGTTTACTTACTTGGATTTTAGAGCATTTTCTTCTAATGACGTTTCTCCGTGATTGTATATCGTACCAAATTATTATAATTATTTCAAAATCATGTCAAAATAATAATGATTCGCATGGTCAACAGCCAACAAAAATTGAATCGTCATATCGCATTATCTTACCATATTTCAATTTACAAAAAGTCTAACTATTTTATTGTTGTTCTGGTTTAAATATTTTGTAAATTATGGCGTCTTTATATGGAAGCACCCTAAAGCAAAACTAATTTTGCTTACACGTAAAGCCGGTTGTGGTCATAGTAATTTAGAAGCATCTGATGATCATGTATCAGAAACCAACATCTTCAAAAAGTAAGATTTAAAATTATAAAGACTAGAAATTGGATTTTTCTAATTGATTGTATTTGTTGATCATTCATACATATAATTGTGCTACACAGACATTATTTGACAGAATTGTCATGGTAGTCACTTACAACCTTTTGTAGTTCTCAAATATTATTTTTTTTTATTTTTTTTTTTGAGGGGAATGGCCCTATTTCAAGAAATCATTTCTGATTTATTTTTAAATTTAAATTTCCAATAAATATAAAGTGTAGATCAAATAGATAAATAAACTGATTAATAATAGAATGGGGTTAATAATAGTTGGGTAATACGCCAAAACCAATGACTGAAAAATAAAATAAATAATATAAATTTCAGATAAAAATATGATGAAAGAACGATTTCTCAAAAAAAAATATTTTGTCATACTTTATGTAAACTATGATTAAATTTAATAAATATACAACTTGATAAGAATAATTTTTAATTATAAACACTTGGTGAGATTTCATGTCTATACAATTAATTTGTTTTATGCGCATTTCTGGTTTTATTGAAAGTGTTGATTAAAAACTTATTTCTTTTCAACTGATAGTTAATTGAATGATTCATTAACTGTTTATGTTTAACATATATTAATATTAATTGTTTTTACTTACCTTATTTTTTAATCTGCCTCACCCACCCCCACCCCACCCCCATCCTTCCCCTGTTTAAAGAAGACTGAAAGTTTATGCATTCATTATCTTAAAATTTTTAGACTTTATAGCATGAAGTATGTGTGTGTGAAAGTTACCACAATAATAAATAAATAAACTTAATATTAAATTTATTTCATTCACTAATGAATAATAAGTAATTTTTCGTCGAATCTCAATTGAATCTATCATATGATCCATTGGTAATGATAGATGGGAGTTAAAAGAGTTATTAACCTTAAATGTGATGATGATTGATGAAAATTCCCACAAATCAAAAAATACAATAAATTATTTAAAATATTTTTAAATAAAATAAATCTAATATATATCCTATCTACCTATATCTCTCTCTTTCCTATTAGATAATTTTAATAAAAATGGAGATTCATTGGAAAGTTTAATCATAATAATTAAAAATTAATTTATTAAGAAAACTCAATTTTATGTAAAAATAATAAATAATAAAGAATTAGTATTATTAATATTATTATATTGTCAAGCGTCCATTCTATGTTATTATTTATAGTAAGAATCCATTTAAAATAAATCAATAAACAGGATTATATGATAAACATCATAGAAAAGAAAGACACCCTTTTAATGAATAACCCTTTGCCCTTATATAATAGAAGATGTATGTGTATCAGATTAAGATACCTATAAATTATATTTTTATTGATTTGTTTTGCTATTTATCTAAAAATATTTGTTTATTTTTTTTTATAAATCTTATAGAAAATTTTTCTCTAAGTATTCATTCTCTTAATTTTTAATAAATTTATATATATATATATATTTCAGTTGTCACTAAGATTATAATGTTTTCATTTAAGAAATCGTTTTTGGAAGAAAATTATTTTTAGCACGATTTGTATAGTTGGGGAAGACTAAGAAATCTCTCCATCTATCTTTTTATTAAATACAATGTGTACATGGGGAAATATAAATATAACCACAATATGTGAAAATAAAAAGTTGTATATATATATATATAAATATATTTGTATTTTTGAAATATTAAATCGCTTTTTTAAATCTGATTTTTTTAAAATTCACACCATAGGTAATATTTATAAAGAAATTATAATAAAAAATCGGTTTTAGCCTCGGGAAAATCATCTCTCTTAGATTTCCTTAATTTAAAATAGGAATTTTAATAATAAAATAAATTATACCGGGCAACACCGGAAAGCGCTTCCTTAAATACAATATATTAAAAATAAAATAAAATTAAAAATATTTACAAATTTTAATAATATTTTTTAATCAAATTGCATAATATATATTATGTTATATCCACAGGCCATACTTTTCTGTCTTTCATTGACTACGTTTATGGCCTGTATGTTTTATGACTATTTTTTTTTAATTTATGTTCTTTTAAATTATTTGAAATTGTTTAATATATTTTGTCGTTTATTTATTATAAATAATAATTTTAATCTTAAATATTCATAGTTCATAAGGAATATTTTTTTTAAATTACCGAGCCGCAGCTCTTTATTTATATATATATATATATATATATATATATAAGTAAATATGAATTGTTTATTCATATTCCCAAGTCAAATACTTACTCGCTTACTAAAGGAAGATGAGGAAATATATTAAATTAAACAAAACCTGACCCAAACATTAATAATGAACAAATAAAGCGAATGATAAATGAAAGTATAATCCTGCAAAAAAGGTCTGAATTAAAGGATACGAAGCTCCAAATTCATTCATTATATAATAAAATTAAATAACATGTTTTTTATTTTATTATCAATTTATCAAAGAGTCTAAATGGTCGAACAGTTTTGGCTAAATGAAAATAAAATCTTTTGATATCGTTATTTGTCACTCGACACAAATCTACATATAGTGTCGTAGCGTGATCTATTATGTTGGGGGGGGGGGGCAGGGGGGGGGGTCGAGGGGCTTCCCCAGGAAAAAATTTTGACAAAATAAATTATTTATTTATTCATAACATTTAGACTATACTTATCTATCTATCACTGTGACTCTACGGAACTCGAAAGTTCTTGACCGCAGCAACCCTCCAAGTATTCCTATTCTGAGCCACAACCCTCCATCCAGTCCCCATCCTCTCCCATCTCTCTCCCATCCTTTTCCACATTATCCACCCACCGTGTCCTTGGTCTTCCAAGTGGCCGTTTCCCACTCGTCTCCCCTACCAATATATTTTTTGCCATTCTATCTTCTCCCATTCTAGCCACGTGTCCTGCCCACCGTAGCCTTCTCGATTTTATAATTCTAACTATATCTGGAAATGCATAGAGGTCATGCAGTCTCCGCCATTCCCCAGTGACCTCATCTTTCTTTGGCCCATAAATGCTCCACAGAATCCTATTCTCAAATATTCTAAATCTACTCTCGTCATCTAAGGTCATAGACCATGCCTCACACCCATATAATACAACCGGTAAAATAATTGTTTTATATATTTTAACTTTTAAATATGATATTAATATGATTATTTAAATACTTTTAATAAGAATAATGTAATAAGAGTTGAGAAATAAAAAAAAACTCTTTTTTAATATAATATTATTATTATTATTACTTAATTTATTTATTTGTTTAAGATTATATATTAAAAAAGTATAGAATGTATCGAGTAGTTTCTCAAATGTTCTAGATAGATTCCACAAGATTTTAAATATAAATTTAATTTTTTCATTTAATTTTAAAATGAAAATAGTTCAAATATTAATTAATCAATTTCGGATGTTCCTACTAGTAATGCTTAAGACAAAATAAATAGGACATTTTATTTGACTGAGGAAAACTAATTAGACCGTAGTGTTACCATTCACACACTTGTTTAAAGAGAAATTAAATGTCAGACCCTATAAATTAATTTGAAAATGTGTGTTTAATTTATCTATTTAACTACTATTTGAATAAAAAAAATACTTGTACGACTATAGTTGTGAGTATGTAAATTTGTATAATTGGTATACACAAATACCTACATATCTAACAAACAAATAACAGATGGCAATGTTATTTGGTATATCACATCACGGATCAATAAGTATTCTCATATTTATTTTATTTCTAAAATTTCAAAGGAATCCCATAAAAATTGATCCCGTAATCTACATACTTACATATCAAATATCCTATAAAAAAATCTATACAAATTACTTACATTGTCAATTTTATTTTCTACTAGCTGCTCCGAGTGCCTTCGGCGCTCTTCACATCCTGACGGGGGCTCCGCCCCCTGTACCCCCGAGAGATTGTATTTGACCCACATTCAAATTTTTCAATGAGCTGAAATTTCGAATACATATGTAACTCCGATTAGGGCTTACAATACCGAACTAAAATCTGAATACCAGTATTTGGTATTTGAAATTTGAAATACCGGGATATCGGTATTAATACCGGTATTATTAATAATAAATTTACTAGCTATATTTCTACTTACCTCAGTTGTTATATTAACTTTTTAACAAATAATATATGAAATCCAATAAATATTTTTCTGAAATGAGTAGATATTATTTATTTTATTACATCGAGAGTAGGAGTAGATAGATACAAAAAAACGTGCAAGTAAAATAAAGTAAATATTAAATTCTATGTTACATTTTACATATAATAGGCTCGTATGGTATTATATAATTAAAGAATTAAATATAATTAAAGAAGTAAAAAATATAAAAATATAAATTGAAAGTATTTAATATTAATAACTTGCGTTTTGTTTATTAAAGTATGCTCTTAAAAAACACATAATCAAGCGAGGACCGAATTTTTGTACAAATATAACCAGCGACCGAAAAAGCTCTTTCTGATTCTACACTTGTCGGCACTATTGTCATTAAAAAATCACACACATTTTGTAAATTCGTTTCTTTTGTTCCTGTTTTTTCAAAAAAAAAAAAAAAGTAATTTCTTCTTTTATTTTTTTCTCCAGACCTGGAATTTTTTTAAACGCAGGCACGGGTGAAGTATTTAAGGTTTCGTCTATTGTTGCCTGTAGTTTGTTCTTTAATTTAAGTTTACCTTGTCAGAATCATTACTAATTTGGGAAGATATTGGAAGGGATGTTTCTTTCACAACTTCCATATCTTCTGAATCTTGTAGATTATCATATGTGAGCCGTTTAGTTAAGCTTACAATTTTTTTAATGATTGAAAGTTTGGATATATGTTTAAATAGTTCTCCAACATCTTGTGAGCCCTTTTGCAGATACTGAAGTATTTGAGATAATTCAGTTCGTCGCAGCAAAATTCGAGTTTTTAATGATTCCAATAATTGTAATGAAATTTCAGATTTTTGCTGGGAAAGAGTTTCTAACATAAATTTTAAATTTAAAAAATTTCTTGTAATTAATTAATATTTATTTTAAATCAGATATATATTGTGCATAAATTCAATTTTTATCAACTAATGTAATACCAAAATACCGATATTTTTACATAAATACCGGTTTTGAATACCGGATAAAAATCGTCCGGGATCCCGGTATTCGGGATCCCGAGATCCCGGTATTGTAAGCCCTAACTCCGATGACAATGCAATATTCTGATTCATCACAGGTCATTATTATCAGGTATTATTTTTATCAATTATTAATTACATATTACATAATATTGAAAAATAGTAATTATATACATATTGCATAATATTGAAAAAATATGTTTGGAAAAAAGGGCTGTTTTTAGGGTTTTCCCGACAAATATTCGATTTTTTTCTCGCCGTAAAAACCATCCTTGGACTTCAACGAACATTTTAAAAAAAGAATTGTCAAAATTGGTCCAGGCGTTATTGAGTGATGCGGTTACCAACAAATTTTGCGATTCATTTTTATTTATAAGATAAGTCAGTTTTATTTTATATAAGTCTGTGATTCCCACCGGGGAGCGGTGTTGCCGACATTAAGGGGCCGCCAATTAGATATTTTATATTATCCCAAGGAAAATAGTAAGTATAAGTTTTTAATTTTTCGCTGTTAAATTGGTAATCGCTTTCAAAAAAAGATAGTTTTCCAATTTTTAAATAAAGTCAAAAATTTAGAAAAAATCTGATGTATTGAGGGCGCAAGGGAAAAAATCTGATTATTTAGGGAGCCACAATCCGGAAAAGATTGGGAACCTCTGATATAAGTAATAAATAAAAAACTAAATTTAAATTTTAAATTTTATAGGTAATATATTAATCATTTCTTTTTCGTCCATTTTATTAACGATTTTTATTAAATGTGAAATAAATGAATATTTTATTAATTATAAAATATCATTATAGGTATATACGTATTTATTATTATTACTTTTAACTGGTTGTAGATTCTTACAAGTTATCTTAAATATGATAATTTTATTTTGATTTTCTAACAAATTTTATTCAGTTTATTTATATACGATAATATATATAAGATATTTATTTCATTTAGTCAAGTATGGATGAAAACATTGATTTATATTTTATTTGAAATAATCATTTTTTATTAACTATCTATAATTATTATATATCTAAAATAATTATTAAACTAGTATATAGAAAAAGATGTATTTTATTTATAGTATTTTAATAAATGAATTAAAAATATTACATTTAATTATTTTTATTATGGGATTAATTTATAATGCATTCAATATTTTAAACACATCAATTAATTCAATCAATATTTACTGGATGTTCGAGAATAAAGTTAATTTATTACCTATAAAATGATCTTGCTAATACAAAGATCGACATTTAAGCCATCATGGATTGCCATACAAAATGTCGTGGTTGTTTATTGTGCTCAGATTGTTTCAAATTAGCCATTTAGTCTCGGTCACCCTAAAGCCTAAATATTTATATATATATTACTTCTCTAATTATATAAATGAATATTCAGAGGTCAAGAATATTTGTTTAATTTAGTGAATTTCATAATTGAGATTTTAATCCTTCCATTTGCACAAATATATATATAAATAATTAAAATTAAATCTCTCAAGGAGTTTGGTTTTAAAAATAATTCTATCTATTTTTTAATATTACTTTACAAATTGTACTTAAAATATATTAGTATAATTAATTATATATATTCAAATTATTATTCAAAAATTAAAAAAAAAATAGTTTTATAACATTTCTATAAAAAAATAAAAATAAAAGCAAAAGAAATTATATAGATTAGTGGTTCTCGACCTTTTTGAACCAAACGCCCACTTCGTAAGGCCGGCTTCATAATTCGCCCCCCCCCCCCCTTCATACATTTTAACAGATAAAAGTTCAAAATCATATTACCTTTTTTTTAGTAACATATTGAAAAAAAGCCGAAAAGCCTTTTCGCAAAATCATCTTACCTTATTTTTAGAGTTGAAAATAATTTCCCAAAAATAACTTAAAAATTACCCAAAATCGTATAGTCAAAAAATCGCCCAGGTTGAGGATCACTAATATAGATGATAATAATATATATTTTATGATAAGGGGAGTTTATGTAGTTTATATTTGTAGTTCATGCAATTAAATGTGCTATGCCTAGGCATACATTTTATCGTATCAGACATTACAAAATATTTATATATTGATAAAATTAATTTCTTATTTAATAATAAATTAGCTGGAATGTCTCCACTCGACTATCTCGCAATTAAAATTTGATTAAATAACATAATATATTAAATTTAAATTAAATTTAATTAATTATAAATTATAAATAATAAATATTAAACCAGCGCATGTTTGGCTTTTTGTTGATGGCACCACGTCAGGTGTTGGCGTGTGAGATTTGCAGTTTTAAAAAATTAATTCTGGTAATTTCAGCGAATCAATCAAGCTGAAATTCTATATATAGTAGTTTTATACAATTATTAATGATGTGAAAAATTATCAAACATTTATCTTTATTTTTACTGTCACTTTAGAGGAAAAAAAATCAAAACGTTGTAAGTAATGACCCTCTTCAGGTTGAACACACACACACACACATACATACACACACACACACATACATACATACATACACACACACAGAAATTTTTCTTAACCTTAGTGAAAATGATTCAGGAACCTTCAAAACGTATAAAAACATCAAAATCTCAACATCGAAAATTTTCGTGATCGCAATACTATCTCTGACGAGATAGTAAAAACAAATGGAAAAATGAAATGAGATAAAAGAACCAAATTAGAATAAACTTAGTTGATGTTAATGTCAAGCATTTATATATATATATATATTCATATAAATTAAACAAAATACAAATTAAGGAAGTTAATTTAATATAATATACTATATAAAATTAATAGAGAGAAAAAAAAATATATTCTTGTATTATATTTTTTTGTCTGTAGTTCGTCTAGACAAAGAGCAGGAGGAGGAATTTTAAAGATGAACGACTCGGCTAGGAATCGTAACGATCGATAGGCACCAGGCAAAATCACTAACCAACCCATTGGAAAAGCATGTCACACACCACTTCCTACTTCCTTATCAATTAATTTCATTATTATCGATATTAATTTCTTTTGAATTTAGATAAACATTTAATATAATTATTTTTTGTTCAATTTTATGATAATTTTTTTCAAATAAATTTCCAAAAAGATAAATAATGATTACAATTAAGTTAAGAGTTTTATGTAAATAAAATTAATAATTTAATTATTATATCCTCTTGCATACCATTAAGAGATGAATTTTGATTCAAATCAAAGAAAGAAAGTGAAAGTTTTACAACATTTTTTCTCATTACTTTTTTTTCACATTTTTGAGAATAAATTATTTAATTTAAATGATATTTTTTCTTTTATTTAGATAGAAATTATTTTTGAAAAATAATATTCTTTTTTTTTTATTCAATGGGTACGCGAAAGTGTTCTATGAATAAATTTAACGATCATCACTCTTCTAACATCGTTTACATAAAATATAAAATGAGTTTATAGCAAATTTTATTACTACAATTTTGGAAATCTATCTAATACAGTGGTCGGGGAACCGGGGCAAATTACCCCAAATGGAGTAAAAATGAAACTTTTGTGATTAAAAGTAGGTATTTTTAATATATATATATATATATATATATAATGTATATATTTTTAATTTGCTATTTTATATATATATATATATAAACCAGCTAGTATTTTTAGAAATTATTTTCTTTTCAGAATTATCATGCTAAAAAATGCGATTTCGTTTTTTTTTATTTATTTTTTTTTTCTCTTCACCATGGGGTAATATCAACTTACCCAAAAATATTTTGGGGTAATTATTAAAAAAGTTCCCTGGCCGCTGATCTAATACAACGTGAATTTTTCAAGATTTTTATTACTAACCAACATCTTTTAGGATTAAGAAGACGTGTGCTTTCCTCTGTAAATTGTCAAAGTAATTTTCTTCTGAATCTTTTATAGAAATAGCCATGTAATAACAAATCAAAATATCTTATCTGTGCTAAGAGGTAAACATGCATAAAAATATAAATAACGACCCCTATTATAATGATAAAAAAATCTGGAGTGTCTCCACTCGACTTTCTCGCAAATTTGAAATGGATTAAATAACATATATTAATTTAAATTAAATTAAATTAATTAAATTATAAATTAAAATTAATAAATAATATTTATTAAACCAGCGCATGTTTAGTCTCTTTGTTTATTGCAGCATGTCACGTGCTGGCGCGTGAGATTTGCAGTGTTAAAAAATTAATTCTGGTACTTTCAGCAATTCAACCAAGCTGAAATTCTATATATAGCAGTTTTATACAATTTTTAATCATGTGAAAAATTATCAAACATATATCTTTATTTTTACTGTCACTTTAGAAGAAAAAAAATCAAAACGTTGAACTATATTTATCAAAAGTTGATAGAAAACTATGAATTTTGAATAATGCCTATGTACCAAATTTCATGATTCTAGCTCAAACCGTTTTTGCGTAATCTTGATTACATACATACACACATACACACACAGACATTTTTCTCAACCTTAGTGAAAATGATTCAGGAACCTTCAAAACGTATCAAAACATCAAAATCTCAACATCGAAAATTGTCTCACACCCAAATAATCCATCCGACAAAATAATTGTTTTATACTACTTCCTACTTCGATTAATTTTTCTATGCTTTCTTTAATTGCAAATGCCGAATCTTGTATTATATTAAAGTCGTTTAGATAATTTAATACTTGAATTTTTTTGTTTAGTTGGATTCCGTTTGATTTCCCCAATTTGTCTAATTACATATTCCAATGCTAAATTAAATAAAATTGGTGATAATGCATCTCCTTGTTTTAACCCATCCCGAATTTCGAAAGTTTCTGACAGTTGAATCCTGCATCTTATTCTTTCTTTACTACCTTCAAGACAAATTTGAAACATAACTACTAGCTTTTTTGGAATTCTCATTAAGATTAATATTGATTTATAGTAATTGAAATTACCAATTGAAAACATTTTAAGGGAAGGTTGCTATTGCTATTTTTATTCTTATCGGTTATTATTAATTCAATTGTTTCTTTTTAATTTGTTTGCTACGAAACTCGGTAGTTGTAATAAGAGTGGCTCATTAAAGTCAACTACCACAACAACACTAAATAAAAGCCAGTAAGCTTGAATTTACGACAAGTAATTTTATATTATAGATATGACAAACTACAAACAATTGATTGAACTTTAAAATATTGTATTTTCATAAATTCAATCAATATTAATATTTTACTGAAACGATTACTAGTAAATAAGAATAGTAAATAGAATAAAAGCTTACTTTTTCAGTCATTACCGACCGACGATAGTAAGGGAGGTATTGTTTTCACTTTACATGCGCTTTGTATTGGTTTTAGCCTCGAGAAAAATCATATTTATTAGTTTTTTCTTGATTTAAAATTATATGACGTCATCCAGCCATTCATGACGTCACAGCCTGGTCTTGCATATATATTATAAATAAAATAAAATTAAAAATATTTATATTTATTATTTATGTATCCATATCTGTTTTTTATTACATTAATAGATATATTAAAATTATTTGAAATTGTTTCTGTAGCTGGAAATTAATTTATTTCAAACCGTCGGTCGGTTCGGACCTGGCCACAGGTCAACTTATTTTTAATTTCTTTCTGTCTACTCTTGAAACGACTCAAAACTAAAAAATAGCTATCCTTTAGTGACACAAATTGACACTTATTGACCATTAGAATACGAATAATTTCTACATTTACTGAAAAATTAAACTATCCCATTTTTAGAGCAAGGTCCATCGATAACACCCATCTCATATACTATAATTTCCAAACACTATAATTTATTATTAAAAAATTTGAAATTTTATTTAATCTATAATTTTTTATAACTTAAAAGTTTTTTGACAAATATTTTATTTAAATGTCTTTTTAATCAATTAATGTTTATATTGAACACTCATAGAAGCCAAATATTCTAATTATTACTATATTATTACTTTGAAAGTATTATCATAAAATAAAATCATTGAACAATTTTTTCTCTTATTTATAATTATAGTCATAATCTTTCTCTCCCTCTATTAATGTATTAATTTATTAAAATAATAACTAGAAGAAATAAAAAATATTAAAAAAAAAAATCAATGATAAATTAATGAGTGTTATAAATTATTATAAATTATAATTTAATAATTTAAAGTACTATTATTAAAGTCTATCATTATATGATTGATAATATGTCTTATGTCTAATCATTACATTTTTATAAAATTTGTACTAAATTAATAATTAATATAATACCTGGTTTTGGAATAATCGATTATTATTAATTTATTTTATTTATCTAGAAAGTCCATTGGGAACAATAATATATGACACATGGGGTATTTAATAAATAAATTAGATTTTTATATTTATAAGGAAAATTTATTCAATGTTATAATTAAAATCATATCTTAATGAAAAATCAAATATTGTATTGTGAATATATAAAGAGTAATTTTTTTTTATTTTTTTTTTTTTTGTTCTGGAAGAATAAACATTTTTGATTAATCAGTGAAATTAGTGTGAGATTAAAATTTCAATTAATTTTTTATTTTTAAATTTGAATTTTTTTTTTTACATATGATACCTACATCAGAGCTATTTATATTATTTTAAATATGTATTGATAATGGTTTATATATATATAATAAAAAATAATAATAAAAATGAAATACTTTTTCATTTTATTTATTATTCAATTTGTTTCTTGTTCACTCAAGTGTAATTTTATACAAGATTTTAACAATTTTTTTAAATTTAAAAATTTGATTATTAATAACAACGATAAAAATGAAGGTAATCATTTTTTTATTCTATGGTGATTATTATTATTATTATTATTATTATTATCATTATAGCTATTGTTTATTTTATTTTAATATTAAAATGAATTAGCAAAAAATCATTACATTACACATTATATTTCATATTATAATAAGTTGGGGAAAAAGAAATCCATTATTTTTACGTGAACTTCAAGACTTTATTTAACATGCTTTGCATTGTCCGATTTAGGTCAAATATGCACCATTTTGTTCTATAATTTGTTGCCATTTTAATGGTAGCTTCATTATGCCTCTCTCATAAAAGTCTTGGTCCTTATTAGCGAAAAACTCCAGCAATTGATTTTCACACTCTTCCCTTGATGCCAATTTCTTATCACTAAAACACGCTTTGACCACGATCGCTTTCGCATAATGTTGTCGTATGTGACCCATTTCTCATCCCCAGTCACCATCCGTTTAAGAAATGGGTTGATTTCATTACGTTTGGCCAAGGCTTCGCAGATGGAAATTCAATCCATCATGTTTTTTGGTGTTAATTGGTGTGGCACCCAAACATCAAGCTTTTTTTTAAACCCAGCTTTGTGCAAATGGCTTAAAACTGTTTTGTGGTCGATCTTTAACTCCTGGGCGATGCTACGACTACTAACATGCCGGTCCACTTCGATGATTTCAGTGACTTTGTCGACATTTTCGACGACGGGCCTGCCTGTGCGAGGGGCATCCTTAACGTCAAAAATACCCGAACGGAATCGACGAAACCAAAATTGCGCGTAATTAGCTTTTACAGTATCGGGACCATAAACACTATTCACATTTTCAGTCGCCTGACTTGCATTTTCGCCCTTATCAAAGAAAAACTGTAAAATGTACCGAATTTTCTCTTTGTTGACTTCCATCTTTAACGCCGTGTAACTCAGAACTGAATGGACAAAACAAAAAACTGCAAACGAATTCTTTTAGTGCGAACTGTTACCTTGACAACGAGCATAAATTTGAAATTGTTTGATCGATAATTTACGAGATATCGATCACTACAGCCATCTACCGAAAAATTAATGGATTTCTTTTTCCCCAACCTAATATTATATTATATTATATTATTTAATTATAGGGAATATCTCTTGAACTCATTTTAACAATTATAAATATAATATACTTATATAAGATAAAATCTTATAAAAAAAAACTTAAAATTAAAAAAACGGCATAAAACAAAAATATGTTCAAATTTGAATTTGAAACTCAATTTTTTTATTTTTGTATTAGAAAATTCTTCTCCTTCCCCACCAAAAAAATAAAATAATATTAATTATCATTTAAAAAATCAATAAATAATAATTCAATGTTTTTTTTCAAATAATTTACATAAAATCACATTGTAATAAATAAATTTACAAAAGAATAATTTATTTGTTTTTTACACAAATTTAAATATTTGCTTTTGTATATTAATATCTGGTTTGTTATATAATATTATATTATTATATATTATAATAAATTTTTATCCTATATAATTATAACTTTATTATTTGGTGAATTGAATATTTTCTCATGGTTTCTAAAAACTAAATTTTGTTTTTTCTTTTTGTTTATTAGGATTAGAAAATATGCATTTTTGTAACTGTTATAAAACAATGAAATATTGGATCTGGTATGGATTTAATTTGGACCAATCACAAAATGGAAGAAAAATAATTCTTTTAAAATCATCTGAATCTTCTATTAAAACTTTTCATCAAGTACTACTTTATTAATCAACTTGATTTAAATTAAATATCTATATAATGACAAATAAATATTAATGTATATTTAATATTATTATTTTAGAAATATAAAAGTATATGCGACATTAATGTAATATTTTTAATATTTCTGGATGAATTCTTGATAGATTTATTTGACAATGTTTTTATTCCATCATCATGTCGCCTTATAATTGTAGAATCTAGAAATTCATCGTTATTTCATTTAAAGGAAGTATATAAGCATGCTTGGTATTCTTCATTGGTCATCATTGATCATGGCAAATGGAATGCCAATCGTCGTGGATTTATTAAACACGAATCACCTTCTCTTTTAAATTTTTTCAATTCAAGATGCAATTTGAATGGAATTTCAATGAAACTTGGCGTTATCGATGTACTTATTAAAATTGTAACAACCTACATATTATTAACTTTTTTTTATTACCTATTTAAATTATTTATTAAATCATATAATATACGGAGGTGGGATGAAAAGTTTCCGGCCTGGCCAAGAAAAACGATGTTTTTAAATTTTTTTTTTTTTTTTTTGCTTTATTTTTCAACATTCAAGATAGCTGAGACGTGTACGATGTCAGCTGAACGTGTGCGAAATATTTTGCACAACCATTGGGGCATGGAAAGCTGTGTGCAACGTGAGTGCCGCGTTTGCTAACGTTAGACCAAAAATTGCTTCCAAAAACCATTTCTACCGACAATTTAGCGTAGTAGACGTAATCCAAACGAATTTTTGCGTCGATTCATAACTGTTAATGAGACTTAAATTAAATTAAATCAAATTTAATTAATTATAACACCGTTATGAGAAATGTATCAGTGTTGATGGAGATTAAGTTGAAAAATATAGCAAAAAAAAATTTAAAAACATCGTTTTTCTTGGTCAGGCCGGAAACTTTTCACCCCACCCTCATACATAACAAAAAATTTAATATAAGAGTGTATCGATTTCATTGTAATTTGTATTATTACAACCTTTGTAGTAATATTGGAATCTCTTATTTAATTGGTTTAATTTAATTTAATTGGTACAATAATTATTTTTTGGTTTTTGGTTTTTTGTTTAAGGAACCACCTATGAGTGAAGTAATTGAAACAAATAATTATTTTAAATATGACGGTGTTTTCTATCATACTTGGCTTGTTTTAACAGATTTTCTGAATATTCGGTATAGTATATCAATATACTCATAATAAATAAATATAGGTATATATACAGTAAACCCACCTTAGTACGAACTCGTTTATAACTAATGCTGTTTTTTTTAATCCTAGAACCTATATTACCCCTCCTTGATTGATGGCTTCTATGTTTTTTTATTGTTTTGCAATTATAACTGAAAGTATGTTGATTTTGTAATATTTTCTTTGGATTCTCCACAATCATCAGTCACTGGTAGCCTCTAATGCAGTGGTTCTCAACCTTTTTTTTACCGCGGCACACATTTAACTGTTTAAAAATTTGGCGGCACTCAAAGAAAATGATAAGTATAAAAGTACCATATTGAAAAAAGTGGCCCCCAAAAACGGTTTTTTTTAGAACCATATTGAAAAAAATTAGAAAAATGCCGGAAATGTTTAAGAGCCTAGTCCCAAAAACGTTTTACCTTTTTTTAGAACCAAATTGAAAAAATTTAGAAAAAAAAGTCGGAAATGTTTAAAAGCCTTATAATCTCACGGCACACTAAAGTGCCGCGGCACAGTGGTTGAGAATCAATGTTCTAATGAGTCTGATATCGGTCGGCAATATAATCAGGCCACTAAAGTCAGAAATACCCCATTGACTCCCTCAATATACTACGGCGATTTTCAATGAATTCACTGAAGCACTGGACAACCCCCTCTCAAGGCCAAATGACTTTAGTTGGGTATGGAACGATTTGTTAAAAAAGTTGAATACAGAACATGTACAGTGACGGAAAAATGTAAACGCCAGGGTGGCGGTGTTGTCAAGCAATTACTATACGCCTTCTAAACCGGTTGATTGCTAGGCAAATGAGCCACCCTGGCGTTTGTTTTTTTCCGTTACTATACATACGTAGTGACTTGGCTGTTTAAAAAGTACTGACAATGATTCATTTTCTTATTGTATGTAATTTCAGTTGTGTTCATTAAAATAATGTAAGTATGTTCATTGATTTTTGTGATGTTTTTTTTCATTTTTTTAAAGTAATTAAAATGTTTGAAAATTCTTTCTTTTTTATTCCTTTTTATAAAACACATGATTTAATAGTTATTTATAAAAAGTCAGATGCATAACACTTTGTTTTATTCCCACAAACCCTGATACGAATGAAGTCTATTAACAAGTAAGCTGGGTTGACTCCGTTCCATAGACCCCAGCTAGGGAAATTCCCTTGCCAGGCCCGGGACTTGAACCCGGGACCATGGGAATGTGAGGCAGGTTCGCTACCCACCCACCCAATGGCGCCTTCTTTAGACAAAAGAAACGAAACGAAAATCAGAATATACCTGGTCTCGAATAAATAAATAAACTTTATAAATATATTTTTGTATATTTAATTTATTTTTAATTTTATTTGAAACAAATAAAAAATATTATTGTTTAAACTTACTAAAAAGTGTCTTACAAATTGTTTAAATTTAAGAAATAGTAATAAATACTTTGCTTTATTACTGATTGATCATTAATTTAATTATGATCATTAATTACTAGGCTTTGTGCCTAATATAAATAGATAAAAAACAACTTTGATTTTTTTTCTTTTTTTCAAGTTGGAGTATATTTCATTTAAAAAATTATAAAAGTAATCGATATGAAAATGGATCGTGGAGTGGAATTGTAGGTGGGTTACAAAGATTCGAAGTTGATATATTTGCTTCAACGACATTATTGATGGAAAGAAAAGATGCAATAGATTATCTTCAAGTAATTCAGGATGACAGGTAAATATTTATAAAATCAATTATTTATACAAGTATAATGATAATAATAATAATAATAATAATAAATGTTTAATAAGGAATTTTCGAATTTTATTTTTATATACCAATATATATATTTATTTTTAGATATGTTATATTTTACAAATTGAAATCAATCTTTACAAAAATAAATTATTGGCCAATATATTTTAAACCATTTCATAAAGATATTTGGTTATGCTTAATTGTACTTATTATATTTATTACCATCATAGATTATTTATTAGTTAATTTTAAAAAATCTACAATCTATCAAAAAATGATTTTTATATCATTCATAAAATCATTTTTACGTATTTTAGGAGCACTCAGTCAACAAGGTAAACAATTTCAATATTTATAATAAAAAAATCTAATTAAGTAAGATAAATTTTGCATTCTTTGTCCGTTGAGTTTGAGACTTAGTTAAGAAATAATTTTTCAATTTTTAGGTGTTTGTAACGTTTCCCACTTACGTTATTGCAAACTTAAGTATACGAGGTTTGTTGAAAAGAAAAAGTGAATTTTGAATTATTTCGAAAAGTATTTATTTATTCATCAATATCCATTTTGTCTCCCTCAAAGTAATTCCTCTCAGATATAAATGCACTTATACCAGCGCTTCTTCCAATCGTCCAAGCACTTCTGAAATGCGCGTTTCGGTATGGCCATCAGCTCGTTCTTCGATTCCGTTGTCAAAAACAAACTACTAATCCAAAATGGTTGATAATGTCAACATATGAGAAACATAAGTTTACCAACAAAACAAAAAAATTTCGATAATCGAATGCACACACCCCGCGAAAATTCAAAATTCAACTTTTCTTTTTACAGATCTCGTACAATTCATTTTCTCTTGCAAGTTTGTTGAAATTTAAAATAATGTTTTCCTTAAATTTTTGGACAGTAAGGATAAGTAATAACTAGTAACTTCTAGACTGAACATTTTCAAAAATTAATCATAGGTCTATTTTGAAAATTGCAAAAGTATTTCGTTATTCTCATCTCCTATAATTTAAGAGTTTTATTAATATCAGGTGTTGACAATCTCTCTTATGAATTATTTGAACCATCACCTGTTATATCTAAACTATCTTTTTTTTTTTTTGAGAATACTTAAACACATCTGGATCATTTTATATCATTAAGATCAAATAATTTAAATAAACATATAAATTTTCCTTTGTATTATTCTTGAAAATATAAATTATTACAGTTGGATTTAAATTCAAACATTTATGCTTTTTGATCAAACTAATTTAAGTGAGAAGGCAATTCGAATAATATATTGAATATGGGGGAGGGGAGGTTGACTTAAAAAACATAAATTTTTACCTTTCCTATATACATTCATAACAAACATCTTCTATATATTTTATTTATATAATAATTTGTTAAAAAAAAGATGGAATAAATTAATGTAAATTGATTGTGTACTAAAGAAAAAAAATGAACATGTATGGTACAATACATACAAATTTTATATTAACTTATATAAATTGTTCAATCTATCCTACTCCACCTTTTAATAAACTCTAATAATAATGAATTGATCCTACTATGACCAAAACCGTTTTCATTTTTTCTAACATCATCGGTTGGATCTTGTTTTTGGTCTATTGCACAGATAGATACCCAATTTAGTGTAATTGCTCTGGAATACTCGCTATATTATTTAATATTATATATTGATTTAAAGAAAGACAGATTAAATCAATATAAGATAAAGATTTTTATATTATATTCTATTCATTTAGATTTAGAGTATTTGAGAATAGAATAAAATATAGAATTCGAAAATGTAAAAAATTTAAATACTTATATTCTGTAATCACTAAGGATAATAATATTCGAGAAGAATTTAAAGCGAGGTTGCAATCGGAAACAGTAAAAAGGGTATAACAGTAAAAGGGCTTATCGCGTCAAAATTATTATCAAAGGGGATAAAAATTAAAATATATAAAACAATTATTTTTCCGGTTGTATTATATGGGTGTGAGGCATGGTCTATGACCTTAGGAGACGAGAGTAGATTTAGAGTATTTGAGAATAGGATTCTTGTCAGTATTTATGGGCCAATGATGAGGTCACCAGGGAATGGCGGAGACTGCATAACGAGAAATTGCATGACCTCTATACATCTCCAGATATTAGAATTATAAAATCGAGAAGGCTGCGATGGGAAGACCAAGTGGAAAACTTCTGCTTGGAAGACCAAGGACGCGGTGGGTGGATTATGTGGGAAGGGGCATGAGAGAGAGATTGGAGAGGGTAGGGATTGGAGTTCTGTAGAGCCACAGAGATAGATAGATAGATATTATATTAATTAAAATTTAAGACATCATTAGTATATATATTTGCATTTTTGCTCATTAGTTATCTGATTAATGATAATTTAAACCAACGATATTTTATTGTAAATAGGAATGTATCATTAATCATTGAATTCGTATAGAACTAAAACCTAAGTATAAATTTCAATCTTCTGTTTCTCACTATGAAAAACTGATGATGACACATCTAAGGAGTACTTTCCTTATAATCTCTTTATCAATCATCAATTAATAATTTATATTGAACCTCACTACCACATACAACTTTCTACAACGTAGATGTTGAATAAATTGAATAAATATTATTTGAGTAATTTATGATAAGAAAATTTAAAAAAAAATCTTCTATTCTTATTCGATTCTCTTTTGATTATATTTTATTAGAAAATTACGGTAATTGTTTAGTCTAACGTCTAACCGATGTAATAATATGAAGGATTTTTTAATAAAACTTTATCAGTAGATTCCTTTTTTGTTTCAAATCAAACTTTCCTTAAGAAGTATGTACATATACTAGTTATGAATGAGCACCATTTATTAATGTTTTATTGACTAATTCATTAATTATTAACTAATTCAGTTGTTTTTATAAGTTCGATATCGATATAGGAAAATTATTTAATTAATTCATTTTTTAATCTTCTTATATCCAACCAAACTTATAAAAAAATAAAACGAAAATTGGTGGAGCCCTCTGGTGGCCAAATAATAAAACAAGATAGCTAAATAGAATATCAACGGATTTATATGCAAACTTTAATAATTTTTAAATTGTAAACTCGAAGCGACTGCCACATACTTCTTAAGAAAAGTTTGTTTTGAATCAAAAAAAGAATCTACTAGTAAAGTTTTATCCAAATCCATCATATTATTACATTGGTTAAAATTTCATACATTTTTTACCGACCGACGATAGTAAGGGAGGTATTGTTTTCAAACCAAATTTCACATGTGGAGATTTTTACATATCTCCACGAATCATGCATTTTCTTAACAGAAAAAAGTATTTTTAGCATGATGTCTGTCCGTCCGTCCGTATAGATGTGTACAGCCTGAACGGCTCAACCGATTTTGATGAAATTTGGTATATTTACTTAATGCATCAGTGAGATGAATTGATCATCATTTTGGTGCAATTCCGGAAACCGGAAGTGGTAGTATTAGCGATCGACTTTAGGAAGGGAAGGGTTATTTTCACACCAAATTTCACATGAGGAGATATTTTTACATATCACCACGAATCATGCACTTTGTATTGGTTTTATCCTCGGGAAAATCATATTTATTAGTTTTTTCTTGATTTAAAATTATATGAGGTCATCCAGTCATTCATGACGTCACAGCCTGGTCTTACATATATATTATAAATAAAATAAAATTAAAAATGTTTATATTTATTATTTATGTATCCATATCTGTTTTTTATTACATTAATAGATATATTAAAATTATTTGAAATTGTTTCTGTAGCTGCTAATTAATTTACTTCAAACAGTCGGTCGGTTCGGACCTGGCCACAGGTCAACTTATTTGTATTTATGTTTGTTAGTATATATAAAAATAAATCATTAAAAAAATTTAGCTTCTCATCATGAAATGTCGTTGTTTTATATTTTATTTTAATGAAACTTAATAATTTTTATTGTCATAAATGTATTTTTTTTATTCAAATAAAATGGAAATTCAATCATTCATCTTTGTCGATCCTTTTTATATTTCAATTTTATAATTTATTTTAATTTATATATATATATATACCTATATATAATTAATTTTTTTATGTTTAACTATTATTTTATTATATATAATACTTTAAAAATTTAACAACAATTCTACAACAAATTTATTACAGGTGTCACTTTCAAAAAATCCTACAAAAAATGTTTAAGCCGATCAATGATGATTTTTATTATTTATTTAAGTTTTTATTTATTTTATATTAGTTATTCTACTAAAATTATTTCATCTTTAATTTCATCTGGTCCATCATTGGCTTTTGAAAATGTAGATCAACTTATAGAAAAAGTTAATAACTATCGTGTTGTTATTGATAAAAATTCTGCATTCAAAAATTATGTTAAGGTAAAATTGATTTAATAATTCTCTAAATAATTTTTGTGTTTTTTTTTTCTTTTGTTATTGATAAAAAAATTTTATTTGTTATTAATAGGAGATAAAAGAGTCCAAATGGAGAAAATTTTTCAGCAAATTTTTAAATCCAGAAATGAATAAATTACCAACAAAAATTGAAGCATTAGAAAATGTTGGTTTTATTAAAAATTATGGATTTTTAACATTAGAAAGAATTGGAAAACATTTTTTTTCAAAAAAGAAATATGAAATTATGATATTTCCTGCATTTGATCATAAACTCTTTATTTCTTTTGGTGTAAATAAAAATTTTACATTAAAACGTATTTTTAATAAACAGTAAGTAAAATAAAATATTTTTATAATAATAATAATAACAATTATTATTATTTTAGAATTACAAGATTAAATGAAATAGGAGTTTTAAATATTATTAGAAAAAGATCAATTGGAAAAAAGATAAAAGAAATTAAACAGCCCTATTTTAGATCTATTGATTTTGAAGTTATACAACTTCCATATATACTACTAGTTATAGGATATATACTTGGAATAATTATTTTATCAATTGAATTAATTTTTATGAAAATCTCTAAGAATGTAACTTATTGTTAATTATTAGTTCACTCACTCACTATACAATCTTGTTATATTGTATACTAGACCTTTTATTAAAGCTTTCTTTCAATTATCTATTTTTTAAATGAATCAAATGGTTGGTCATTGATTAAAAGAATTAAAAATAATAATTCAAAAAAGAATATAATGAAGATGTGGAATAAAATAAGTTGACCTGTGGCCAGGCGCAGAACCGACCGACGGTTTGAACTAAATTAATTTCCAGCTACAGAAACAATTTCAAATAATTTAAATTCATCTATTAATGCAATAAAAAACAGATATGGATACAACATAAATATTTTTAATTTTATTTTATTTATAATATATAAGGAGGAGCTGGCTGTGACGTCACGAAGGACTGGGTGACGTCATATAATTTTAAATTACGAAAAAACTAATGAAGATGATTTTTCTCGAGGATAAAACCAATACAATATTCGTGGTGATATATAAAAAAATCTCCTCATGTGAAATTTGGTGTGAAAATAACTCTTTCCTTCCTATCGTCGATCGCTAATACTACCACTCCCGGTTTTCGGATATACACCAAAAGTTGATCAATTCATCATACCTATGCATTAAGTAAATATACCAAATTTCATCAAAATCCGTTGAGCCGTTCAAGCTGTACACATCTATAAGGACGGACAGACATGCTAAAAAATACTTTTTTCTGTTTAGAAAATGCATGATTCGTGAAGATATGTAAAAATCTCCACTTGTGAAATTTAGTGTGAAAACAATACCTCCCTTACTATCGTCTGTCGGTAAAAAGGAGTTGGATGGAGTGACTTAGAGGAAAGGGACATTTGAAGAAATGTGGTTGCAAATTTTGTTCACAAGCATTTGTCTACACTTGAAAACTACACTTGAAACATTAGTAATATGTTGATTAAATATTAAATATATTAATTATATGGGTTTTGTGTTTTATCTTAAGAATTTAATTATAAAAATAAAATCACTGTTTTTTTTACTTAAAATCTTAATTTAATATAAAATATTTAATATACCCTCTTATTATTAAAAAAAAGATACATTTAGTAATAAATATGCTTCTTATCTTATTATACTAGCAAAATTGTATATACATAAGTATACTATATATGTATATATAATATATTTGTATTTTTTTTTGAGATATTTTATCCTGCTAATGATTTTTTAAAAATTCACATAAAAGATAATTTTTATAAAGAAAAATCGATCTGTATTAGTTTCAGCCTCCTGAAAAATCATCTTTATTATTTTTATCTTAATTACATATAGCATTTTGAATGATAAAATGACATAATGGAAAAATATATGAAGAAGCGAATATTATAATTATTAATAGACAATTTCTTCATAAAACTAATTAGGAATCATTATATTCATATACCGCACAGAACGACAAATAGTCTTATATATGGTTCAATGAATCTTACTACATTTTATGAAAACTTTAAAAACAGGCTTCATACTTCCAGAAGTATTTATATACCTAGATAGAAAAAGTTAGATCCAAAATGATAATGGGATTCCATTAATCATATCATATCAACCGTAAAAAATGACAAATCAATTAATTATGAACCCTCTTTAAACAAAAATATACCTATGAAAATGTTAAAATATATCAATTTTTTTCCAAATAAAAACAAAATTAGATAGGATCAAAATGTCCATCAAATGCTGGTGGTTAACAGATTGAATGTTACCATACCAATAATTATTGTGGATATTGTCCATAGAAAAATTATATATAGAAATGTATAAAATCCTTTTCTTAGTCAAATAAAAATATGAATAATGTAAATAATGTAAAACAATCTAATAAAAAGTAAAAATGTTAATGTATACTAATTATGACCATCACCAATTGAATTTAAAAATTACTGTAAACACTTTTTACTATTTGTTATGTTATGGGATAAAAAATTTTATGTATCACAAATTCTTTTATTTAAAGCGGTATTGAGAGTGAACAGCAAGAAGCTCTTTTAATAAATTCTTAATAAAATGTTTTATACTAAAGATTTCTGAGGTTCGAAATAACAGATTGATTGATTTGTTCTTGATATATACAAATACAGGTCGATAATTTAAAACTTATCTTATTAGTCTAGCAAACATTGTCAGTTTATATTACGGGGGTGGGGTGAAAAGTTTCCGGCCTAACCAAGAAAAACGATGTTTTAAAATTTTTTTTTTTGCTTTATTTTTAAACATTCAAGATAGCTGAGACCTATACGATGTCAGCTGAACGTGGGCGAAATATTTTGCACAACCATTTGAACATGGGTGCCGCGTTTGCTAACGTTAAACATAACGAATTTTTGCGTCGATTCATAACTATTGATGAGACTTAAATTAAATTAAATCAAATTTAATTATAACACCGTTATGAGACATGTATCAGTGTTGATGGAGATTATGTTGAAAAATATAGCAAAAAAAAAAATTTAAAAACATCGTTTTTCTTGGTCAGGCCGGAAACTTTTCACCCCATCCTCGTATCTTGAATTTGAAATTTCTTGACTGTGGCAACCACCTACACCCATCCATCCAACTTTTATTCTCTCTCAACTTCCTCATGTTCCCCTTTATATTGTCTACTACTCTCTATATGATCTTTGGTCTACGTTTCAATTGTTCTTCCAAAACTCTTTACTAGCTAGTCTTTCTATCCACATGTTCCTCCTATCGAAATCTCGATTTAATAACTCCAACTATCTTTTGACATGTATACAAGTTTGTGCAATTCCTCGTTATGCCGTGTTCGCCATACTTCTATGAAAAAATAAAATCAATAATAATTTTGAATGAAATTGTTAAAGATAAAACACAGAGAATTTTGAGTAGATATACAAGGTTTGTATTAAAGAAATGAAAATTGGAAAATATAAATAAATAAATGTTCAGAAATTGTGATATTCATTAGCTATAAGAAAATGAAAATAATAACAAACATTTTTATCCGAGTATATTTAATTTAGATTGCTACCAGAATAAAAGTTAAAGTCAATCTTCCTTCCCATTTCAAAAAAAGAAACAATGAAAGATAAATATTTCAGATAAGTATATATGATACGGACAAAGCCCCAAGTTTGGCCACTTCCCGAATTTGCCCGCCAAATCGCATATTCGCCAGGACGTGTGGCCAATGTCCGATGAACTGGAACAGAATAGCGTATATACGACTTTGGTCGGTCAATTCGGGAAGTGGCCAACTTCAGGCTTTGGACGTAACATATACACAAGATTAGAACAAGATATAAAAAAGAACATAAAGCTCTAAAAAAAATTCCGCAAAGACCATCAGAATAAAATCAAACTCTTTAAATAACAGAAGATAAGTAAATAATATTGTAGTAATTCTGAATGATTCACAGAAGAACTTGATAGATAAAAATAAATAGATAGGGACTTTTTAAGTTTTGAAAATAATTTTCCTTTAAAAACAAAGAATATTGGAACAAGAAGAACAAAAAATGTAAAATTGAATATCTAGAAACATCAGAAACTTTGTTCAAATTGTTACCAGCATTGAATCAAGTAGAAAATACATTTTTAAAATCATATTTTATCTGTATAAAACTTAAATCACACACAGGAGATTGAGATTTCTATGAAATTTATGTGTTTAGCATTCCTCAATAAAATATAATATATAAACCTAATTTTAATAAAAATTTATTTCTTGGATATTGTTTTTACTATCTCGCCAGAAGGTTCCTGAATCATTTTCAGTAAGGTTGAGAAAAATGTCTGTCTGTGTGTGTGTGTGTGTGTGTGTGTGTGTGTGTTATATATTTTCTTCAAGACATATGATGAGATAGTATTGTGATCATGAAAATTTTAGATGTCGAGATTTTGATGTTTTTATACGTTTTGAAGGTTCCTGAGTCATTTTCACTAAGGTTGAGAAATAAGTCTTTCTCTCTCTCTCTTTGTGTGTGTGTGAGTGTGTGTGGACAAAATTACGCAAAAACGGTTTGAGCTAGAATGATGCAATTTGGTACATGAGCATTATTCAAAATTCATAGTTTTCTATCAACTTTTGAGAAATGTAGCTCAACCGGAAGAGGGTCATTACCTACAACGTTTTGATTTTTTTTCCTCTAAAGTGACCGTAAAAATAAAGATATATGTTTGATAATTTTTCACATGATTAATAATTGTATAAAACTGCTATATATAGAATTTCAGCTTGATTGAATCGCTGAAAGTACCAGAATTAATTTTTTAACACTGCAAATCTCACGCGCCAACACGAAGAGCCAAACATGCGCTGTTTAAATAAATATTATCTATTAATTTAATTTATAATTTATAATTAATTAAATTTAATTTAAATATAATATATTATGTTAATTAATCCAATTCAAATTGCGAGATAGTCGAGTGGAGACTCTCCAGCTAATTAATTTTTACTTTCATGATTAAATATGTTTTTTTTTCCTTTTAATAATAATATTTAAATGTTTAATAGAGGACTAGTTATTAAATTTAATTCGTGAAATAATAATAAAAAGTTATTGAAAAAATAAATATTAAATGTCAGAAATCTTCGAAAGTAACTATTCATATACCGTCGTTATAATATAGTAAATGTTATCATTTAGTTCTTGGACACTGATAACTGAACACTATTTTATTTGAAAGAAGACTAAAATATAAATAAAAAATTTGTTTTAATAGACATTCAACTTTTCCTATATGTATACTCTACTAAACAGCCAAATAATAATTTGAAGTTCACAATATTAATATTATTAATCTATAGTTATATTTTTTATGTACGATATTTATACGAGTATGTAAAAATAAAAACATATTTGTATTAATTATTTACATAGGAATAATAATTATCTGATGATTGATTTATATTATCAAATGATCAGAAATAAATATTTTTCATTGAGATTTTATCATTTCAATTATATCTCATTAGTTCAAATCCTATTTAGGCCATTAATTTTCTTATTTTTTTATTATTACTTTTGAAAATATTTATTTAATTTCTAGTTTAGTACTTATTTGATACATTAGTATAGTAGAGAGAAAAAAAAAACATAATAATCCTAATTTATTTTATTTATTTAGTTATTTTGTTATTTTATTTTACTTTATTTTTTTGATACATTTGAGAATTATTATTTTATAAAGGTAATGAATGAATGCTTTAATATCTCTAATTGTAATATGTAGATATATATTCAATTATATTTTTGTTTAATATTTATTATACTCTACCACACATTAAATAGCATTTATAGCAGGCGTGTCTAAACTATGACCATTCGAGGGCCACATTGCAAAAAAAAAAAAAATATGCTGGGCCACACATAAATATCATTTTACCTTTTTTACCGACCGACGATAGTAAGGGAGGTATTGTTTTCACACCAAATTTCACATGTGGAGATTTTTACATATCTCCACGAATCATGCATTTTCTTAACAGAAAAAAGTATTTTTAGCATGATGTCTGTCCGTCCGTCCGTATAGATGTGTACAGCCTGAACGGCTGAACGGATATCGATGAAATTTGGTATATTTACTTAATGCATCAGTGGGATGAATTGATCAACTTTTGGTGCAAATCCGGAAACCAGAAGTGGTAGTATTAGCGATCGACGATAGGAAGGGAAGGGTTATTTTCACACTAAATTTCACATGAGGAGATTTTTTACATATCACCACGAATCATGCACTTTGTATTGGTTTTATCCTCGAGAAAAATCATATTTATTAGTTTTTTCTTGATTTAAAATTATATGACGTCATTCAGCCATTCATGACGTCACAGCCTGGTCTTACATATATATTCTAAATAAAATAAAATTAAAATTATTTTTGTTATGTGCCTATCTGATTTTTATTACATTAATAGATATATTAAAATTATTTGAAATTGTTTCTGTAGCTGGAAATTAATTTACTTCAAACCTTCGGTCGGTTCAGACCTTACCACAGGTCAACTTATTTTAGAACGATATTGAAAAAATTTAAAAAGTCGGAAATATTTAAAAGTCTAATCCCAAAATCATTTTACCTTTTTTGTTTGTTTTTAGAACCATATTGAAAAAATTTAAATATTTTCATAATTTGCGATTGGGCCGCATGTGGCCCGGGGGCCGCAGTTTAGACACTTCTGATTTAATAGTATATGTATATACAAAACTTATTTATTTCCTTTTAGAATATTTGTTGAAATAATTATGCTATTCCACACTATAAAATGTTGTTCATTTTTGTTTATTATATCTTTTGAATTATCACAGTCAATTAATAAATGTGATTTTTTACAAGATTTTTATAAATATATAAAAGTTTCACAATTAGTTCTACTAAATAATAATTTTAATGGTAATTTTATTAAAATATTCAATAATATAAATTTTGAAGATTTATTAAATTTAAAGAATTGATTAGGTTTCCTTAAATTTTCTTATTAGAATTAGAAGATAATTCATTAAAAACATGTAAAAGTAACATTCATTGGTTTGGAATTAATTCAAAAGAAATTCGTGATGGGAGAAGTCTTATTTTATTAAAATATACAGATTTACAAAATTTTTCTAAGGTAACTTTAATATAATATATTATAATAATATACAGCAGCATATATTTAATGTAAAAATTATATTTATAAATTTATAATTTTTTTTTTCTATTACAGAAATTTGAGAGAATATGTGAAATTAATGTGATTTTTTTATTATTCATAAAAGGCGAGTCGTTAAATATATTAGAAAATGTTAATATTCCAATAAATTGTCGTTTAATAATTGCTCAATTAAAAAACGACTTAATTCTATTAAAAGAAGTGTTTAAATTATCCATTAATTCTGAATGGAGAATAATTGATCACGGATTTTGGATGGCTCAACGGAAATTTAATAAAATAAATTACGAATTTTTTTTAAATTATTTTAATGGAAGAACATCATTAAAGGGAATTCAATTGAGATTTGGTATTTTAAATGTAAAAAAATAATAAATTATATTTTAAATTAAGATTAACTTATTTTTTTTTAGAAAGTATTTGTTTGTTACATAAATAATATAAAAATACAAAAAACCGAACATATGTTTTGTTTTGTTTTTTTTTTTTTTTTTTTTGTATTATTTCTAATCTATTTTTAAAAATTTTAATATTTACATTTACAAAAAAAATATTTAATATTTAACTCATTAAAATCCTTATAATCTCTCACCAGTGGCGAACCAAGGCTAAAGTGGGCCGTAAGCAACATTGTAATTCCAGCTCTATCGAGAAAGATAGAGATAGTATTGCGATCACGAAAATTTTAGATGTCGAGATTTTGATGTTTTTATACGTTTTGAAGGTTCCTGAATCATTTTCACTAAGGTTGAGAAAAATGTCTCTCTCTCTCTCTCTCTGTGTGTGTGTGTGTGTATGTGTGTATATATGTAGACAAGATTACGCAAAAACGGTTTGAGCTAGAATAATGAAATTTGGTACATGGGCATTATTCAAAATTCCTAGTTTTCTATCAACTTTTGAGAAATGTAGCTCAACCAGAAGAGGGTCAATACTTACAACGTTTTGATCTTTTTTTCCTCTAAAGTGACCGTAAAAATAAAGATATATGTTTGATTATTTTTCACATGATTAGAAATTGTATAAAACTACTATATATAGAATTTCAGCTTGATTGAATCGCTGAAAGTACCAGATTAATTTTTTTAACACTGCAAATCTCACGCACCACCACGGTATACGGGCACTAGATACGTAATTTTCGGGTCCCCAAAAATTGCGGGCCCTAGGTAAGTGCCTAGGTTGCCTAGGCCTTAGTCCGCCTCTGCCTCTCACTATAACAGCAATTCAATTAACATAAAAATTATAGTTTTTATATAAATTTTCAAATTTAATATATATATATATATATTTGTTCTAAGGTTTTGAGGACCCTGGGTAAAACAAAATTTACCCCTTATCAGACAAGAATATATAAATTTACTGCAAATTAAAAAATATAGGCAAAAATCTTAAATTGCACAATAAACAACTGTCTAAACAAATTTTTAATTGAAATTTTTTTTTATTTATTATTATCAAATTATATTTAACTTTTATGAAAGATAATATTATAAATTAATAAATATTAGCATTATTTTTTTTTTATATTTTATTCACTTTTTTCCTTATAATTTTATAGTATAATTTAACAATTTGAAATAAAATTTATACTTTTCGCGAACAAGAGTGAGTTTAAATCTTTTCATAATTTATACTTTATAAAACTTTTAAGAATTTATTTATTGTAATTTAGTACGTAGGTTAATTTTAGTTCTTTAAAGTTTTAAAAGAATGTCTAATCTATTATTTTTGGCAAATTATAATATTCAATTACAAAAAGTGAACTTTAATTTATTTAGACTATGAATAAAAAATAAGCAGGAGTGTCTCCACTCGACTATCTTGCAATTTGAATTGGATTAATTAACATAATATTTTATATTTAAATTAAATTTAATTAATTATAAATTATAAATTAAAATTATTCAATAATATTTATTAAACCAGCGCATGTTTAGCTCTTTGGGGATGGCACCACGTCACATGTGGCGGGTGAGATTTGAAGTGTTAAAAAATTAATTCCGGTACTTTCAGCGATTCAATCAAGCTGAAATTTTATATATAGCAGTTTTATACAATTTTTAATCATGTGAAAAATTATCAAACATATATCTTTATTTTTACGATCAGTTTAGAAAAAAAAATGAAAACATGGTAGGTAATGACCCTCTTCCGGTTGAAGTATATTTTTCAAAAATTGATAGAAAACTACGAATTTTGAATAATGCCGGTATACCAAATTTCATGATTCTAGCTCAAACCGTTTTTGCGTAATTTTGTCCACACACACACACACACACACACACACACAAAGAGAGAGAGAGAAAGACATATTTCTCAACCTTAGTGAAAATGACTCAGGAACCTTCAAAACGTATAAAAACATCAAAATCTCGACATCTAAAATTTTCATGATCACAATACTATCTTATCATATGTTTTGAAGAAAATATATTTTATTCAAAATATAAATAAATGTCAATTTAAATTTTAATAAAATTAGTTTATTAGTCTTGTGATCGATCTTATTGATTCATTATTTCAATATTCTTCATTTTTATTTTTTATTCAAGGCGAAGCCACTTGATGCTTTAATAACAAATGAAAATCATCTCGAATTTGATGTAATATTTAATCATGTTTGGAGTATATTAACAAAACACTTGGATATTCGGTATTAATTGATTAATAAAAGAATAAATAAGTAACAAAATTCTATTATAAAATGTTTTGTTTTTTTTAAGTTGGAGCCTATTTTATTTGAAAAATCATAAAAGTCATCGTTTAACGAATGGTTCATATACTGGATATGTGGGTGCTATTCAACAAAATCAAGTGGATGTATATGGTTCAGCTACAATTATGAAAGAATGGGGTAATATTGGAAATTATCTCTACGTTATTTTTGAAGACAGGTGGGAAAATAAAAATAGATCTAGAATATTACAATTAATAACGTTTTCTTTAATGTTTTTTTTTTTGTTTATTTCAGAATTCATGTTTATTACAAATTAACAACTGTATTTTCGAAATATAATTTTTGGCCGATATTTTTATACCCATTCCATTGGAAATTATGGTTAACACTCTTCATTTTAATTATGATTTTTTCCTTAATTGACAATTTACTATTTAAATGTCAAAGAAATTGGTTATCTTTTCTTAAATCTTTTTGTCAATTATTAGGTGCTCTGAGTCAACAAGGTATCATCGACGATAACATTTTTGATAATTAATATTTAGAAAAATTAATTTCTCATCAATTTTTGAATGAGAAATTAAAATTTCTTTTAAATTTTAGAAAATATAATATTATAAATAATTACTTTTAAGATATATTCGAACTTTTCTAGTTCTTTGAGTATTTGTTTAAAATTAAATAATAAAATCACATATCCATATGCGATTTGTTGAAAAAAAATTATTATAACAGGGTAAAACAGGGTTTCCCAATCTTTTTAAATTTTCATTTCGTTTAATAGACTCATTCCTATTTTTATACGCTTTTATTAACTTCATTTTTCTGTCTGTCTGTAATGTTAATAATTTGTAATTGGATTTTAACCCACTTCTAGTTGAGCAATTTCGCTCAAATTTGAAACGTATATTGAAAGTCGATGACATTTCAATAATCAAAAAGAAATATTTTGAATTTTTCAAAAATAAGGATTTTTTAAATTGGTAAATTTAAATATTTGGTGTAATATATATATATATATATATATATATATATAATACAGTGTATAATTATATTTATATTTACAATTTTTTAATATTTTATATTTTATATACAATTTCTATCCAATGTGCTTGTGTTGTTTTGTGATTCCAAAAATAATTATGTGCCGCATAGTAAACGACAGTATGCCGATGGCTTAATAAACCACTGCATAATCTATGTAATCTAGAAAAGAATCGTCGCGAAGAATCTAATATATGTTCGAGAATAACAGATTTAAACAGTAGTCAATAGTACAATGTTTTACATCAGTATGATGAATTGATCAACTTTTGGTGCAAATCCGGAAACCGGAAGTGGTAGTATTAGCGATCGACGATAGGAAGGGAAGGGTTATTTTCACACCAAATTTCACATGAGGAGATTTTTTACATATCACCACACGAATCATGCACTTTGTATTGGTTTTATCCTCGAGAAAAATCATCTTGATTAGTTTTTTCTTAATTTAAAATTATATGACGTCATCCAGCCATTCATGACGTCACAGCTTGGTCTTACATATATATTATAGATAAAATAAAATTAAAAATATTTATGTTATATCCATATCTGTTTTTTTATTACATTAATAGATATCTTAAAATTATTTGAAATTGTTTCTGTAGCTGGAAATTAATTTACTTCAAACCGTCGGTCGGTTCGGACCTGGCCACAGGTCAACTTATTATAAATTGTTTGTACTTTTATTGTTTTAACATTTACTTTTATACAATTTTTATTATGTATGGTTCATACACTAATATATTTGAATAATATGTAATTCTCTCGTTAAAATTAAAAAATATCACGAGGAGAGAATTAAATAGGTTAATTAATAGGAGAGATAATAATTTAATTATTATTATTCCAATTATTATTCATTGGGGGGCGTTAAGAGGGGTATTTGTACAAGGTTTATTGACAAATTTTTAACATTTATTTTTGCAAAAATTTTTGATTTAATTATGAATTTTTTCTAAAACTAAATATTTAAATTCAATGTTAATTGATATATAATTTAATTGAATATAAATTTTAATATACATTTTTTTCTCATGAAAAAATAAAAATTAAATTAATTTTATAAAATATATTTTATTGAAGGATTAAAAAAGTTTATTGTTTGCTAGGATATGGTAAATGTATTTTTTAATATTTAAAATTAATATTTTAATTATATATAAATTGTGTTTTTTTGATTAAGTTAAAATATCTAATAAGGTTGGGGAAAGGAATATAAGGAGTTTTAATGAAAAATTCAAAAATTAATTTACTTATATACAAAAATATTTATTAAAATATAAAAAATAAATATTATTAAGAATACAATTATATTAATATAATATACTATTTACATAGGATTAGAGAATAGTAATATTATATAGATTATACATTATTTATAACAAAATAAAAATTACATATTATATAAAAGAATAATTAAATTCTTAAATTATAATAGAAATTTCTTTTTCTATTGACTACATTATTTGTTAAGTCCAGATTTCTTCTCCTCCTTTGTCGACGATTAATCGGGTGATTTATCACCGTCTCGATGTCATCCTCGTTCGGCGGAATATTTTCTTTATTTGCCATGATATCTAAAAAATTGATATCACCACCAACTAATCTTACCGGGGTTTCAATTCTTATTGATTCATCCTGGAAAACGTTGAAGGATGCTCGATGATGATAGTAATTGAGTCCTTCTTCTATGATATTGTGAAGAACATTCCACTCCGGTTTTAAATCCATTCTGAAATCAAAAAAAATCAAAAATAATTAATGATATATAATAAAATG
Organism: Labia minor; assembly: GCA_963082975.1. NCBI lineage: Eukaryota > Metazoa > Arthropoda > Insecta > Dermaptera > Spongiphoridae > Labia > Labia minor. The sequence goes on from OY720345.1 coordinate 11,042,028, forward strand.
AAGAGGACAGATGAGGGAAGAAATATTGAAGATAGTTTAGTTGTGTTAGAAAATTCCTTGAGAGCAACTGCTTGCCAAGACAACTGAACACTGAATGGCACTCAACACAAGTTTTCTGTATATATACTCCCTTTTTAACAAAGGAATACAATAATGGGTTCCGATTTGCATGGGTTATACAGGTACCTTTTGTATTGGGGTTTGTTTTGACCCTTTGAATAGACAAAATTTACAGGTAAATCTTTTCAATTCAAAATAAACAAAAATTTGAAAAAAAAAAATATTTTTTTTCTTTCATATAATTTCATAAATATAATTGAAAATGTTTAGGCTATTTTTAAAATTTTGACATTTTGTAATATTTATGACTTTGTTCAATTTCTTATCTTTTGTTATTATTTATTATTTTTCTATTACTAATTGTATCTATCCTTTCTAACAAAATACAAATAATTTAAAAAACTAAAATTCATTGTTAAATGTACAATCCAAAAGGAATTTTTTAATTAAAATAAAATTTTAAAAATTGACAATGATATTCTTAATAAGTTGACCTGTGGCCAGGTCCGAACCGACCGACGGTTTGAAATAAATTAATTTCCAGCTACAGAAACAATTTCAAATAATTTTAATATATCTATTAATGTAATAAAAAACAGATAGGCATATAACATAAATATTTTTAATTTTATTTTATTTATAATATATAGCTGAAGTAGCCGGCGTTGCCGGCGTTACCCGAGGCTGTGACGTCATGAAGGGCTGGGTGACGTCATATAATTTTAAATTAAGAAAAACATAATGAAGATGATTTTTCCCGAGGATAAAACCAATACATTCGTGGTGATATATAAAAAAATCTCCTTTGGTGTGAAAATAACCCTTCCCTTCTTATCGTCGATCGTTAATACTACCACTTCCGGTTTCCGGATTTGCACCAAAAGTTGATCAATTCATCCCACTGATGCATTAAGTAAATATACCAAATTTCATCAAAATCCGTTAAGCCGTTCAGGCTGTACACATCTATACGGACGGACAGACGGACGGACAGACATCATGCTAAAAATACTTTTTTCTGTTAAGAAAATGCATGATTCGTGGAGATATGTAAAAATCTCCACATGTGAAATTTGGTGTGAAAACAATACCTTACTATCGTCGGTCGGTAAAAATAAGTTGACATGTGGCCAGGCGCAGAACCGACCGACGGTTTGAAGTAAATTAATTTCCAGCTACAGAAACAATTTCAAATAATTTTCATATATCTATTAATGCAATAAAAAACAGATATGGATAGAACATAAATATTTTTAACAGGTCAACTTATTTGATAATGTTTTTGATTTCAAGTTTCAATTTTAATTTATAATAACTTTCACAACTTCCGTATATGATAATATAATTAAAAAATATTAGAAAATATTTTAATTTTTATATAAAAAATATTGGAAAATATTAATTTACAAAAATAAAATAACTAAATCAACAAAACTATTTAGGTTGCATATTATTTTATTTAGATTGAAAATTTAAAACGAAAATTCCAAGGGGAAATTACTTAAAAAATACTTTCAAACATGGTCTCTTATATACCGTAAATATCTATGTAAAAGTGTAATAAATATAACTTTAATAAATACTAATACGACTAGTAGGATCTATTGGCGATTTTTTATATTTACTTTTTTATTTAGTTAAAAAATTCTTTACTTTTTTATATTAATGGAAAGCAATTTTGCCAGCGACCCTCAATAGTCAGTCCCCTCAGGTTTTGTCAACCCTAACATATTTGCCAAAACTATTCATACATTTTTGTTTTTTATTTAATAGACATATTACATTTTTAATTTTCAATTGAGCAATACAAAATGAACAATTTTATTTTTTCTATTTTCATTTTTAGGTTTTAGTTTGAATAGTCGTTTAATCAATAAATGGAGTAGAAATATTATGATTTGGTTTATATATGTATGTTTTTATTTAACGTATATTAGTTATTCCGGAAGAATAACTTCATTTATAATTACACACCAACCTAAATTACTTTTCACAAATATTGATCAACTAATCAATGTTAATGGATATCGAATAAGTTTTGGTAACAATGCACCAGTATTAATGTTTCTCAAGGTGAAAATTTTATTCAAATTAAATAAACAAAAGAAAAGAAAATAGGATTAATATTTTTTTTTTTGATTTTTAGGATAAAAAGGAGAAAAAATGGAAAATATTAAAATCGAAATTTTTTGATCCAGAAATGAATAATTTACCAGAAACATTAAATGGGATGCAAAATGTTGCTATTAAAGAAAAATATGGATTTTTAACAACAAAAAGTATAGGAGATACTTTTTTTAGAAAACAAAGTTTTGATATATTAACATTTCCGGTTTTTCCCGATAAAATTTTTTTTACATTTATGACACAAAAGAATTTCACTTTAAAACGTATTTTCAATAAAAAGTTAGTTTTTTTTTTAATTATATTTAATATAATTATTTTATTATAATTTTAAGTAGATTAAATATTTACTATTTGTGTGCTTTGATATTAAATTTATTAAAAGTAAGTGAAATTATTATTTATAATATTTTAAATAATTTATTCTATCTACGTATAACAAAAAACTAAAATGAAATTATAAAACACATTTTAATTAAGTTCTTCATACTTCATAAAATATTTTAATTTTGTCTAATAATTACTTAATATTTCATCATTGATATAATCTATTAGTTACTTACTATCAAGATAAATACGCAATGGGGCGCAACCAGAATTTGATCCTGGGGGGGTTTGACTAGCCGCTCCACCTTCCTATGGCGCCCCCCCCTCAAAGACAAATTTTAATTAAGATTTTTTTTTAAATTAAATATTTAAAAAAGTTTTGTAAATGAAACACTGATTTTACAAAATCTCGCAAAAACATTTAATTTTGTATTTTATTTACTCGTATTCACAGTTTTAGAAAGAAAATATTTTTTTCCAGCTTTAAGTAAATCATTTTAGCTTTCCTCATGGAATGAGAATAGCTTATACCAGGGGTGAGCAACCTTTTTAACCCACGGGCCAATTTATATTTTAAAATTTTGTGGCGGGCCGCACTTAATAATAATTTACAAAGTTTTATCTATATATACTAATAAACATTATAATATTCTTTATAAATAATCGAGACGAATAATAAAATTCTATTTTAGAAATGCTCGGCGGGCCGCAGAAAAATATTTAAAGGGCCGCATGCGGCCCGCGGGCCGCGGGTTGCTCATCCCTGGCTTATACGATGATCGGAAAATTTTGAAAATTTTTGCTCCGAGATTTTTTGAGATCTCCACTTTTCAGACGGTTCTGAATCCAAAACTGCAAAAAAATTTTTTTTTGAACCGGCCGGCCGTTCGTTACTGAGATTACGTCTAAACAAAATGAGATATTGTCTTGAAATTTGATATTTAGATGGGTTTTTTTTTGGGGAATGATGGGTGGGGATTGGATTGTTTTTGGACAAGATCGGACCATAAGTAAGGGTAGTTTAAAGAGGTGTCAAAGCACATTTTATTGATTTTCTCAATAAATCCGATTTTTATGAGAATTATCATACTACCGAATTAAATTTATAGGGAATCGAATTTACTAAAAGTTTCATTATATTCATTTTTACCCAGTGGCGTACCGTGAGGTTCTTGCGCCTGAGGGCAACTAAGAAGTCAGCGCCCCCTTTCGTGTATATATATATATATATATATATATATATATATATATAATTTAATTTTTTTTTAAGAATATTAATGACGAATAACGAAACAGGTTTAACAGTTTTTAATAAGCGTATAAATAATATTTATTGACTTACACAAAATACAGTTTAACTTTAAATATTAATTCTTCTTTTGTTCCAAATTGGGTCCCTAATTTTGCGCCCCCTAAATTTGGCGCCCGGGGACATATGTCCCCCCTGCTCCCCCCTAGTTACGCCACTGTTTTTACCTGAACTTAATAATAAAGGAGTTATTTATAAAAAAAACTACTTTAAGATTTCGAAAGCTTTTCGTTCGCCCGTAGTGGCAGGATATTTTGAAAAAATTAGTCTTCGCTTCATAATTTTTATGAAATTAGCAATTAATATATTAATAATAAAAAATATTTAATATTTGAGTAATATTTTTATTTAATTTATATTTAAATAATAGCCAAATTTCACAATCATCTAGTAAGTCGTTTGTTTTCTTATGATTTAGGAGAAATAAAAAAATATTTTCTTATATTAAATTCTGAACGAAAAAATAAGCAATATTTATTTTTGTTAAAATTTTTTTAAAATAAAATAAACTTATTTTTTATACAATAAGTTATACTTTAAGAATTTTTTTTTAATAAAAAGAATTATATTTTTTCTTTTCTATTTGTAATATAGTACATAATATATAGCAATTTGAATTTTTTTTCTCTTCTGGGGGGGGGGGGGTTAAAACCCTAAAAACCTCCCCTGGTTGCACCACTATATACGAGTATATACTATGAAAAGTAAGGAAAAAGAGTTCCTAAGATTTCTCTCTCTCTTTTATAATTTAATTGATATAAACAAATTACAAATATGATTTTTATTTCTATTTTTTCTAGAATTTTGAGACTTCATGAAGTTGGTATAATTCATTACATTATGGAAAAATCAATTGGAAAAAAGAAAGAAAAAATTATTAATCTTCAAATTAATAGTATAAAAATAGACATATTAACATTACCTTATACATTTTTGCTTGTTGGTTTAATTGTGTCTATGTGTATATTATTAACTGAAATAATTTCTTTTAAAATTTGTTAATTAAATTTGTTTATTTAAAATATAAACTATAGATTTATATGCACATAAATTGAAATAAAAATTTAGTAACAAATTAAGTTTGATTAAAGAAAATTAAATAAAATAAATTAAATAAAATTCCAATCAAATAATCAATAATGCCTCCCATATTGGTATACTTATAAATATATTATATATTAAATATAATTTTATTAATATTAATGTAAGTATAATATTATATTTAAATTATCTTACTTTTGTAAAACATAAAATAAAATAAAAAAATAAAAGCATTTAGAACCAAGATTGTTCTATATTAGAATTTAAATTAATAATTATTATCAGAGTTAGTATATTGTATTAGAGGGTGCTTTAATTTTGAAAAAAAAAAATTAATTTGGGTTTATTTTCATTAAAATGCACTGAACATATTCTATAAATACAAATTGTAATAATATAATTGTAAAAGTATAAAATAAAAATTTTATTATTTTTATTATTCAAATATTTTAAAATTCCAAGTGGTGGAGTAGAGTATAAACATCAAAATTTGTAATCATTTATAAATAATTAAATTATTTACTGTTCATATTTGAGAATAAGAGAATGCTAGAAATAATTACATAAATACTGTCATATTGAATATATAAATATAAATACGAGTTCCCTTTAGACATAGTTCAAATATTTCAACTATGTACCAAAAATATTATAAATGGGCAACGTCCGGTGAGTGGACAATGTAGGGTGGAACGTGAGAGAGATGGGAGAGGGTAGGAGTTAGATGGATGGTTATAGCTCAAGATAGAGACACGTTGGAGAATTGTGGTTGCTCCAGCCAAAATCTTTCGAGTTGCATAGAGCCACAGAGATAGATATTAATATATATATATATATATATATATATTGTATACATGGGCCATATTAAAAATAATTCGAAATTTTCTATCTTCTCTTATCAATTGACTACCACTTTTTTATTATCTAAAATTTTCTATGTCGAGATTTTGATATTTTTATACGATTTGAAGGTTCCTGAATCATTTTCACTAAGGTTGAGAAAAATCCCTCTCTCTTTGTGTGTGTATGTGTGTGTGTGTATGTATGTATGTAGACAAGATTACGCAAAAACGGTTTGAGCTAGAATAATGAAATTCGGTATACGGGAATTGTTCAAAATTCGTAGTTTTCTATCAACTTTTGAGAAATGTAGCACAACCAGAAGAGGGTTTGGATTTTTTTTCCTCTAAAGTGTCCGTAAAAATAAAGATATATGTTTGATAGTTTTTTCACAAGATTAAAAATTATATAAAACTGTTATATATAGAATTTCAGCTTGATTGAATCGCTGAAAGTACCGAAATTAATTTTTTAACACGCGCCAACACGTGACGTGGTGCCATCAACTAAGAGCCAAATATGCGCTGATTTAATAAATATTATTTATTAATTTTAATTTATAATGAATTAAATTTAATTTAAATATAATATATGTTAATTAATCCAATTCCAATTTGCGAGATAGTCGAGTGGAGACACTCCAGCTTATTTATTTAAGTCCTTCATTCTCTTAAGACAGGTAATTTTTCGATTGACGAAAAGAAAGTGTGGAATATGCCGAATAAAAATACACTATTGTCAAAAGAAATTTTTCTAAAAAAAATAAATAAATAATAAAATTAATTAATAGTTAATGAAATATATATATAAGAAATATGTAGGGAGATTATTAAAAAAACATAATCTATATCTTAAAATAAATTGAAAAAAAAAATTAATTCTATAAAGATTAAAAAAACAAAAATGATTGTATTAGTCTACTGACTTGGAAAGATCATTCCCATGTCTCTTCCTCTTCTCCCTCAGGCTCTCGTTGTCTGTGGTGAAGAAAATAAAAGGAGAATTAATGAAAATTCCTTTATCCAAGGCTTCTTGATAATCAAATCCAACCGATCTGTTGCATTGTTTAAAACGAAAACATAATGGCTGAATGCTTTCGCTATCAAGATTTTGCCTCCCACTGCCTGACTAACGTTAGATACCCGTTGTATTGCAAGTTAAGTAACAACAACCCTTGGCACTTTCAAAGAATATATTATCTATATTCATTTGCATGAAATCATAAGATATTAATAATTTACAACTATGTTTGTAAATATAAAAGTACATAATTTGTCCTTCCAGTTTAACCATCAATTTATTACAATTTTATTTCATCTAATTAATTATTTATTTTATTTTATAAAGTAATCTCATGCATATATCCATATACAATTATATAATAAACATTTATGGATGGCATTGATTTAAGATAAATATTTCTCTTTTAAAAATTCTCGTTATTAGAAATTTTATAATTTCATATTTTTAAAAATACATAGAAATGTAAAACTGGCCAATACTTATTTTAACAGACATAAATAATATATAAAATGATAACAGGGGAAAAAAACAAAATTATTATAAATATATAGGTTTTATATTTTAATATATCATATATTTTAATAATATAATGAAATTTTAAAAAGAAACTGTGTTTAAAGGTTATTATTACGAGGGTGGGGGTGAAAAGTTTCCGGCCTGACCAAGAAAAACGATGATTTTAATTTTTTTTTTTCTTTATTTTTCAACATAATCTCTATCAATACTGATACATTTCTCATAACGGTGTTCTAATTTAGTTAATTAACTTAATTAATTAATTAATTTTGATTTAATTTAATTTAAGTCTCATTAACAGTTATGAATCGACGAAAAAATTCGTTTGGATTACGCCTACAGCGCCAAATTGTCGGTAGAAATGGTTTTTCGAAGCAGTTTTTGATCTAACGTTAGCAAACGCGGCACCCACTTGCACACAGCTCGTCAATGTTCCAATGGTTGTGCAAAATATTTCGCACACGTTCAGCTGACATCATACAGGTCTCAGGTATCTTCGTTGAAAAATAAAGCAAAAAAAAAAAAATTTAAAAACATTGTTTTTCTTGGTCATGCCGGAAACTTTTCACCCCACCCTCGTATATATTTATTTATTTTATTCTTGTTATTATATATTTTGATTTATACTTTATTGTCAACTAAGTTATAATAATAATAATAATATAAAAACATTTCATTGAAAAGAATAAATTTATTATTTTATTTTAGAGTTCACTAAATTCATTGTGAGCGTAAATATTTATTATAATGTTTGTATAAGGACGGAAGGAGGAAAAGATGTGAACATTGAACACCATTAGATTATTTGATCGATAATAAAATCAGTTTACTGTTATGTAAATAAAAGTCCGGACTAGTCACTTTTGACTATGCACACACCTCACTCATATACAGTTTGTTGAAGAGCCCCTGACTTTAGGCAACCAATCACTTGATTATAATTTTAATTAAGGCCATGTAGTATGTACATTGTATAATACAAGATAAGTAGTTAAATAAAAAAAAATAATATAATTTTAAATATTCTTCATATGATTGTTTTATATCTCTTTTTAATATAATACTACTTAAAATAAGATCCGAGTCGACTGTAGATATTCTTGAGATTAAGTTTCTGCAAATTTCATGAATTAGTAAAATAATAGGTACCATTTAGTATTATTGAGTTATTCAGTGTATATAGACCAGTGATAGCGAACCTATAAGCTTTTTAACTGACCCACCAAACTTTTGAATATTTTAGACTTTTTTTTCAATTTTTTTCAATATTGTTCTAAAAAAAAGGTCAGATAATTTGGCGATGCCGCTCTGAAAACATGAGTGAAAAGTGGATCTACTTCGAAAATCCCTAATCCAAACCTAATGAAACTGTAACCGCAGACGTTGCAGCTCGGATAGAAAGTTCTAACGCACCCAGCGTACTCACCAGACATAGGTCCTTCTATCTACCACTTGTTTAGATGCAGCATGGCTTGGCTGACACACGGTTTCAAAATGCTGAAAAAGTGCGAAAATGGATCGATGATTGACTCGGTTGTCAAATCAACATCGTTCTTTCGACACGATTTCGCCATGTTGCACCAAAGAAGGCTAAAAGTTGTAGAAAATGATGGAAAATATTTTGATTAATATATAATGTAACAATTTTTCTGAATAATTGCTCTTTTAAAGTGAAAAAATGAGATCAATGTACATACAATCAACTAATATAATAATCGGATTAAATTTTTTGATGGAGAATAGAATTTAAAATAATCTGTAATTTGGATTTGATATTCTGATGTTTTTTCATTAATTGATTATTTATTCGGAGGTGGTCATAAGTTGAAAAATTAGATTTAAATTTACTTATTTTTTACCGACCGACGATAGTAAGGGAGGTATTGTTTTCACACCAAATTTCACATGTGGAGATTTTTACATATCTCCACGAATCATGCATTTTCTAAACAGAAAAAAGTATTTTTAGCATGATGTCTGTCCGTCCGTCCGTCTGTCCGTCCGTCTGTCCGTCCGTCCGTATAGATGTGTACAGCCTGAACGGCTCAACCGATTTTGATGAAATTTGGTATATTTACTTAATGCATCAGTGGGATGAATTGATCAACTTTTGGTGCAATTCCGGAAACCGGAAGTGGTAGTATTAGCGATCGACGATAGGAAGGAAAGGGTTATTTTCACACCAAAGGAGATTTTTTTATATATCACCACGAATCATGCACTTTGTATTGGTTTTATCCTCGAGAAAAATCATATTTATTAGTTTTTTCTTGATTTAAAATTATATGACGTCATCCAGCCATTCATGATGTCACAGCCTGGTCTTGCATATATAATATAAATAAAATAAAATTAAAAATGTTTATATTTATTATTTATGTATCCATATCTGTTTTTTATTACATTAATAGATATATTAAAATTATTTGAAATTGTTTCTGTAGCTGGAAATTAATTTATTTCAAACAGTCGGTCGGTTCGGACCTGGCCACAGGTCAACTTATTATTCGTTAGTTAAAATTTTTTTTATGATTTTAAAATTTGTTATTATATTGTATATTATTTATGCTTTTATTTTGTATTTTACTTGTTTTACCAATTATGTTGTGTTCGATCCAATTTATGAAAGGATTTCGTTTTTATTTTCAATTAATTTCTTATTTTAATAAAGTCTCTTGTATCTTTTAATATTATTTATCGATTGACGCCTACGTTAATTTAAAGAACACGTCTTCCTCATTCAACTATGGATACAAAATAACGTTGGGTCTATCAATTCTTAAGAATTATTTTCAATTTTAATCTCTAAATAATCACTCATTTTAATTAGATTAGTATAATATATCTTCTATTTATATATTTATTTATTTTATTTGTTTTTTTTTTTATATTTATATATAAAAAAAGGTTTTTGTCCGCACAGGACAGAGAATTTAAAAATTTTGGCAATAGAGCCCTCTGACTAATTGCAAAGAGTGCCGAAAGCAGTCTGAGCAGCTAGTTTATTTAATAAAATATGTATTTTCAATTATTCAATGCCAAAGAATATAGAAATATACAATTTTATATATATATATAGAGAATAAAGAATATTTTTAAAAGATCATCACTAGAATTGAGTTAAAAAAATAAAATAAATCTAATATTAGTTGCTAAGATCAGCTTATATATTTATATATTTTAATTTATTACTTATTACACGAGGATAAATGAATTTTGGTTGTTTTACACACAAATAAAAAAAAAATAAAATTAAAGCCTTAAAAACATAAAATATTTATTTAATCACAAATTTTTTCTTTTTATATAATTATTAAAAATATGAATATATTTAAAATTAGAATAAATACATTCTTTCTAATAATATAATATAGGGGTCTCTTTGGCATGATAATATTAATAATAATAATAATACAAATAATACTTATAACAAACAATTAAAAAAAAAAGTGTGTTGTAGTTAATAATATTTAAACTTTATAATGGCAAAATAAAAATAATATTTTATGTTTAGCAATAAGCAATTCTGAATTAAATAAGAAAGAAAAATATCTATCTAATATATGTAGTTATATTTCAGAAATGACAAATAAATGTTATTATAAATTTTAGATTACTTTTAAAGTGAAAAACATGTTTATGATTCATAATGGTATTATAAAAAATTTAAAACGAGAAAATTCTATATTTACTCCCACGCTTTTACTGTCCGTTATGACTATCTTTAATTTGATTATTAAAATTTATGGTTACAAATTGACATGTGGTTACAAGTTTGCAGGGGAGTGGGATGGAATAATATAAATATTCTATTGATGATAATTTGAATTTAAAAAAAAAAAAAATAAATAAAATAAAATAATAAAAACTGTAAAAATTTTAAAAATTGCCTTTTCTAAATATTTATCCGTTAACTCTAAATATTATAAATTTATTTATTTATATTTTAACGTGCAAGATAGACAGAAAAATTAATAAGTTATGGATTTGTTGTTTATTTTACTATAAACTAAAAAGTATTTTCACACTGATTTGTTTTTTTTTATTTTTTTTTTTTGTTTTTTATTTTTTCCGTTTCATTTTGTCTGTTTATTGACAAAAGATAAGTTAAATATTTATATCTTAAATCATATATTTTCTAAATATTTATTTATTTATTTATTTTGTTTATGTTTCTATATTCATGGTAAATTTTATTAAGGAAGTGAAATACTTTCAATCCTTTATTCTTTAATATTTAATAAAGAAATAAATTAAATAAATTGTTTGACTATATAAAATACAATATTATTGTTGTTGTTTTTTTTCTTTGTTCGATTGTACTATCTAAATATATTTACATAAAAATTGGTATTTAGCTATATAGTATGTTTTATAATTGACTGTCATGAACAACACCAGGATTTTCTAAATCTTTTCGTCTATCAGCAGCAGCTTTTAATAATTTTTTTCTACATCCTAATGGCATATTTAAAGCTTGAAGGTCAGCTTCAGTTAATTGGGGAAGTGTTTCAAGGTCAATTCGCTCTTTTTCAAAAAGAGGTCCATATTCTGCAAGTCCAATTGATGCAAGAAATGCGGTGACTGGATTCCATTCATCTTCTCCAATTTCATCATCTAAAACCAAAATAATAATATTTGTTAAGAAAAAACGTAGTGCAGTATAACTTTCCGATAATTTTAAAAATATATATGTGATTATGACAACAATACTGAAGAAATTAATAGTTACACGATTTTTTGATCTTAACAAATATATTTATTATATGTATATAATATTGTTATTATAAGACATGCTGTATCTATAGTGTAAAGAATAATAATGAACATTTTTAAATACTATAGATCAGTGCTCCGCAACCGGTGTGAGGCGGCACACTGGTTTGCCTTAAAGGAGATACAGGTGTGCCGCCGCGATCAAATGAAACTTAGAAATCCGCATATAATATAATTATAAATCAAAAAAATATAAATTTCTTATATTCATGTATCTCCTGTGCCGCGTCACACCGGTTGCGGAGCACTGCTATAGATGACGCCACTTCTTAACCACTATTAGCAACAATTACTAGTAATTCTAACCTCACTTGTTAAAATTTCATAACAATCTAGCATTTACTATAAAAGTTACACTCATTTTATAGAAGTTTTTATTTTCAAATTTATTTTATCATAGTGAAGTATACACCTTCCGATTATTTATGAAAAAGTATTTGAAAATTCATCCAACCTTTTTTGTTTTATTGCATTTAAAAAAAAATGTTGCATGGCGGACCCTGAATGTTTGAAAACAGTGCATCGTTTCACAAGTTAAAGAAAACGTTTAGAATTGGTTTGTCATCAACCGCAGCGTTTCTCAACCTTTTTTGAACTGCGTACCAGTAGATTTGTTAAAAAAAAAAAATTGCGGACCAGTGATATTTTCTTAATAACAAATTTTTACTAAGTATTTATAAAGAACTACTACGTAAGTTAGTTGTAACATTTTTATTATCATTTGCCTACAGTAATATTTAAATGTAAAGATATATAATTATACATACATATAATAAAAAGTAATTTTTTCCGTGGATAGGGGAAATTTCCGCGGACCACTAATGGTCCGCCGGACCAGCGGTTGAGAATAGCTGCTATAGATGACGCCACTTCTTTGCCACTATTAGCAACAATTACTAGTAATTCTAACCTCACTTGTTAAAATTTCATAACAATCTAGCATTTAGTATAAAAGTTGCACTCATTTTATAGAAGTTATAAATTATTGTTTGTTTGAAAATAGTGCATCGTATTACAAGTTAAAGAAAACTTTTCGAATTGGTTTGTCATCTACCGAATAAAGAATGTGATCTATAATGTAGGAATTCTAGGAAAAAATATATGTATAATTAATTTAAAACCCCGAATTGAATAAATCACTCTTGAAGTAAAAGTATACCCATCTTGATGAATAAAATTGAATTTTCCTTAAAATTTGTTATTTAATTAGTGATATTGTATTTATATTAATATTTTTTTATTATGTAGTCAGTAATTTAAGTAAAATGTGATATGTTTGATTTGATGAATTGTTTTCAAAATTGTATAAATATAAAACCTCTTTTAGCAAAGATATAGAAAATTAAATTCAAACGCAATTACTTTAATTGATTTAAAAGATTCAATTTTTAATATAATAAGGTTAAAATTTATCTAAAATTAATCATTAATTTCATTAAAATGTAATAAATGAGATTAGGGGTCAGATAATGAAAATAATATATTCCCTTTACTCACCTAAACTATATAAATCGTCTTCATCCCAGGAGGGTTTTACATTCCGATTGTGTTTGGCAAGACTTCCAGCGCTTCCAATACTGCAATCATCAGCAGCTTTTATCATCTCCCCACCACCATTTTCATCATTAACACCCAATTGAGGAAGTCCAGATAATGTTGCTGTTATACTATTCCTATTTGAAATAAAAAAAAAAATAGACTTATTAAATTTTAAGAATCTTCTGATTTAAGTTAGTAAATCTTTTATTTTGAGAAATAGAGAAAACTATTAATGTTAATCAGATTAGTATAATAAGTATTATAATGGGAATATTAATTGAAAGAGGATAGAAACGTGGTTTCTGTGGTCATGAATATATTCATTCAAACGAGATTATAATGAAAGATAATATAATGAAGGAAATTTTACTTCAAAGTACTTTTATTTCATTTAAGTAAATTCATACTTCAATTATTTATGATTTAATATTTTTATTAATTAAAAGCACATCATTTCATTATTTATTTATATTTATTTTTCCAAAAGAACATTAATCATTAATAATTTGTATTAAATCATAAATAGATGCTTGATGAAGAACTTGAAATTGTAAATTTGAAAAATTCGAAATTTAAAAATTCCAAAAAATCAAAGATAATTATAAAAATTTAAAATATTCAATAACAAAAATAAATAAATATCTCAAAAACTATGAGTGTCATTTTAGGGGCACGTCCACAGGATTTACTTAGTCAGATATGTAAAGTGACCATACGTCCCGTTTTCAGGTAGCTTGTCCCTTATTTTAAATTGATTATTTTATTATTATACTAAGTTATTGTTATATTATTTACTATATTTTTCAGTTATTTTCATTATAACAAACAGAAATAATGAAAAATATACGTTTTCCAAACTTTTACCGAAAATTAAAACTGTCCCGTTTTTAGGAAAAAAATTAGCTGGAGTGTCTCCACTCGACTATCTCGCAATTTGAATTGGATTAAATAACATAATATATTATATTTAAATTAAATTTAATTAATTATGAATTATAAATAATAAATAATAAATATTAAACCAGCGCATGTTTGACTTTTTGTTGATGGCACCACGTCACGTGTTGGCGCGTGAGATTTGCAGTGTTAAAAATTTAATTCTGGTAATTTCAGCGAATCAATCAAGCTGAAATTCTATATATAGCAGTTTTATACGATTATTAATCATGTGAAAAATTATCAAACATATATCTTTATTTTTACGGTCACTTTAGAGGAAAAAAAATCAAAACGTTGTAGGTAATGACCCTCTTCCGGTTGAGCTACATTTCTCAAAAGTTGATAGAAAACTATGAATTTTGAATAATGTCCATGTACCAAATTGCATCATTCTAGCTCAAACCGTTTTTGCGTAATGTTGCCTACATACATACACACACACATACACACATACACACATACACACATACTCACAGACATTTTTCTCAACCTTAGTGAAAATGATTCAAGAACCTTCAAAACGTATAAAAACATCAAAATCTCAACATCGAAAATTTTCGTGATCGCAATACTATCTCTGGCGAGATAGTAATAAATGGTCACGCGTTAGTCATACCATAAGTTGTGATAATGAATTCTGAATCATAAAAAATGTATATTTTTAAAAAAAATGTTATTAATGAGAATTAAAATTGAATCCTTATTTTCATTGAAACTTTATCTTGATACTTTTTTTTAATTTAAACATAATGGATATAATAATTTAAACATTTTTTTTTTTTAATTTGAAAAATTTAAATTAAGATAATTAAATTGAATGAACACATTTTATGAGAAATTTTTATATTTTTTTTTCAAATCTAAATAATAATAAAAATCTATTAAAACGAAATTAAATCCTCAACTCAAATGTCAGCTTAAATAAGTCCTTATAATTATCATATATAAATATTTTCTAAATTCAACGATATAACTTGTGTGTGTGTGTGTGTGGTTATATCATTATTTAACAATTTTTTTTTAAATAAAAATACAAAATTAAATGTTCAGTTTTTATTTAAATACATTTACACAATGTATTTTTAAACAAATTAAAAACGATATAAAAAAATAAATATTTATTTAAATAAATTAAAGTTAATGAAAATTTCATCGTTTTTTTTAATTTCAACTGGTAGTTTATTATATATTATATATAAGTATACCTATATACCAGTTGAAATGTGTATATTTAATCATCAAACACACTTTTGATAATTTTTTTTTATTATATAGTTCAGGGATGTCAAACTCATTGCACTTGGGCAAAACAAACAAGGTATAACTTTAGGCGGACCGCAAAAAAATTTATTTCGAATAATAGTCGGAAATGTTTAAAATTCTGATCGCGAAAAACAGTATCCCTTTTTTTGAGAACCATATTGCAAAAATTTAAATATTTGCCGATATATTCAGTGATGTATTGGTAAATTAAAAGTAAGGGAACGTATAGTGATAGCAAAAAAAAGTCCTATTTTCTGCAAACTAATTTTTTCCATCATAAGTTTTTATTTTTACTTATTCTTACTATACAAAATATTTACGAGCACTTAAAAAGAAATGTTAATAGTAGATTTAAGTGGGAGTTGTGGTACTGGAACGCGTTCCGGTTCTGAAAAAAGGTAAGGGATCGTCGTTCCCCCGCGTTCCCCACCCAATACACCACTGGATATATTGGTCGGCAAAAATGTTTGTCACAGGCCGCGAGTTTGACATCCCTGAAGTAGTTAATATAAAAATTTAAATCTTTATGATTAAAATAGGCGAATAAAATTTTGAAATTCACTTAGAAATTAAGAGGTATTATAATTTTAATTATTCTGTATATTTATTTATTTTTATACTTTTTATAATCGAATCGTAACTAAATCTAGAAAATGGACAATTTTTCTTTTACTTTTTTTAGTATTGTGTGGATCATGAGGGAATAGCGGTTTGTTGCCCAACGTCTAATAAAGATAACAGAAACAAACCAGTGGAATTAAGACCGTGTGCCGCACTCAAAAAGATTTATTTAAAGCTGATCTTCCTCTTTGGTAAAGAAATGAAACAGTTGGGAAAAACATCTCTGACCTACCACACACCAAAAGAAAAAGTAATTTAAAAAGAAAAAAAATTTAAAAATATAAATATAATTGTAAAAGTATAGTGTTTATTTATTAGTTTTGATACGAGATGGAATGTAATAACATCTGGGATTAATATTTCAAACTAAAAGCAATAACCAAAGAGGAAGTAACTATACAAAGCTTGTCCAAACTCTAATGATCTTCAATTTCAATGAAATTAGGGTAAGGGAAGAGAATGGGGAGAGGGGGAGAGACAACTTTGACTCACTGTACACCTACTTAGGAACTTAATTAAACAACAAAAGTTAAAAATTGAATTGAATGTCAACAATTGATTTAAATTTAATATATATATATATATATATATATACAGCCGAGTTTGTTAGGGAAGATTCTTAGAAGAATATTTATTTTTCAAAATGTATATCTACTATAAGTAGGGTGACCATATTTCGAAAACACCAAACCGGGACAAACGGTTTACCTTTTTTTTTTAGAACCAAATTGAAAAAATTTAAAAAAAAAGTACAAAATGTTTAAGAGCCTAGTCCCGAAAACGTTTTACCTTTTTTTTTATTAGAACCAAATTGAAAAAAAAAGTACTTAATGTCCTATATATTTAAAAAAGAAACGGGACAATAGGCTGTCCTGAAGACGTTATTCTGGACGCTGGGACAGAGCACCTAACGTTTGGTCACCCTAACTATAAGTATAAGATATAAGTATATAATTAAAAATAAAAAGTGGTTTCTATGATATTTTAGATTAACTTTTACATATAATAATTTTATAGAAAATTTTAATTTTTTTTTATATCACAAGAAATTTTCTTTTAAATAAATAATATTTAAAAAGATTAAAAAAAAATAATCAAATATCAAAAAGTGAAAATCATTCATAAAAGAAAACAATTTAAGCAATAAATTTTGGAAAAAAAAGATTAAATTTAATTTAGCTTCAAAAATAAATTAATAGTAGGGAAAGGAGAAAGAATCGGTTGCCTTTTTAGTTTTTTTAAATATTAATTTAATTATTATATATTATATAAGTAAATAATAAATAATTTAGAAAATATATCACTGTATTTTTGAGATTACCATACATACAAATCTCGATTTGATATCAATATTTTGTGGATTTTTTTTTATATGATTACCTGAAAGCAATTGAGCCAAATCCTTTACGTTCAAACATACTGGCAGGTTCTTGTAATAAAACTTCTTCACTAAATCCAGAATCACCACAATACCCTCCTCCTTTTATTCCATGATCATGTGGATCTGAATCGAGATCAGATAGAATATTTCCGGATGATTCCTCAGGAAAAACATCAGAAATACGTCCTCTTTGTCCAGGACCTCCAGCATCATAGGATCCAACAAATATAACTTCAGAATCACGTCTAAGACCTGTTAAAGATCTAACAGACCTTTTGCCATCACTTTCAATCTAAAAAAAATATATAATATATATAAAAAAAATACACCTTTTAATTGAAATTTTTTTGTGATAAATTATTTAAATTTTAGATAAACATAAAAAAAACCTCAGACTTTTGTACGTCCTACGCAAGGACAACGCCTATCAAGTCGGTTATATCAATGAGGTGTCCTATGATCAGTAGAACGGGTCCTCTCAACCTTTACCTTGATTTTCTCGATCGGAGGCGCTATCAAGCAACTTTTCCCCAATGTTGTTCCCGGAGGCTGGGTTGACTCCGTTCCATAGACCCCAGCTAGGGAAATACCCTTGCCAGGCCCGGGACTTGTACCCGAGACCATGGGAATGTGAGGCAGGTTCGCTACCCACACACCCAATGGCGCCTTATTAGATAATCATATTTATAATTAAATAAATAATTTAAGTTTAAAATGATTGAAAAAAGAAAATAAATAAATTTGTTTATAAGAGACTGAGTTATTTATTTATTTTAATGAAATAAAATAAAAAAAATAATAATAAAAATATTAGCTCTATTTTATAAGTAAATGTAAACTGTAGATGAATTAAAATTGATGGATGAGTTGCTTTGATTTTTAAATTTTAAATATTGGTTGAATTGTATGTGAAGGTATGTATGTGTATACACCTGTGTGTAACATACCTACCTACTGTGTGGTAGTGTGTTTGTGTGTGTGTGTGTGTATATCCGTACAAATGAACATTTGAGAATCGGTGATTTGGAACAAACTAAATTGGATTTTATTGATGAAGAGACATTCCTATCAAAACACTCGAGTTTCCCTACTTTTTATTAAATGTCATTTAATGTAATTACAATGTTTTTACAAAAAAAAAAAAAAAAGAAAATATGTCGGAATGAATTAAAGTAAAAGATATCTCTTATCACTTATATGGATTAACTTTTAATTCCCAAAAAAAAGTCAACATTGAAACATCCAATCAATTGAATCGAAATATTGCTCGTATTTCGTATTGAAATAATCTTCTTTGAAACAGACTATAGATAATATTTATATTTTAATATAATCTCTCTACAAACAGAATAATTTAAAACCTAGGTGTATTTAAAATGTTTTTTTAATGGAATTAAAGATATATATATATATATATATATATATATATATATATATATGTAGTAGCTATATTTAGAAATATTAATTTTATTGCAAATCTTTTCGATAATAAAAAAAACAAATCTGGGTGTCTCCTCTGGACTATCTCGCAAATTTCAATCAAGCTTTTTTTTCTATATTTGAAATTAATTAAAAATTTTTTATTTTTATTGTAAGGTTTTTAACATAATTTTCACTGATAACATTTTATTGAAATAAGAAGACTTTGGCTTAATACTATATTTTTATGTGTTGCCCAAATTTAAGAAATAGCATTTGTTTTCAAATGCTTTTACCTGCATTTAACTTTTATCATAGTTTTGATGATACGGGGACGTAGCAATTAATGTACCCATTACATCTCTTATATGGGATGTTCAATGTCTAAACAATTACATACATCGTATATTTATATGGATAGTGCAATTTGAATATGTATTAAACAGGGATATTATTTTATAATCGTATACACGCGCGCCACGTCACTTGCAGGCGCGCGATTGGCAGTGAACGTGTTAAAAAATTTAAAAAATTAATTCCGGTACTTTCATCGATTCAATCAAGCTGAAATTCTATATATAGCAGTTTTATACAATTTTTAATCATTTGAAAAAGTATCAAAGATATTTCTTTATTTTTATGGTCAGTTTAGAGGGAAAAAAATCAAAACGTGGTAGATAATGACCCTCTTTCGAATGAGCTACATTTCTCAAAAGATGATAGGAAACTACGAATTTTGAATAATGCCCATGTACCAAATTTCATGATTCTAGGTCAAACCCTTTTTTTCATAATCTTGTCTACACACACACACACACACATTTTTTATTTAAATTTAATTACTTACTTCTCCAATTTTAAAGTCAGCATTGCAAAATCCATTGGAGGTGCCCAATTGTTTATTCCGTTGCATCAACTTTTTTTGTACACCCCCGGCATTATTATTTCGGTGACCACGGGGACCCGGTCCACTTCCAACGATAGTAGAAAATCGAGTACTCTCTCCACTTGGATGATCAACTGCTTAAAAGAAATAAAAACTATTATTAAAAATTTAATATATTAAATTTAAACATATTTAAATTAAACATATTTTTTTTTTTAAATTTTGAATTTTTTTAAGAGCATTGTTGATAAAAAAAAAACAAAGAGTATAGTAACTACTCCTACTTTAATCATTTGAAAGTCGGCCGGAACTTTACGCATTATAAACAAGCATAAATTAACATAAAATATGATGGTAGCAAAAAAAAAATATCAACATCAAAAATTAATAATATAAATAGGATGAATACTAATTTTATAATTTCAAATGAATTTTTTATAAATAAAAATGTCAAAATATTATTGAATAAAGTCAGATTACAAAAATGTCCTCAAATGAATAAGGTGGGCAACCACTAAATCACTCTTGCAGATGTTTTTATGTCACAAAAGTAGGAGGTTGTTTTTAACTGGTGCTTCTGGCGCGTATCTTTTTAATGGAATAATTAAAAAATTATTAACAATTTTATTTTCATTAATAATTTTGTTTGATCTTTCATTAAAGAAAAGAGTATACAAAAATAATATAAGTAATTTAAAATATAAGTATAATATAATAAAAAAAAGTTTTTTATAATATCTTATACTAATATTTATAGATAGAATATATATATAGATATATAGAAAGAGAGAGAAGACATTAAATAATTAAATACATTATAATAATTTAATTTATTTTTCTTGTCAATTTAACTTTTCAATTTTTATGGGAAATAATTTGAAAAAATTGAATTACGATTTCATTCTTTTATTTTTCTTCTTTCTTTTCATTCAACTTTTTGAAAAGTGACATTAAGATCTTTTTTTTTTTATATTTTTTAAAAGAAATTTCATCAAGCTTGAATAGTTTAAAAAACAAAAGAAAAAAAAAAACACTCTCTTTGTTTTCTTTGAAAAGTGTTAATCAGAGGGAGAATAATCTAGTATAATAAGTATTATGGAAATTGAGTGAATATAGGATTACATTTTACCTTGGGTGACGTTCTTTCTGCTCAATCCTTTCTTTAATGCGTTGATCACAGTTGAAGGGCGATGTAGCAATCCCTTAATTCCCACTCCTAACTCCTCCATATCATCATTTTCTTGCCCGTTTGTCGTCATCCGTCTCATTCGCTCCTGTTCTAATCGTTTTTGTTCTTTTATAGCCATCTGATCTGCCTTTTTCTTTAACTCGTCATATTCTTTGGAACGTTTTTCAGCATCTTTCTTTGCTTTTTCTTTTTTCCCTTTGACTATTTTTCTGTAATACATAATAAGTATATATTAATATTCTCTTATCACTTTTAAAATAAAATTATTATTATTATCATTATTTATCCTATCATCTTTCCTATTAGATCAATCAAAGTTAAAAAAAAAAATTTAATTTTGCTCTTTGTTACTACTAGAATTACATAATGAAAAAGTAAACCCTTTAGGTATTCACGATATCATTATATAAACGTGGGTTGATTTGAAGAGGAATAATTAGCGTAAAAAGGCCAAAATTTAATGATTAAAGCTTTATAGAGGGTTATGAATTTGCCATTTCTTGAGAATCTCGTCAAAAGATTTTATTTTAATTAACATTTAACCTTTTTTTTCATTTATTTTACCCACTCTTTCTTTCTACTTTTCTCTCTCTCTCTCTCTTTTTCTCTCAATTTATTAAAAAACATAAAGTAATTTAATTGCCAAGCTTCTTTCATAGACCAATTTTAATAAATTAATTTCAAAATGTTTATTAGATCGTATCAAATGTATTTATTTACCTATATATACTACAACTAAAAAACCTATTAATATATATATATATATATATACATACTTTATAAGATAATTTTTCATTTATTAATGTATAAATAAATTATGTTAATCTTACGCGAGTATATATTTTCATTCTTTTATTATTTTAATAGAATGTGTTAAATTATACAACTTGTTTCTATATTTAATGAATAAAATAAAAAAAAAGTATTTAATTGAAAAACGTATAAAAATTTAATTTTTTCCTTGGGAATATATAATCAATTATTATCAATTTAATAAGTATAAGTAAAATTGAAGAAAAATTTTATGATGCCATTTAAAAAATAAAAAAAATTATATTCGTGAAAACATTTTCAATATATTGAATTAGAAAAAATTCTGTCTATTGATTTAATTCGATTTTTAATTCAATGATTTTATGATTAGATAAGAAAAAAAAATTAACTACTTACTTAAGAATTTTATTTTTAAATCTTTCTGATATATATTTAATGTATAATCTATAACCAAGAAATAATGATGGTGAAATTGAAAAATAATAAAAAACTAGGAACAAATGGAAAACCTTTTGTAAAATGCATGAAGAAATTGTTTCTTTAAAGAAATTTATACCGAAACAATAGCAGTAAGCAGGTACAGTTAGTATAACATCTATAATAATATAAGCAAGTGTAATGTGTCTGTTTGTCTGTCTGTTTGTTTGACCGAGCTCTCCAGCAAAAACTATCGCACGCAGGGACCTGGAATTTTTTACACGGAAGCACAAAGGGGCTGGCCACCAGACCTCGAAGCCCGATTTTCGATTTTTGAATTAGAAAAATTTTAAAAAAATTATAAAGAATATATTATAGGCGGGTAGTGGAAATTATGTAGAACAAAAATATGTCAATAGAGGCGCTGGTGGCGATAATTTGGCGGTAATTTAAATTCTGAGCAATGTGCAGATAAAAATCTTTTTATATCTATTGATATTTACTTTGAAAACATTCACATTACGGCTATAATTTAATACTATTAATTTTTAAGATTATGTGAGTAAATTATTTTAATTAAGAAAATTTGATCTCATAATTGGATTTTCACGTAAGATTTTAATATATAATATATTTTTTAATATTATTTTTATAGTAGTTTAGTGATATGCTAATTTTATATTTTATTTTTATTTTGTTTACTTTGATTTTTTTTTAAATAAATTAATAACATTTAAAGTAGCATAAAAAAATTAATCGAGGCAGGAAAATTGATGGGGTTTGAAATTAATAGTGATAAGACAAAATAATTAGTATCAGAGAGAATAATATTTGCAAAAAATTTAAATCGAGGTTACAATCTGGAAATTATTATCAAAGGGGATCAAAATTATTAAATTATTAATTGTATTATATGGGTGGGAGGCATGGTCTATAACCCTGGGAGATGAGAATAGATTCAGAGTATTTGAGAATAGGATTCTTCCCAGCATTTATGGGCCAAAGAAAGATGAGGACACCGGGGAATAGCGGAGACTGCATAACAAAGAATTGCATGACCTCTATGCATCTCTAGATATAGGTCATAAAATAGAGAAGGCTGGGATCGGCAGGGCACATGGCTAGAATGGGAGAGGAAAAATATATTGGTGGGGAGTTCGATTGGAAAACGTCTGTGTGGAAGACCAATGTAGGAAGGAACGTGAGAGAGATGGGACAGGTTAGGAGTTAGATGGTTATAGCTCAGAATAGGGACACTCGGGGGGGGGGGGGGGGGTACAGGGGGGCGAAGAGCGACGAAGGAGCTCTGAGCAGCTAGTTTAAAATAAAACAACAAAACTAAGAAATTTTATTTTACCAAAATTATGTCTTTTTATATATACAATATATTTATATAAAAGTATTTAACAATTTAACAATAAGTAAGTTAAAAGTAAATTAAGTAATTTTAAAATAGAATTATTATAGTATAATTTTTGCAACCAGAATGTGTGTTATAATGAATTTTCTTTGCAGGATTGACATGATACATTTTATACCAACCATCTACTCAAGAAGGATTGAAATAATATCTATATATAGTAAAGTCGTGAGAAGTGAGGCAAATGTTAAACCTTTCTGATAGATTGAAAAATAAAAGCAAACAAGAGAAAACTTTATAAACAGAATAAATCAAAATTACTTCAAATAAGATAAAATATATATATATATATATATATATATATATATCCTATATTTATTTATATTTTATTTTTTTTTTATTTTTTTAAAAATAAAAAACAAACATCAACTTTTTGTTTCGTTGTTTTTCTCTTATTATTTATTTTTATTTTTAATATTTACTTTTTATATAGATTATATGAGTTGTATGGTAAAATCATCTCCCAATAGAAAAATAAAATAATATAAATTTACGTATTTAATGAAAATATACGAGGGTGGGGTGAAAAGTTTCCGGCCTGACCAAGAAAAACGATGATTTTAAATTTTTTTTTTTTTTGCTTTATTTTTCAACATTCAAGATAGCTGAGACCTGTACGATGTCAGCTGAACGTGTGCGAAATATTTTGCACAACCATTTGAATATGGAAAGCTGTTTGAAACGTGGGTGCCGCGTTTGCTAACATTGGACCAAAAACTGCTTCGAAAAAACATTTCTTCCGACAATTTGGCGCTTTAGGCGTAATCCAAACGAATTTTTGTGTCGATTCATAACTGTTGATGAGACTTAAATTAAATTAAATCAAAATTAATTAATTAATTGAATAATTAATTGAATAATTGAGTGTTGATGGAGATTATGTTGAAAAATAAAGAAAAAAAAAAATTTTAAATCATCGTTTTTCTTGGTCAGGCCGGAAACTTTTCACCCCACCCTCGTATAGTAGATTGTCTTTAAAAAAGAAATAAAAAATAAAAAATAAAAAAATAAATATTTTTAGTTTGATTACTTGTTGGTTGATTCTTCTTTGGCTGCAGCTGCGTCAAGGAATCTTAAAACTTCGTCACGGCCATTCATGGCGGCGAGCTCTTTGGCAGTATGGAAGTCAATATCCAGCGCCCATAAGTTACTACCGAAGTTGGCGAGAAACGTGACACAAGGCATATGTCCCCGGGCGGCAGCGAAATGTAATGCCGTATTGCCAAAATGATCAGCTTTATCTACTTCACCTCTGAAAAGTAGAAAAACATAATTTGATATTAAATTTCATTATTTTTATTTTACCAAAGTTAAAAGTTTTTTATATTAATCTTCTAAAAACAAAAAAACAAAAAAAAAAAAAACAAACAAAATAGAGATTAAGACATACACCTTAACAATTTTGAAGTGATGTTTATCCAGATTTTGCTTTTATGAAAGCACTTCTTGCTAAGGGTAATCATAAATATGTCATATTTTCAAATTTTAAAATCGCTCCAGACACCCATTTTGACGCCATTCTTCATGCTTAACGAAATGATGACAAAATTTCGAATATATATATATTTGATAACAAAGAATACAATTGAATAAAATAACATCCGTTTCTATAATAATAATAATATAACATCAAATTTTTTTTTCATATTTTTTTTTACTGGATTAATTATTTTATTAAATAAAATATTTTATTATTAAAAATGAAAAAATAATTAATTTATATTTTGATTAATTTAATAAAGTAAATAGATATATTTTTCATTAGAAGTTAAGTTAATTTTTAATTCTTTAGTAATAAAATTTATTTTTTATAAGAATACCATTTGTATAAATTGAATTATTTCTTATAGGTTGTTTTAAATGAGAATTGTGTAGATCTTCTCTAATATATACAAGTTCTGGCATAAATCAGTTAACCGAAAATGCGCAGTGTTGTAAGAACGATCTCAATAATGTGTTAAATATTTTTTAGACAAGAATGGAAGACATATTCGCAATTATAGTTATAAATGTATAGAAATTATATTGTACATATATTGTATCAACAACACTGCATTTATGCTGTATTACTAATTTGTAGGTATTTTAAAAAAATAGCCATTTATCTTAAAACTATATAAATATTGAAAAACATTGTTGAATTTATATTATTCTAAAATTCCTCTATTTATTTGATTATTTTATCTATGAATTGTATGTTTGAATAGATTTGGAAAGTAGAATCAAATGAATGAACAACTTCAACTAACTACACGACACGGTGCATTGTCAACATTGCCGGTTATCTATCTCTCAGGCGCAGTTAGTAGATTTACTTAGTACTAGTATTACTAGTAGTAGAAATAAAATTAATATTGTATTCAATTATCATTGTCTCTAAGACTGGGTGACACTTTAAGAGAAATTTTACATATATTCAATATAATAAAATTATGATTATAATAATGTATTATTCATAATTAATAATCAATTTTATAATATATATATATATATACATATATTGATTTGATTTAATCTTTTTATGTCAAATGTCATCTGTATATAATAAAACTTTTAATCTTTGTGGTATATAACAATTTATAACAAACACGAGTATAGAATCTATAATAAATGTTATTTATATTAAAGGACTGACATGGATTTAATTTAATTGAACTTCTTTGAAATGGGATAAAATACAAATATGCACACAAATATAATTAAAAAATCTTTTTTTAATCAAATCAAGAATGAAAATAAATATTATTACTAAATAAATATATGGTAGAATATATTTATATGAAATTTTAATTAAAATTAATAGATATCATTTCATTTATATTTTAAATAAATAAATAAATAAATAATTATAAATAGGCCCGATTAAATAATTAAAAATTTTAAACATCTTTAAAAATTATATAATAATTATATATATTTTATGTGTGTGTTAAATAAAATAAAAATAATAATTTAACTCGTTGACATTATTCAAAAAAAAGAAAAAAAAAGAAAAAGGTATTTATTTATTTAATTAAAAATGGCAATTTTAACAATTTAACAAAACAACCTATTTCGAAAACACCAAACCGGGACAAACGGTTTACTGTTTTTTTTTTTTTTTTTTTTTTTGAACCAAATTGAAAAAATTTAGAAAAAAAAGTCGGAAATGTCCTATGTTTAAAACCGGTACAATAGGCTGTGACGACGGGACAGAGCACCAAAAAACGGGACAATCCCGGAAAACCGGGAAATCCTAACAATAATAGTTAACCTAAAAGTAAAAAAATAAATCCAATCATTGAAATATGAAATATTTAATAAAAAGTATCTAAATATTATTTTTAATAGAGGGGATTTGTTTTTCTTAAATATTAAAAAACTACGAATTTTTAGTTTTTAAAACTGTAATTTATGGGTTTGGTTATCCCATAAGAATATTCTAGAAAATTGTGTTAGCTTTTTTGTTTTAATTTCTAGAAAAGTTATTTGACGTGAAAGGCGAGTTTTTTTTTTTTTTATGGAAAAAAAATTAATAGTCCTACTGAATCATCAATCAATTGATTAAACGATCACTCAAACTCAGTATGAATAGGCATACTTATTGATGTTCTCATTACAAACAAGGTGCAATTTGAACAAAAAGTATCATATTGTATATAATTTTATATACTTATTACTTTGTATAAACATTAAAAAATATCAATTATGTGACATTTAGAATTAATCATTTCTTATGTCAAAAGTATAAATAAAAGAATTTTATATAATTTCTGACATCATGTATATTATATTTTACATTAATTTGTTTATTTATATTTTATATATTATGGGGTAAAATGTTCTGCTTGATAGCGCTCAAAAAATTTTAATTAAAATTTATTATTTTATAACTAATTATTTGCTCAGAATAGATGCTTTTGGGGGGATTTAATGTGATTGTTGTGGTCATGAACTTTTTTGGGTTCCATAGAACCACCAAGAAAAATATATTTTAATTATTTCACATTTAATTTCAATTTATTATAAATGTTTATTTTAAATTATTGAATATACATATTTCAGTTTCTCTCCCTGAAAGGAATTTTGTTTTTTAAATGAAATTATATATATATAGTGCCGGAATTTTCGGACCCTAGGTAAGGACAGAATTCCGAGCTACCCATAAAGTAACATAAAATCTATTATTTATTTTATTTTTCGTTTAAAAAAATTATTATTGAAGAGTACTTTTTTGAAATAATATAGCAGTTGTGGGCACACTTGGTGATACTTAGAGCATCATTTACCTTTTTTACCCTTTACCATTTTACCTTTTTTTTAGAACCATATTGAAAAAATTTAAAAATTTAAAAGTCGAAAATCTTGAAAAGTCTGATCGCAAAAGTTAAAAAATTCACGATTTTTTTAACCGTTTTACGGGTCTCCTCAGATTACGGGCCCTGGGCAGTAGCCCATTCTGCCTAGGCTTAAATCCACCCCTGTATATATATATATATATATATATATATTGGTTTAGATTTCCGTGAATGTTCTTGTTATTATTACTATCAGATTTATCAGGGATATAATCACGTATTTTTGAGAGATTGTTTTCTCGACGTTTCAGCACCCATTTTGGCGCCATTTTCAAGAGATTATTTAGGTGGGAATATTTTTGGGATTCTGGATGTTAGTCTGTGTGACCAACAGCCCGTCCAGTGCGGACGTGTACCAGTCTCAGGATTGCCCAGGATTTTTCGGAGCTACACAGCAACGCATTGAGTACAAAACCACCTAACCTATCAACCCAAAATTCCGATATTAACCCTCACACAGACTAAGACCCAGAATCCCAAAAATATTCCCACCTAAATAATCTCTTGAAAATGGCGCCAAAATGGGTGCCGAAACGTCGTGAAAACAATCTTACAAAAATACGTGATTATATCCCTGATAAATCTGATAGTAATATATATATATATATATATATATATATACAAAATTAATGTTAGATGTATCTTTGTTCTAAAAAGAAAATAAGTCTCTCTCAGTTGGTCATAATTGAATGAATGATTAAGACTTTACTTAATTAGACACATAATAGGCATATTAAAGCATACCCCATCGTTACTCTCCAACTTCAATAATTAATTTAATGGCATCTCAAAGTCCAAAGCACATTAAATATTATCATTGATTTTAATAGCGTCATTGAAGGTTCATCTCTTTGAAAGATAGCCATTAGTAATCATCTCTTTATATTAACATGAAAAAGAGATCTCTCTTTAATTTTAATTTTCTTTTGACAATGTTTATAAAATAAACATTAATAATGTCTCTATTATTTTTTTTTCTTATTAAATGTAATTTTATTAATATTTGTTATTTTTTTTTATTTTTAGATTAAAGAGTGAAGCAATATGGGTGGTTGAGAGAATTAAAGTGGAGGAAGAAGCAAAACAAGCATTAATTATCATCAACCTTTTAAATCTTTAAAGATAATAAAATATACGTGATTTTTTTTTTGTTTTTCATATTCTCGTATAATATTAATAACACGAACATATATGTTGGTAATTATAATTCATTTTTTGTTTTTTTTATCTATTTACCATATTAATAAAAAATCTGTAATTATTAAATGAATATTAGCCTGGTAACTAACTCGCTTTGAAACATTTAAAGATAATTAAACAAATTATATAATCTTTTATCTTTTTAATCTTTCTTTATGTCATCAATCATCAATGGTATAGATGCATTAATATTATAATTAAATTAATGAATGAGATTAATTGCAATTTATTTGATCTCGAATAGACATAGAAATGGATAAGATCGATAGAGAGTGGCATAAAGTGAAATAGTAATGGTTGCTTGTTTGAAAAAAAAAATGTATTGAAAAATTCAAAGCCAGCTTAAACACAAAAGGGATACTAAAATGAAATTTCTCCTTTTATTACAAATAGTTGCATGGAAAGGCAACATTTCAATATTAGCTTAGTAAAAATGATTCTACACTTAAACTAAAATTGAATATTTTTATGTTGTATTTTATATTAAGAATAAAAAAAAAAATTAGGGAATTTAATTATGAAAAAATATTTAAAATGATAAGTATGTTAAGGAATTTTATTTTTATTAAAAGTAGTTTCAAAAGAAAATTTCTATTGAATTAATTTGTCTCAATACCGATATGAATTGATTATACAGGAGATAATTAATATTAATGGTAATTTAACATAAGTTAACAGATGTTTTTCTTTTCTACTCGCTTCTCTAATGAAATGAAATGAGAGTGATGACTAGTAATTCAATTTTTATTCTTAAATAAGTAATCTGATGATCAATAAATCTCTCTCTCTCTCTCTCTCTCTCTCTCTGTGTGTGGTTCTATGAAACTCGAAAGTTCTTGGCCGCAGCAATCACATTTCTCTAAAGTGTCCCGATCCTGAGCTATAACTATCCATCCAATTCCTATCCTCTCCCATCTCCTTCACGTTCCATTCTACATCACTCTCTCTCTCTCTCTGTGTGTGTGTGGCTCTATGAAACTCGAAAGTTCTTTGCCGCAGCAACCACATTTGTCCAAAGTGTCCTGATCCTGAGCTATAACTATCCATCCAACTCCTATCCACTCCCATCTCCTTCATGTTCCATTCTACATTCTCCACACAGCCCTTGGTCTTCCAAGCGGACGTTTCCCAATCGGTCTTTCCCCTATATATTTTTCGCCATTCTTTCCTCTCCCATTCTAGCCACGTGCCCTGCTTATCAGAGCCTTCTCGATTTTAAAAACCTATCGATCTCTGGAGATGCATAGTGGTTATGCAATTCCTGGTTATGCAGTCTCCGCCATTCCCCGGTGACCTCATCTTTTTTTGGCCCATAAATACTGCGAAGAATCCTATTTTCAAATACTCTAACCCTACTCTCGTCTTCCAGGGTCATAGACTATGCCTCACACCCATATATAATAATACAACAGGCAAAATTGTTTTATATATTTTAATTTTGATTCCCTTTGATAATAATTTGGACGAGATAAGCCCCTTTACTGAATGATAACAGGCGTTACCTCTATTTAAATTCTTCTCGAAAATACTTTTCTACATTTTCAAATACTACATTTTGTATGTTAATACTATTTCTCTCTGTTACTCAATATTTTGTCTTATCACTATTAATTTCCAGCCCCGTGATTCGATTAATTTTTCTATGCTATCTTTAATTGCAATTGCCGAATCTCCTATTATATTTAAGTCGCCTTTGTAACCTAATACTTGAATTTTTTTGGTTCATTAAATTAAATAAAATTGGTGATAGTATGTCTCCTAATTTTAACCCATTTCGAATTTCGAAAGTCTCTGACAGTTGATTCCCGCATCTTACTCATCCTTTACTACCTTCAAGACAAATTTGAATCATACGTACTATTTTCTTCGGAATTCCCATTAAGTTCAAAATTTGAAAAAGTTAATCCCGGATTATTAAAGTCTACAAATAATTGGTTAACAGAAATATTGAATTCACGTTTTTTTCGAATATCTGCCTCAATGAAAATATCTGATCTAATATTGAACGATTTGGCCTGAACCCCCATTGATATTATAAATTGTTATAAAATAATAATAATAATAATAATAATAAATAAAATAATCTGTTAAAGATTGATTTATATTTGATTATAATAATCTATAAATAATGGGAATAAAAAAAAATGTTTTTGAACTTTTAAACAAAACAACATATATTATAGCATAGTGGCCAGAATAATAATTTTTAATATATATATATATATATATATATTCATGAATTACACTATAAATATACTCACTATGTATACCATGATATATTGTAATATATTAAATGTAAATATCTTTTGAATTAAATTATATAAGAAGAAACAAAAAAGACCAAGTATAAAAAAAAAATTAATAAATAGGCAACTCTTTATAAAGAAGGATATTTTAATTCAATCACAAAGTTAGTAAGAAGAAAGTAATAAAGAAAATAATATCCTCTTCTCCTCTTCTCTTCATGCATGAATTATTTAAATACCGTAGAATAAGATAAATTAAAATTCTTCTTATAAAATATAATAATAATAAGAGGAAAAAAAAGAAAAAAAGTATTATGACATAAAAATATAGATAGTATTTTAATTGATAATTAAATTTAATATCTTATATGTAAGGATATCTAAGAAATCCATTTGAAAAAGAAAATGAAATTTGATTATCAAATAAAATCATATCATTAAATAAAACAGTTTTTGTTGTTGCTAATATGAGGGTGGGGTGAAAAGTTTCCGGCCTGACCAAGAAAAACGATGTTTTTAAATTTTTTTTTTGCTATATTTTTCAACATAAGCTCCATCAACACTGATACATTTCTCATAACGGTGTTCTAATTAATTAAGTTAATTAAATTTGATTTAATTTAATTTAAGTCTCATCAACAGTTATGAATCGACGCAAAAATTCGTTTGGATTACGCCTACAGCGCCAAATTGTCGGTAACAATGGTTTTTCGAAGCAGTTTTTGGTCCAACGTTAGCAAACGCGGCACCCACGTTGCACACAGCTTTCCATATTCAAATGGTTGTGCAAAATATTTCGCACACGTTCAGCTAACATCGTACATGTCTCAGCTATCTTTTTCTATCTTTTTCTATCTTTTTCTTGGTCAGGCCGGAAACTTTTCACCCCACCCTCGTATATATATATATATATATATATATATATATATAGAGAGAGAGAGAGAGAGAGAGAGAGATAGTATTAATTATATTAGGATATACAGTTACCATTTTATTATTAAAGAAAATAAAGTTACAAATTATCTACATAATAAAAGAACACCGCATAATTAATAAAGGTATCAATCATTTCATATTTTAGTGCGGTCTCAGATTCTAGTTGCTGCAATTGTTAGCAGATGCTAAAACATCGATTTAAAGGGAGAGTGATAAACGTGTGACCGACCACATCTCTCTACTATTCACCTCTTCCCTCTTCCAATAAATAATCATAAAAGAAGATATGATCCCGATGTTCATGTCATTTTTAAACACCAACACCTGCACTCTTTTCAATTACTCTTTTATTTATTAAATAAGAAAAAAATTAATATACTATATGTATTAATATTTAATAACATTAATAAAATTACAATTGTTTTTACCGACCAATGATAGAGAGGGAAGGTATTATTTTCACATCAAATTTCACATGTGGAGATTTGTACATTTCTCCACGAATCATGCATTTTGTCCATCTGTCCATTGTGTGTTTGAACGGCTCAACGGATTTTGATAAAATTTAGTAAAATTTACTTAATGCATCAGTAGCATTAATTCACCAACTTTTGGGGTATATCTGGAACCCTGAAGAGGTAGTTTACAAATAATTAATTTTATATTCATTGTCGGACATTCTTTCACTTAAAATATAGTAGTAATTAATAATTTAGTAATTAAACTAAAAATAAAAACCAAGAAAATATAATTTAGTCATTTTAATTCAACTTTTAAAAATAATTTTTTTTTATACTTATTATATATATATATATCAATAATCTATGGAAATTAATTTATTTCAAATCGTCGGTCGGTTCTGTGCCTGGCCACATCTCATTTTTTTTTTTTTGTTTTTTTTCATAAATAGATGATTTGTTTTTCATTAATTAAGTTTAATTCTAATGATAATTACTATATTTTGATATTTAAATTAAATTACATTTTTCATTTAACCTTTCTCATTTAAAATTTTCAAGATAAGAATCAAAAAAAAAAAAATCTGAATGAAATAAAATATGTGTTTAAAATAAAAATTCCCAGCCTACTTTGTTTAATTACCTACTCTTTAAGTTAACATAATTTATTTAAAAAGAAACTTTAAGTGAAAGATAGGAGAATAATTAAACAAATGCATTAACACAACAACAACAAAAAAATAACCTACCATTTGTATCTTTTATAAATCGATCAATTGACATAGGGGGTAAAAAAATACACCCTAATCTAACTACTATATAAAAACAATCTGATTTATATTCTTTTAAAAAAATCTGAATTTTAATCCCTAATGAATTATAAAAAGAGCGAAGCTTTTATTTATTTAATAACGAACGAAGAGGCTATTTTATTGTACTTCTTTATTTAAATAAAAAAAAAATTATAGAGAAAGATAATTTTAACATTAAACCTTTAAAAGTTTATTTAAGTAATGACAAATATTATATATATATAAATTGAAATTTATATATATATATATATAAATTGAAATTTAAATAAATATATTATTCAGAGATAAATGATCATTGAAATAAGATAGGAAGTTTGTTTTAATGGACTTGTATAGCTTGCCAAAATGAATCAAATGAAAAATGAAGACAGGAATAGATACAAAAATTTATTGTACTTTAAAAACTTTTCATTCACAAACACATTAATGGAAATCATTTTGTTGATGACAACGAAAGAATAAGGAATAAGATTTAAAGGATACTGGCGTTGCTCGATGCGCAAAATTTTAAATTCAGTATAATTCTAAAAACTTTTCAAGTAAAACAGATGGATGGGCAATTAGAGAGAGAGAGAGAGAAAGAGAAAGAGAATAAATTAATCTTTTGTCACATAAATTCTACATCGTTACAATAATATATGAGTAATTCATTAATGGACCAGAGGAGGGAGATTTGATTTAAAAGCAATTTTCAAATAATGATTAATAAGGTAATATCTATACACGAGATATTAAGTGTTAATTTAAAGAGAAGAGATAATTAGATTATATTTCATTTTATTGTATATATATATAATATATATGGTACAATATTCGATAATAAAATAAAAATATTTAAATAATTCTATTAACGCTAATATAATATCTATATTAAGGCGCCACAGGGTGAGAGGTTAGTGAAGCTGCTGCCTCACATTCTCGTGGTCCCGGGTTCAAGTCCTGGGCCTGGCAAGGGAATTTCTCTATGGGAAGGATTCAACTTAGCCTAACAAAAAAAATTTAATCTTTTCAATAATATATATTTATGACAAATAAAAATTTGAATTTGAATTCTCAGAAAGAAAATAAAATCAATATAATTTTTTTATATATTCTTTTAATTTTATTTTATCGGGGGGGGGGGGAGAGGAGGGAGTAGAAAAAAAAAAAAAAATTCCAGTCTAAAAGTCCCCACTCCCTCCTTCCATATGAGTCGGTGCTATGTTTAAACACCTACAAGTGAATCATTTTAAACTTTCATATATTCATGATATAAAACATATTTTTATATTTCTCTCTCTATTATATCTTTAATAATCATTTCATTTAAAAGAATATCAAGTTTAAAGATGAGACTAATTTTGTGAAATTAATTTTCTTTAATCATTGCTATTTCTCATGCTGTGAAAGCTAAATACTTAAACAATATAATATTTTCACTAAATTTAAGTGTATCAATATCATTATGAGTATGTGTTATATTTTGAAAATATGTAAAATGAATTTACTTTACAATGTTTATAGAGATATCTGAATATTTATACGTTTAATTTAAGAGCATTTCTTTTTATTTTTAAATATAGGTATAAAAAATGTTATTTATTGATATAAATATGACATCTAACATAACTATTCCTATAAATTTATAAAAAATATTCAAAATATTTTTTTAATAATGACATTCCACTTAGAAATATGCATATATTAATGTGAAATAAAATAATCTGTTAAAAAATAAGATAGAATATCCTTAATAAAAGTGAATTTTTTTTCCTGTGATTTATAGCAATATTTGCTCTCGCTTTATTTTTACTTTCTTACATTTAACAAGAAGATATTAGTATAAAATTAAAACAAACAAAAAATATACCACTAGAAATAAATTTCCTATTGTAAATAGATTATTTTCAAACTTTTTCTCTACAATTGATTATTATTAACCTCAAAATTATTTTTCAATTACATTTCAGTCGTAAATCGTATATAAAGATAGGAAAAACAAGTTTAAACTAAAATATTATTATTATATTTGCATCACTCTATAATTTCTGCGAATTTTTTCCCGCTTCGTCTCTTTCCTTCCATCATATTTTTATTTTAAGTTTTTTACCATTTTGAAAGTAAATATGTGAATAATTTTTTAATCATTATAGTTATCAATGATCACATTGGAATTCAACAAGGTGATTGAGCTCACAAATACATTATAGACGAAAAATGAGGGCGCTGTTGTCGGGCAATCAACCGGTTGTGAATGCCCATTGTCATTGCCCGCCACAAACGCCCCCATAACGATAATATTTTTCCTCCACTCACTCAAACAGATTTTATTTATAATAAATAAATAAAGTTATTAATTCTCTAATTTATTTAAATTTTGACAAGAAATTATTGTCAATTAATAATGAATAATTATTTTTATGTATTACCAGGAGTGTGATTTAAAATTGAAATATCGTTTATGTAGCGTAAGCAGATGAAATTGAAATAATATTTATTTCTAAATTATAAGTACTAAATAATTAAATAAAAGGCGCCACAGGGTGTGATGGCTAGCGTCGCTGACTCACATTCCGGTGGTTCCGGGAACAAGTCCTGGGCCTGGCAAGGGTATTTCACTAGCAGGGGTTAATGGGACGGAGTCAACCCAGCCTCCGGGATCAAGATTGAGATGCTACTTGATAAAAAGTAGCGTCTCCGATCAAGAAAATCAAGGTAAAGGTTGATAGAACCAGTTGTACTGATCATAGGACACCTAGTTGATATAACCGACTTGATAGGCCTAGTCTTTGCGTAGGACGTACAAAAGTCAGAGGTTTTTTTTTTAAATAAGTAAATAGATTTAAGTGCATAATTTAATTCATTTTTTTTTTTTTGATATTGATTATTGATTTTTACCCTCTGCCAACGAGGAGACGAAGTGCTTCTAAATTGCCTTCAAATGCTGCCCATAATGTTGGTGTCATTCCATCTTCATCTCTGGCATTACAATCCCTTCTAGTTGCTTCTTTTAAAATATCCAAAAGTCCATCTCGAGCGGCTCTAAAACAAATTTAAAAATATATATAAATATATATATTTAAAATGGTTATCACACACATCAACAACATAATCATTAATATTTTAAATTTATACATAAAAAAGATATAATATATAATTATTAGAATATTATAACACTGATAAAATATTTGTTTTCTTTACAGATATTTATAAAATTTAAGATCTAAAAGGAAAGTTAAGTCAAAATTAAATTAATTTAATACTTAAATAAATTTTAATTTTAATTTGAATAAAATTGTTACATATTTGTCTCTTTTTGAAAAATCAACAATAACGAAAATTAAATTTTATTTAATATTAAAAATAACAAAATATTGATTTTAAAAATTATCGAAAATATCAGCTCAATTGAACATTTTAAAATGCAAATAAAATGTGTGAAAAAATAATGTAAATCTTTGACCCAAATATAATATAGTTACAATGTGATTATAAGATAAGTTGACCTGTGGCCAGGTCCGAACCGACCGACGGTTTGAAATAAATTAATTTCCAGCTACAGAAACAATTTCAAATAATTTTCATATATCTATTAATGTAATAAAAAACAGATATGGATACATAAATAATAAATATAAACATTTTTAATTTTATTTTATTTATAATATATATGCAAGACCAGGCTGTGACGTCATGAATGGCTGGATGACGTCATATAATTTTAAATCAAGAAAAAACTAATAAATATGATTTTTCTCGAGGATAAAACCAATACAAAGTGCATGATTCGTGGTGCTATATAAAAAAATCTCCTTTGGTGTGAAAATAACCCTTTCCTTCCTATCGTCGATCGCTAATACTACCACTTTCGGTTTCCGGAATTGCACCAAAAGTTGATCAATTCATCCCACTGATGCATTAAGTAAATATACCAAATTTCATCAAAATCGGTTGAGCCGTTCAGGCAGACGGACAGACGGACGGACAGACATCATGCTAAAAATACTTTTTTCTGTTTAGAAAATGCATGATTCGTGTAGATATGTAAAAATCTCCACATGTGAAATTTGGTGTGAAAACAATACCTCCCTTACTATCGTCGGTCGGTAAAAATTCATTAATAATTTAACAAGTTGATCAAATTATATATAGGTATTTGATTTGAAATAAAAAAATATTTTAGTAATTTATATACAGTTGCATGATCGTATCCCAATCAACTTATAGCCTAGTTTACACGGGCTTAGTACTTGTCATTAGTTCAGGGGTGGGCAAATACTTTTAAGCTCGAGCCAAAATGAAATTTCAAAATGTCTTCCGGGCCGGAAGATCATACTTCGGAAACATTAATATAAAAAAATTATCTTTTTTTAGAGACATATTAAACAAAAAATTAAAATAAGACCCAACTTTTTCAACGAGTAGGCGGGAGTTCAAAAAGCCCGCGCTTAAAAGTATTTGCCCACCACTGAACTAATGACAAGTACTAAGCCCGTGTAAACTAGGCTTTTTAGGTATGTATAAGATAAGCCACTAATAATATATTATTTAAACTAGATATTATTTATTGTTGTATTACTGGTGTTAAAATACTAGAGTCTTTTTTTGAACACCGTATTTTTCGAATATCTCGAGTGTGTAAGTTAAAGTGTTTTAAATCAATATTAAATTAGTGAATTAAATCAATAGATTTTGTATTGTTTGACACAAGTATGACAATTTTTGGAACAACCAAAATAAAATAAGAGTGTCCCATATTTATATGAAATATTTAACTTGAATATAAAATTTCAACATTGTTGTTTTTGTGCTTATCTGATAAAATACTAAAAGAATGTTCAGACAAGAATGAAAAAAAAAGAATTTTATTTTAATAATTATTACTTATATATCTTGTGTAATATTAAACAATATATAAGTAAATAAAAATAAAAATTATATTAAATATTAAAATAAAAAAAAAATGTAAAGAATTTAGGCAATGAATTTTTTTCTTGTCAACTTTAAACAAATTTATTCTTGTACGACATACAATTCAATTAAAATGAATATATAATATTAATGGAATTCATTAAATTAAACTTTTTTTTTAATTAATATAAAAAATTATAATAAATAAATTAAAAAATATTTTAAGAAAGAAGAGTAGGTGGGTGGGTGGGGGAGATTTGATAAAAATTGTTCTCTCTCTCATGTTTCCATTATATTATACATACCAATTATTTATCTATCAAATTATATAAAATATAAAAAAATATCATAATTTAAATGGAAGGGGAATATTATTTTTGACATGATCTATTGTATTTAATTTTTATACACGCACATTATTTGCATTAGCATACTTTGCTTATATAATATACTACTATATATAATATGTGTTTCCAGTAATTTTTTTTTTTTTTTTTAGAAATTTTATCTTATTCATCGAAAGACATTGTACTCTCAACATATTCAATAGTAATTGTGATACATTCAATATTTGTATATGCTCGTCCCAAAATATGAATTTTATAATCATGCCAGTTGAGTTTTGAGTTTTTAATCAATTTGGACAACTTTCACTTTTTGTTTCAGATCTTTGGAGTCATGCGTGTAGTGGTGGATCCACCATGATTCACAAATGGAACAAACCCTTTTTATTTCGCTTGAAAAGCTTCAAACTTTGTACCAACATATATATATATATATATAATGTTTTTGCAAATTAATTTACTTTACTTTCGGGAATTTCAATTGCTATTAATTTGTTAAATGTTAAGAATTCTTTAGGAAATTAGATATTGATTAAATGTAGAGAATGACTTCTTCTATTTTTCTTTTCTCAAGATTGAGTATTTTACGTTAAAAAAGAAAGTGCTGTAGATTTATTTTTATTTTTTTTTTATCAAGAGATAAAATATCATAAATCTCAATATAACTTAAATATTTTATCAGTATGGAATATTGTGTTAACTTAATAGAATTATTTAATAAGAATAAATAAATTATTTATTTATTTATTTATTTACTATTAATTATTTATTTACTATTAATTACAAAAAAATAAAATAAAGTAAATTATGTGTTCTAATTACAATCTTTCTTAAATCATCTTTAAACCCAATAAAATTTATTATAAAAAATTTGAAAACAACCATAAATTGAGAAGAAAAGTATATTTTGATTTTAAACAATTTATATTAATTTCATATTTTCTAATAAAATGTTTACTTACAATTAGAAGAAAACATAAAGACAAAGAATATAGAAAATAAAATTATTATTTATTTGTTGATTATATTTTAGAAAAACTAAATAGTCAGTCAATTTGAGAATAATTACTAAATGAAAAAATACACATTTAGTAAATTACAATAGGCGCCACAGGTTGTGATGACTAGGGTCGCAGACTCACATTCTCGTGGCCCCGGGTTCAAGTCCCGGACCTGGCAAGGGAATTTATGGGACCGAGTCAACCCAGCCTCCGGGATCAACATTGGGAAGCTACTTGATAAAAAGTAGCGCCTCCGATCAAGAAAATCAAGGTAAAGGTTGATAGGACCCGTTCTACTGATCATAGGACACCTCATTGATATAACCGACTTGATAGGCGTTGTCCTTTCATAGGAAGTACAAAAGTCTGAGGTTTAATCTTAAAAAAATAAAAAATAAAAAATAATTTTCATATATTCGTATAGTAGACATGAAATAATATGAATGATATGAAAAAAAAAATGTTTTGGTTTAATGAATCTTAACTCATTTGTTATCAATGTTCTTTTAAAAAGAAATGACAAAAATTGAATTTTTAATTTAATTAAAATCTTTATTTCAAGGTAGGCATATGTTGCAAGGTTCTACACATTCTACAGTCTATTTCCTGGAATAATGAACAGTTGATGGAAGAAGGCTATCTATTACGCTCACAGAAAGGAATCTCTCTTTCCATCTCTTAAATAATAAATCTTCTTATTTTTTTTTCTCCCTTGTCTATCTACAAGAGATTAAATGTCAATCAAGTTAAAAATCCATTTTTCATTTAAAATGTATCGATTCAATATTATTTGCAATTTTATGAATAAACAAACTATTAATCTATTATTTATCATATAAATAATGTCTGACGAAATTATTTTCTCATAATCGAAAAGTAATTAGTAAAATGATCTTAAAATGCCTTAGAAAGATATCAATTAATCACCAAACTTAAATTAAAAACAAAATGACAAATTTAATTTTTTTATTACGTATATTATACTTTACAAAGTATAAATATCTACTATTTATAGAATGCTTTTTATTTCTTTGAAAAAAATAACTTTTCTTACTTTTTGTTTGTTTTTTTTTTGTTTTTTTGATTAATTAATTCATTTTTGGTAAAAGTTCATCGATATTTTATCCGTGTATTGTATATATATATGTAAAATATTTCATATTTTGTGGAGTTTACGGGGAACTTGTGTCTGTGAGGTTGTGGTAGTGTTTGGTTGTTAAAAAGATGCTTGTTTGCCAAATAATTAATTTTAAAGATGGAATAGTTGGTAAATATTAATAAATATAATTAAAAACCAATTGTTTTTTTAAAGTCAACACTTAATTTATTTTTACTATCAAAACCAGATATTATATTTATTAATATTTACCAACTATTCCATCTTTAAAATTAATTATTTGGCAAACAAGCATCTTTTTAACAACCAAACACTACCACAATCTCACAGACACAAGTTCCCCGTAAACTCCACAAAATATGAAATATTTTACATATATATATATATATATATATTTTAAAAAAATTTCATTAAGTTCTTTGACTAGAATTTACCTTAAATATTCTAGCGATTCGATTTAAGAACTCATGAATTCAATTTTATTAAAAGCTAATTTCGAAATTATTGAAACATTTAAAAATCAACTATAAGATTTAATTTTCCTTAAGTATTAAATCGTTTTTCATTTCGTTGATATAAATTTTATCTAATCTTACTTAATTTCTTATTTATCCAGGCGAGAAAAACGAGACATCAATCTTGAAGTCATCGAGTTGGTCTTCGAGTCTTATCTGAGAGATATATCAACCCTTTTCTAACTCCG
The DNA here is from genome assembly GCA_963082975.1 of Labia minor. Lineage (NCBI taxonomy): Eukaryota > Metazoa > Arthropoda > Insecta > Dermaptera > Spongiphoridae > Labia > Labia minor. Next base: position 11,083,936 of record OY720345.1, read on the forward strand.
AGGTTAGTAATTTTAATTATCAATTTCACTTTTAATTCAATTTAAATTTATTTATTTTAAAATTTTATATAATCTAATATGTTATTTTTTACTTTTTTATTTCATAATTCAATCTTCGTTCCTGTAGGGTATGTTGTTTTGAATTCTTGATTGTCTTCTCCATTTCTAATGATAATGAAATGATCTTCATAATACACCTCACCAAGTGTAAGTAAACATCGTTATTTTTTAAAACATGGCACATTTTAAAAATAAATATAAATTTTATTAATTTCCAAATGTCAATATACTATTTCAATGAAAGTTTAACATAGATAAATAATAAGTATAATTAATTTAAATTATTTTGTTTTGTTTTGATATAATTCATTAGGGGATAAATAGAGAAAAATATTAAATTACGAGTATATGATAGAATTTAGTGAGACCAGGAAATTTCAGAACAAATCTGTCAAGAATGAGAAGAGAGAAAGATAATTGGAATTGGTAGTTTTCGATGGGAGGATGTTAACTTTGGTATATAATTATATTTTGTTGTTAGAGATTTTCAGGAGGTTGCCTCCTACTTCCATCGAAGGATGCATGTTCTCATCCTATTTACTAATCTATAAATTAGATTAGAACTAATAAATAAAAAAGAATGGGTAGATAAAACAATTACCATGCAAATATTAAGGGATGGGTTGCATGAATTGCATATCAGGTCTGAATTGTCCCTTTTTATATTGTTGGTGGATCGAATGTACAAAAAAAAATTAAGTTAAACTATAATTGTTTAAAATTTTAAAGATATAGTACACGTATCTATTTATATAATGAATGCCAAATTTTTCATTTTTATAAATAAATGATACTTTTCATACTTTTGCTGACTAAAACCTAGTTTACACGGGCTTAGTACTTGTCATTAGTTCAGGGATGGGCAAATACTTTTAAGCGCGGGCTTTTTGAACGCCCATTGAAAAAGTTGACTCTTATTTTGATTTTTCGTTCAGTATCTCTCTAAAAAAAAGATACATTTTTTTATTAGTGTTTTCGAAATATGGTCCTCCGGCTAGGAAGACATTTTGAAAATTTCATTTTGGCTCCCGCTTAAAAGTATTACCCCACCCCTGAACTAATGACAAGTACTAAGCCCCTGTAAACTAGGCTTTAGGGATCTCACCTACCTACTGTCCCAGTGAGTGTCTGCTCTAGAATTTTGACACTTCATAACAGTAGTTGACGATCGACAAAAATTGATTATATTGATTTATTTTACACAAAAGTTAAAACATGATTAGATATTATAAATAATAAAATAAATATATATTAAGATTTCAAAATTATTTCACTAAATTTCTAACATTAAAATTTTTCATGGTTTTATTGACATTAATCCTTCAAAGGTTTTGGCTTGCATTACATTAATATTGTCACATAATTCACTATCAATTGAAATTATTGAAATATCGTTATGTTATAAAATTCAAGACTGTATATAAAATTTTAACTAACAATAAGAATGAAATTTTAAATTTTATATCTGGATCATTTGGCTTCACATCTCTTGCTTCATAACATAACTGAATATTCTTTTTTTCAATTTTAAATTAATTTTTTTTTTGAAATTTGGAAAAAAATATCTAATAATTTAGCTAAATATTTTCTTGTTGTTAAAATATTTTTAAAGTGATCGTTATCTGATTGTTAGTTTAGGTAATAAGCGACTAAATTATCAAGTGCTATTATTGCAACATTTCAATGTTTATTTGGATTTTGGAATATTTTATTCGTGTTTGTTATCCGAGATAGTATATCGTACCAAATTATTATAAAATTTAGCATAACAACTGCCAACAAAAATAGAATCATCATATCACATTATATTAGGTACTATATTTAAATTTACAAAAAGTCAAAGACAAGTCTACAACTATTTTTGTTGTTTTTTAAATATTCTATAAATTATGGTGCCTTTATACAAAAGCGACCCAATGCGAAGCATCTTTTGTTTACACGTAGAACCGGTCATGATTAGAAGAAGCTTATGAACTATTATTTTTGTAATTTGTTTGAAATTGTTTTCTTCTAATTCTCAACTCATCATTTTATAACATTGTTCAGTTTTTGTCACTAGACAATCAATATACATATATTCACCCTATTTAATAGGTGCGTGTAATTTATAAAAAAAATAGAAAATATTTAAACCCCTTGTATAAATATACCAAGTATACCAATTAATAAAATCAATTTATATAATTTTTCTATTGTATTAATATGTATATAATATATATATATATCTTTTTTAAACTGCAGACATTCTTAAGAGCTCAGAAATTAAAATCTCAACTTTTGCAGACTATACTGCTATTGTGGCCACCGGGAATAATACTGCCTTGAGTATAAAATGCTGTTGACAAAATTGTGGACTGGGCTAATAAGTGGCGTATCAAGTTAAATGAATCAAAGTCTCAACACATCAATTTTAATTTAATAAACCAAGTCCCTTTTCCTAATATAATCAACAAGCAAAGGGTTCTTCAAATTCTGCGAAGTATCTGGGCATGACACTCGATGCCAAACTTCGTTAGAAAGAACACATAAAAATAAACAAAAACAACTAAACGTAATGAAATCTAAAATGAAATGACTTATTGGTAGTAATTACAAACTCTCTATTTACAACAAACAAACTGTTGTACAAACAAATTCTGAAACCTGTTTGGACTTATGGACTCCAAGTGTGGGGTCGTAGTGAAGGCAAAATCAAATATAAAAATGATTCATACCTTCCAAAATAAAGTGCTACGTAATATTGTTAATGGTCCATGATTTTCATCGAGATCTAAAAATTGAGGAATGAAGTGCAATGTCCGGGAGAGATGTACTTCACCTTAAAAATCACCCCAATCTCCTGGCTCCTCGTTTCTTAAAATGCACTGAAATTTTGATAAGACTTAAACGAACTAAACCCGCCGATTTAGTGCAAAAAATTTTATGAGTGTAACTTCCCTACAATGATATAATAAAGGAAACCTATTAAAAAAGGAGTTATGGCTATTTCTACGGTGTCTAACTCATATAAAGTTTTATTACCTTGCATTGGTCAAATAATATTATAAAACGGTATTATGACTGATTCATTTTTACTATCTCGCCAGAGATAGTATTGCGATCACGAAAATTTTCGATGTTGAGATTTTGATGTTTTGATACGTTTTGAAGGTTCCAGAATCATTTTCACTAAGGTTGAGAAAAATGTCTGTCTCTCTCTCTCTCTCTCTCTCTCTCTCTCTGTGTGTGTGTGTGTGTGTGTGTGTGTGTGTGTGTAGACAAGATTACGCAATAACGGTTTGAGCTAGAATCATGAAATTTGGCACACATGGGCATTATTCAAAATTCGTAGTTTTCTATCAACTTCTGAGAAATGTAGCTCAACCGGAAGAGGATCATTACCTACAACGTTTTCATTTTTTTTTCCTCTAAGGTGACCGTAAAAATAAAGATATATGTTTGATAATTTTTCACATGATTAATAATTGTATAAAACTGCTATATATAGAATTTCAGCTTGATTGGATCGCTGAAAGTACCAGAATTAATTTTTTAACACTGTAAATCTCACGCGCCAACACGTGACGTGGTGCCATCAACAAAGAGCCAAACATGCGCTGGTTTAATAAATATTATTTATTAATTTTAATTTATAATTTATAATTAATTAAATTTAATTTAAATATAATATATATGCTAATTAATCCAAATCAAATTTGCGAGATAGTCGAGTGGAGACATTCCAGCTATAATTTATAAATAAAATAAAAAAAAAAGATTATATAATCTAATAAGATTAAATAATAATTAATAAATTAAAAGTAACATTTTATAATAAATAATAATAATAATAATAATAATAAATATTGAAATTTATATTATAATAATATTAATAAATAAGTATATTGATTTATTTATTTGTTTATTTTAATTTTTTCAAAACAGGTTTCTTTTTCTATATTGGATTTTAAATGCGTTAATCATCATTACATATAATCGATATTTTTAAATAAAACAAATGCCTTAGGGGTTATTTATTTAAACTATTTGTAATCTTATAAATTTCGACCCAGAATCCAAATGAAAGTGGTTTCTCTTTCTCTTTCTCTCTCTCTCTCTATTTTCATATCGCTTCCTTTTTTCAGCCAAATATTAATATTATATTTGTTGTTCGACAAGCCACTTTTTCTTCTTGTTCTACTTTTGACAATTTCAGTGAAAAAGTGAAGATAAATTCTGTCCTTGCTTTTGTAAAGAAAAATTAATCAATTTTGCAAATTGCTTCTCCCACGAAATATTCTACTAATTTTCAAACCTATCAATCAATTTTGTTCTCTAAATTATTATATAGAGACGCATTTTCCATATTGAAGAAAAAAAATTTTTATTAAATTTTAATTTATTAAACAATTATTAAATAGGCTGATGTCCTATTTTAATATAAATATCATATCTAATCCATTAGGTGAGAAGATTAAAATTCAATTAATTTATTATACATTTTAAATTAAAAAATGAATAATAAATTGCTTTTATAGTTAATATATGAGATGTACATTGTTTAAAAAAATAAAAATAAAATAAATATAAGTTAAAAAAATTGTAGTAATATAAAATAATCGTTATATGTTAGTAGACAGCGTTGTAGAAATTTAATAATTTGAATTCTTCTTAAAGAAGATATAAAGGGGGATGGTATAAACCACAAAATATTTTATTTAATATTTAATCTAATTACATAATCATAATTGAAATGTGCCTTTTTTTTAAATTATTTTTAATATTATCTTAAGGAATACGAAATCAAATATCAAAATAAATAAATAAATAAATAAATGTATCAATGACAAATTATCACAAACTTTTCTATATCTTTGTGACAGACCATTAAAGAAAAAGATATAAAAAATATATTTTCTAACATTTTGTAAAATAACATTAAAAAAAAAATGTTTTTAACAAATAAGACACGAAAAAACAATCTTTTTTACAAATTTTATTTTTTTATTAATGATAAACAAAACATTTTGATTTTTGTTGAATTGAAATTTCAATTAATACTCAATTATAAAAATAATATTTGAAATTTATATTAATTAAAAAGTTATTTTTTATATCAATGTTTAATTAAATATTATAATTGTTTTAATAATAAATAAATTAGCGTATATAAAACATTTTTATTTTAATGAAAAAAGTAAATTATTTTAAAGAATGTACGAGGGTCATAAAACAAGTACTTAGCCTCACCGTCCGATGGCGCTGCTAGCACACAAGAGTTTTAACATCATGTAGTACATTCTTTTACTAACCTACTGTCAAAGTTTCAGACAATTCCATTGACTAGTTGTGTTTTGACATCCTTTGGAAGCGAGCGTGTCAATCAGTTGTACAAAAATGGCCATGGCCAAATTAGTCGAATTGCGCTACGAATTGCTCCCTCATCCATCTTACTCTCCAGATTTGGCCCCCTGGGATTACTTTTTGTTTCCAAACCTGGAATAAATTTGGGTCGAATTGTTCTTTTTCCAAAACTCTTTTGTGATATCAGCAACACCGGACGGTGAAGCTAAGTACTTGTTGAATAACCCTCGTATGTAAAATCCACTGTCTGAGTGTTCACTGTTCATTGTATGAGTTTTTTAGAAAATAGTTGATCGAAAGAAAGCTCAATAAATATGATCTAACAATAAATATCTCGTTAATTTAATTTATACAAGTTACGATTTTTATTCTAACAACAAAATTTAAAATTAATATATATTTAAGAATATAAGTAAAGAGAGAAAAAATTCTGCTAAAATAGAACGATTACAAGAGATTAGGCTTTCATTCATAAGTCTGTCTTATAAACCTAAGATTCAGGTCTATCATCTCTTATAATTGTTATATTTTAACAAGAAATGTATCCAAAAGCTTAAGAGGATAAGAAGAGGAGCTCAGAAGGTTTGACCTCGTCAATAATGCTTTAAAGGGGACATTTATTTTATTTTAATAAAAAAAAAAAATTAAATAAAATTCTAAGTTTTTTTTTAATACCTTAAAAATATTCATCAGTTAATTATTATTTTAATTTAACAAATGTGAATTTTCAGAATGAAAATCTAATTCTACTTAGATAATAATTATAAATAATTTTATTTCTACATTATTATAAATATTAAATGTATGTATAATAGAAATATTATTGTAAGTGAATTTAAATTAGAAATTTAAATTAAAAAAATATCACTATTATAATTATACAGGGTGATTATAAAAGGACTTTACAACTTTGAAAGCACATAGATATTTATTGAAATTACTTACAGAATTGATAAAGGTGTCATTTTATTACAAAACACTTCAAGGAGTGTCATTTTGGTTCGATATGACTACCCTTGGTAATGCGACATACATCTCACCGATAATCGATTTCTTACCACACTCCTTTCAACATATCAGTTGTAATTTGTGCAACTGCAGCGTTGATCCGATTGATCTGAGGGATTAAACAGTTTTCCAGCATATCAATTAACATTTTCATTCATAGTTTTTTGCATGAAGAAAATAGGGCCGTACACTTGAAAATGACTGACGGCACAAAAATCATTTACTTTTGGACTGTCACGAACTTGCATTTGGATTCTCGCTACCCCAAATTCTACAATTGTGAATGTTTCACATTGCCATTAACATGAAAAGTCGACTCATCACGAAAAATGATTTTCTTAAGGAATGTCTCGTCTCTGCCTCACTATCCTTCAAACATTTCGACACAGAATTCACTACGAGCTAAGTCACTAATTTGTTGCAGTCACATCGAATCAAAATGATATTCATATATTAAACTTGAAATCTAATTGTTTTCAAAGTTGTAAAGTCTTTTTATAATCACCCTGTATTTTTATTTAAATTAAATTAACTGGAAGGGGTGTTTAATAGGTCAATTATATTAAATTATTCAATATCTTATTCAATAATTTTTGTATTACATATTTTTATTTAACTTTTAAAAAACAATCACTTGCTTAGCTATCGATCTACTTACTGTGTGTGGTAGACTTGCCAGTGATGGTTATAAATTATCTAAATATAATAAGTAAATCAAGATAATACGAAAGTCTGCCAATTAAGGGAGAAATTTTGCAAATATCGTATTTTATATGAATGATTAATTGTTTTTTATTGAGTTTAAAATATATATATTTGTTTTATGTTTTAAAAACGAATATATTTTGTTAAAAATATATTTCTCTTGAAAAATTGGTAAAATAGTAGAATTGATTTTTTTTTTTAAATATATTATATTTTCACGTTAGAAATACAATTAGAATCTCTTTCTCTGTCTCTCACTCTTTGGAAATTCAGAGTGAAGATTTGAAACGACTCAAGGGAATCGATAATAGTATTCAGACAGACTCTTTTATTTCAATTCTCAATGCGAAATTCAAACGAAAATTATAATAACATTTTCAACATGAAATATTAATAAATATATATATATATATATATATTACTTATATTTTAATAATCTACTGAATGTGTATGTGTGTGTATACATCTATTTTAATTGTAAGTAAGAAATGCAATTAAACTTGGCACAGATATTAATTTAATAATACTACTACCAGAAGTCGTGGGCTGGCCATTTTTTTTTATTTCACTAATTGTAAGGAAAATGTTACTATATATTTATTTAAAAATTGAGAATATGCAAATGTTTTAAAGGAAATTTGCGAATATTACGCGTAATTATCATGAAAAATGAGATCAAATATATATATATGTTTAAAGTTATAATTCGTTTGGACGGTTGGCTGATATTAATTATTTATAATATATTTATGAATATATCTAAAATTAATTAAGGAATTTAATATTCAAAATCTATTATCATATTTATTTATAGATTAAAAAAATACAATTTTTATTTAAAAGATATAGACGTATATATATATAATTCATATATTAAAAGTTAAATATAACCTATGAATTTTGAACATCCTATGAAAGGACTGCATCAAAGAGTTATAGTGTTGTATAATTAGTACAACGTATCCTCTCAACCTTTATCTTGATTTTCTTGAACAAGGACCTCTGCTTTTTATTTCAAGTATTTTCCCAATTTAAAAGAGAAAAATTTCCTTTCAAAGGCCGACGTACTGCTCATTAGACCATAGTAAAACTTTATTTAATATAAGAATAAAATAATTATTTTCTAAAAATAGAAAAAGGGCATATATAGCCAGAGTTATTAATGATAATATTTAGATGAAGTATAGGAGAAGAAAAATCATTATTTTTCTTATTTAATCAAATGAAAATAGTAAAAGAAAAATAAATCTTATAAATATTTTTAATCTAACTGATTATACATTGTATATATAATTAAATTTATATAATATATAGGCATAATAAATTAATATTATTATTAATTATCAATTTTTTGATACTTTTTTTTATAATATAAAAAAATTTCAAAGAAACTACAGTAATTATTAAATGAATATGAAATTTTTGAATTATACAAAAATGGAAATTTCTACTTATTCCAAATAGAAATTAAATAATTGACGCATTTACATAAACACACCCATGGACAATCATTCTTTTCTTTTTTTTTTTTTGATTCTAATAATTGTTTATAATAATTTCTACAAATAATATTAATTATAATAACAATAACATGACACTTTCTGGTTGACTATTGTTTTATTTTGGTGAAAAATTATAAAATTTTCTTTAAATACTTATATTTGAAGAAAGCAAGTGTGGAGTGAGGTAAAACCTGTTCATCTGAATGAAAGAAGGCTCTGCTCTCTCTTGCATGCAATTCAATGCTGTGTTTATAATCACCTTCAAACAAAAACTATAAGTACAAGATGTTATTAGACGGCCGTCTTCTTTTCATTCAATTCCTTTGAATAAATAATAATATCTTCCCAGAATGACATTAGATAAAAGGCAGTCAACACGTAATCGGATCTTAGATATTTATTTATATTAGTCAAAGAAATGAAGAGGCTTTTAGAAAAGAGACAAGACATTTTAATAATAAGATTATTATAATAGAATGTAGACATTCATATTATATAATAATACTTTAATATATTATATATAATAATATAAATAAAGATATATATGAGAGAAAAAAAATAATCTATATATTTTATGAATTATAAACATTTATTATATTTGTAGATATTAAATTATTAAAGCTTCGGTGGCTGTTTTTATTTATAAGGGAATTTTGTAAATAAAACCACATATTGATATTTGTTATTGTAAATTTATTCAAAAAAATACACACCGTTTCGATTGCTACTTCTGCAATGATTATCAAGCGACTGCACTGTCCGAGCGTCCAGTGCCGACTGGCCGACTGGCACTGGACGCAATCGAAACGTTGTGTATTTTTTATATTTTTTTTAATAAATTTACTTTAAAAAATATCAATATATGATTTTATTTACAAAATTCCCTTATAAATTTATTATATTTAATCATGATAACTGTAAAATAATATATGGATAAAAACAATAATAAATTATTTTTACATTTAAGTATATCTCGAATATATATTTGGAAATTATTTTATCAATTATTCAAGAAATTGAAGAAATTGTTATTAAAAGAGAATTGGTATTTATTAGTAGGCATTTTGTTTTTAGATTCGGTTTTATATAATATTAAATTAATAAATTTCTATAATTAAATTTAAAGATTGGATTAACTGATCCTCTGAAAGCTTTTATCTATTTGGAAAATTAGCCTGAATTTTATTACGGACCGACGATAGGAAGGGAAGGTATTGTTTTCACACCAAATTTCACATGTGAAGATTTTTATATATCTCCACGAATCATTCATTTTGTTAACAGAAAAAAGTATTTTTAACATGATATCTGTCCGTCTGTCCGCCCGTCCGTATAGACGAGTATAGCTTGAATGGCTCAACGGATTTTGATAAAATTTTGTATATTTACTTAATGCATCAGTAGCATGAATTCATCAACTTTTGATGTATATCGGGAAACCCGAAGTGGTAGTTTCCAAACTATTAATTTTATATTCATTGTCGGACATTCTTTTACTTAAAATATAGTAGTAATTAATAATTTAGTAATTAAACTAAAGATAAAAACCAAGATAATATAATTTAGTCATTTTAATTCAAGTTGTAAAAATAATTTGTTTTTATACTTTATATATATAAGGTTTTACCGGCAATTATTTGATTTTTTCTCGCCGTAAAAGTTATCTTTGAACTTCAATGAACATTTAAAAAAAAAGAATTGTCAAAATTGGTCTAGGCGTTATTGAGTTATGGGCTTAGAAACACATTTTGCGATTCATTTTTACCGACCGACCATAGTAAGGGAGGTATTGTTTTCACACCAAATTTCACATGTGGAGATTTTTACATATCTCCACGAATCATGCATTTTCTAAACAGAAAAAAGTATTTTTAGCATGATGGCTGTCCGTCCGTCTGTCCGTCCGTATAGTTGTGTACAGCCTGAACGGCTCAACCGATTTTGATGAAATTTGGTATATTTACTTAATGCATCAGTGGGATGAATTGATCAACTTTTGGTGCAAATCCGGAAACTGGAAGTGGTAGTATTAGCGATCGACGATAGGAAGGGAAGGGTTATTTTCACACCAAATTTCACATGAGAAGATTTTTTTATATATCACCACGAATCATACACTTTGTATTGGTTTTATCCTCGGGAAAATCATATTTATTAGTTTTTTCTTGATTTAAAATTATATGACGTCATCCAGCCATTCATGACGTCACAGCCTGGTCTTACATATATATATTATAAATAAAATAAAATTAAAAATATTTGTTATATGCCTATCTGTTTTTTATTACATTAATAGATATATTAAAATTATTTGAAATTGTTTCTGTAGCTGGAAATTAATTTACTTCAAACCGTCGGTCGGTTCGGACCTGGCCACAGGTCAACTTATTATATTATAGAATATAGAAGAAAGATTTGTTGTTTGAAAATTAATTTATTTCAAATCGTCGGTCGGTTCTGTGCTTGACCACAGCTCATTTTTTAACAATTATCAATTTATAAAATAAACTAAAAAATAAAAAAAATAATAAAATCAATATGATAAAGGTATAAGGTATAATAGAGTATAATACAAGATACTGTTTATGAAAAAAATAATAATTAGAATAATGAATTTATAAAATATTTAAAAGACATATTTAAGATATTTTTTGATAAGAGAGTTTTTAATATAAATCAATTTTACATAGTAAATAAGTAAATTGTGTAAATTTTAATCACAGATAAACTTTTTATCTTTATTCATATCTATATATTTTAAATAGTGATGATGATTGATATTTCATCTTGAAAGTTTATTATTGAATCAGCTTAAACTTTCTTTCTTTTCTTTCAATTTTTAACAACGAGTGTGTGTATTTAATTCTTATTTCATATCACGTTATGATTGTTTTTTATTGTACTCTGTTAAAAACAAAACGAAAGATATCAAATAAACTTATATTCTTCCCCATTACAATAAAAATAGATTACAGTTAGGGCGTTATTAGAATTTTAAATTAAGACAAATTAATTCAATCCACTCTTAGAAACAGACAAAGAGAAACAAATATTTCTCTTGTCTAAATTAAATCCTAGAAAATTAAATTTCTAATATATAAAAAGAAAAATATCGGAGAAAAAATCATGAAGCAAAAAATATATTAATTTATTTAAAAAAAAAAAAAATTATTTTCAATAATAAAAAAAAAATTGTAATTAGTAATTAATTTCATATAAATTGCATTTTGTTTTTTTCCCTTCCCCTCCCTTCCTCCCTCCCTTTCTCTCTGTCAGTGATGTTGAAAATCAAGGTTATTGTTATTAATCTTTCACCTACAGATTTTTTTTTTTCTTTTTTTTTTTTTTGATTTGTAGTGGCAATTTTTTTTTAATAAAGTAACCCTTTCATAATCAATCTTATTGATTTCTTTTAAAAGTTTGGTTTAGATTAAATTGATAAGAAAATTGTTTCTTTTTCTTGTTTGTAATCCCATTTTCTTAACTAAATTTTGTTGTTTTTTTTTAGTGAAGTACAATCTCAATTTTAACTTAATAACCATATAAGAATTAATTTTAAAATATATACAGTACTTTTGTATTGGATTTGAATAAATTTATATTCTTTATTAAATTAATATTTTTTTATATGATCGATAGACAATTGGAAAATATGGTCTTTTAATAAACCATAGGTAGTTTTTATAGTCAATATTAATTAAATAAGCTGGAGTGACTCCACTCGACTATCTTGCAAATTTGAATTGGATTAATTAACAAATATATTTTTTTTTTTTGCGTATGGACCGTCTTGGATCGCGCAAAGCTCCCATTCTTTCTTTTCCTTTGCCTTCCAGATTTCTTTCATTTTTCCACTGTGGGCCTTTTTTCGTTTTCAGACCATTTCGTTCCCGTTCTTTTTCTCTTTCTGGCTCGATCTTTCTCCGGTAGACAATTCTTATTATTGTTGTTGTTGCCATCACGATTCATGGTTGCTTGTTTTTGAGGTTATCCTGCCGGAGCAGGGTTTGTAGAACCAGGGCTTGTCAGTTCCTGGAGCTGGGGGCAGCTGATGTTAAATTGAAATTAATTTATTTGTTAAATAATCTTAAGTTCTATAAGTTCTAAGCTGGGATTCGAACTCCGACTTCCTGTGTAGAAATCTCGTACTCTACCCACTCGGCTATGCTGCCCCCAATTAACAAATATATTATATTTAATTTTAAAATTTAATTAATTAAATTATAAATTAAATTAATAAATAATATTATTAAACCAGCGCGTGTTTGGCTCTTTGTTGATGGCACCACGCCACGTGCTGGCGCGTGATTGCCAGTCAATGTGTTAAAAAGATTCAATCAAGCTGAAATTCTAGATATAGCAGTTTTATACAATTTTTAATCATGTGAAAAATTATCAAATATATATCTTTATTTTTACGGTCACTTTAGAGGAAAAAAATCAAAACGTTGTAGGTAATGACCCTCTTCCGATTGAGATACATTTCTCAAAAGTTGATAGAAAATTACGAATTTTGAATAATGCCCGTATACTAAATTTCATTATTCTAGCTCAAACCGTTAAATTAATTGCGTAATCTTGTCTACATACACACATACACAAACACACAGACATTTTTCTCAACCTTATTGTTAGTGAAAATGACTCAGGGACCTTCCAAACGTATTAAAACATCAAAATCTCAACATTAAAAATTTTCATGATCTGGCGAGATAGTAATATATATTATTAATTTATTTTTTCCCTTTTTGAGAAATTCCATTGATATAAAAATCTCTTTTTTTTTATTAATTTTCTTTAATTTAATTAATCAAATCAAAGATTATATGTTAATAATTAAAAATTAATTTTTATTTTATTCTAACATTTTCTAGATAGTCGCCTAATGAATTAATATTATAATAATTTAATGTTGACTTGAGTTTTAAAAGGAATAAATCATCTTTATTTAATTTCAGTCATGTTTAAAAGCAAATTTCTATTGTATATACCATATTATTACACGAAAGTTCAATATTCCTAATTGTTAATTTTAATAAAAAAGTTTACCTCAGTGAACATTTAAAATGAATATTTCCTTTGTAACTTTCATAATATATACTAAGTATATATGTATATTTATTTATTTATTATTAGCATGTTATTAGAATATAAACATAAATCAAAGTAAATAAACGATTCCAGTCCATACGAGTGGTAAATGAAATTAACAATAGATCTACAAAATAGACATGGAAATTAATGTTTTTGTTTAGTGTTCCATTGGTTCAATACCTTTTAATAAATTTATTTTCCTCAATTCATTACTGTTTATTAACTTTTTAATTTTTATTGTATAATTCAACATTATTTTTTTTTTATTTCTTTTAAATTATTAAAGCTTTGGTGGGTGTTTTTATTTATAAGTGAATTTTGTAAATAAAACCACAAATTGATATTTTTTATTGTAAATTTATTCAAAAAATATAAAAATACACAACGTTTCGATTGCTACTTCTACAATCGTTATCAAGCGACTGCACTGTCCGCAGAAGTAGCAATCGAAACGTTGTGTATTTTTTTTGTATTTTATTTCTTTTGTTTTTATTTCCTACTTTATCATATGATACTCGTTTAATCAAGAATCTTAATTTATTCTTAATTAGTCATTCGTTAATACAAATGTATACATCATTCTATAAAATTATCTATTAATTTTTTTTGTTCTCTAAATGTATAAAATAAATAAAATATTTTAATATATTTATTTAAGTCTTTCACACACAAATGAAAGTGGTCATACCTGTTGGTTGGTGATAGAAATGGTTTAATATTTTTTTGTATATTCATAAAAATGTTTTAGAAGATAATAATTAATTTAATATGAAGGCATTTTATGAATATCTAATTATTAAATTTTAATAAATCAACCCAATTAAGATTATTTTTTGTTCTCTTAAATCCTATTTATGATTTAAAGTAAAATTTTTCATAAATTGTATTTAATATTTAAACATTTTATATTTATTATAGGAGTATTTATTGTACTTATGTGTACTTGACATTTTTATAAAAATAGTAATAAATATAATATAAATATAATTTATATTTATTATAGGAGTATTTATTGTACTTATGTGTACTTGACATTTTTATAAAAATAGTAATAAATATAATATAAATATAATATAATATAATATAATATAATATAATATAATATAGTATATAATTATATATGATAGAAATGAAATTTGAATATATTTATTCAGGAGTCTAAATAAACAAAAATTCTCAAAAGTTAACTTATTTTTTTATTTTTTAAAATTTCTATTTTTGAATTTGTTTTGATTATTATTATAATTCTAATATATAATTAAATGCTGTAAAAATCGTTACATTACATTCAAAATATCACTTGGAATGTAATTCTATGAGAAAAATAAAATTGAAAATTGGATCTCAAACATTGGAAGATTGAAAAGCACTAGATTCAATTATAAGGTAGAGAATTATATTATTCAGAGAAAGTGACTTTAGTGATTTATATTTTTATTTAATATTATTTCAATTGAGAAAAGGTCGGAAGTGGCAGACGGAAAGGATTCCAATAGCCATCCAGATGCTAAAAGATTCATTTATACAGCTATACAAATAAATATTATTTTCATCCTGGTCTAGTGAAAAGGTCACGTCCGGATAAATAGTCCTCACTATTCATATTTTGTTAAAAAAATAAGCTGGAGTGTCTCCACTCGACTATCTCGCAATTTGAATTTAAATTTATATTATATTTAAATTAAATTTAATTAATTATAAATTAAAATTAATAAATAATATTTATGAATCCAGTTCATGTTTGGCTCGTTGTTGATGGCACCACGCCACGTCCTGGCGCGTGAGATTTACATTGCTCGGTCAACCACAAATTAATATTTCCAGGGAATTCCGATAATAAAAAATAATTTTTTTTAATTAACCAAGCATTATAGATAATTATAAATGAATATTCAAAATGAGACAATATCTGGTATATTTTAAAAAGTAATCCTAGATAAAAACAAAAAAAAACCTCATTTATTTGTGCTATACTATCCATTTTTAATATTATTTTTCATGTTTTTCAAACTAAATTTTATATTTTCATAAGGAAACTAATTTTGAATGTTAGATAATTTATTTATTAGTTATTGATATATACTAAATGTAAATATATCAAAGAATTTATTATTTATAACAAATTAGAAATTTTACTTATTTTTAAAATTTATCCGATAAATATTATTAATAAACTTTATTTTGTAAAATATAGTATCTGAAATGTTATCTTTTTTTTTTTTTTGATTCATTTATATATTTTGGTGTTTGTTATTTCCAAAAATTTAAGATCTTATTAGCTTTTAATTATTAATGACTTTTTAAGATAAGCTGGAGTGTCGCAAATTTGATTTGGATTAATTAACACATATATTATATTTAAATTAAATTTAATTAATTATAAATTATAAATTAAAATTAATAAATAATATTTATTAAACCAGCTTGTGTTTGGCTCTTTGTTGATGGCATCGCGTCACGTGCTGGCGCGTGATTGCCAGTCAATGTGTTAAAAAGAATCAATCAAGCTGAAATTCTATATATAGCAATTTTATATAATTTTTAATCATGTGAAAAACTATCAAACATATCTTTATTTTTATGGTCACTTTAGAGGAAAAAAAATCAAAACGTTGTAGGTAATGACCCTCTTCAGGTTGAGCTACATTTTTCAAAAGTTGATAGAAATCTACGAATTTTGAATAATGCCCATGTACCAAATTTCATGATTCTAGCTCAAAACGTTTTTCATAATCTTGTCTACATACATACATACACACACATACTCAGAGAGAGACAGACATTTTTCTCAACCTTAGTGAAAATGATTCAGGAACCTTCAAAACGTATAAAAACATCAAAATCTCGACATCGAAAATTTTCGTGATCGCAATACTATCACTGGCGAGATTACCCAATTAGAAGCTTTCCAATAATCTCTCTACTAAAAAACTTACCTTTTATCAAAAAAAAACCGGACATTTCAACTAAATGCAATTGAATAATTCATGAATATCCTTGAATATCTCTGTTAAAGAACCAAGCACTTTAATAATCAGAATTTCACACTTAAATTGTCTGTTGGTCATGATGAAACTTTAACAAACAACCAACTCGCGAATAGTACACTCCTTGCATCCAACCATTAACAATCTCAAAGTCTTTCAACCCTCAACCACAAATAGTCTTACTTGTACATAACAAGAATCCTTAACAAGCTCTTTCTTCAAACATAGTATATTATAAATTTTGTCGTCTTTATTGAGCAGAGATGTTGTTTATATAATGTCTCTCTCTCATAGATCAATAAATCAGTCAAAATTTTATAGATTGACACGATATTTTATTTAATTTTTACTTTATCCATTATTTATATATATCCATTCACATACATTCAAATCCGTCATATAGATAAACTAGCCGGCGGCATAAAACTCTTCTTAGAGCAGTGGTTCCCAAATTTATTTGGCCAAGCGCTCCCTTTGCAGAAAATAATTTACTCAGCGCCCCTTGGAAATTAACTTTTTTTAATTTTAATAACACTTATTATTATATTATATTATATATTATATTATAAATAAAGGTGTACATTAGAAACATGGAATGTATGTATCTATTTATTGATCTCAGAATAGAAAAGTAATATACAAGCAATTTTCCCTAAATGCACCTTGGCCCTCACCGCCCCCATGAATCGTTCCAGCGCCCATGAGTGGGCGGTAGCGCTCACTTTGGGAATCACTGTCTTAGAGAGACAGGCAGCTTCTTTCAAATGATTCACTTTTTTCAAATCGTCGTAATAATTTTATATTTTTGTTATTTGACATTATTTAATTTAACAAACAAAATTTAAAAAAAAAAAAGTTAGTTACAAATTGTCAAAATTATTAATTTGTAATCAACTTCATAATGTTACAGAGATCACATATATACGACGGAAATTATATATATGGATGATATATATCATTTAACTAAAATCAATATTTCCATTTTTCTTTTCAATTTTATATTACTTATTAATATTTTTTATGTATTTTTGTTAACTCTTTTCCCATTTTCATAATACATTAATTTTTTTTTATTTTAATTTTAACCGGCTTACTGTACTCATAGCTTGCTTTTTAATAAGTAATTTAGTATTTATTAAGAGTAAGTCATTTCAGAAATTTTAGTGAATTTTTATTAAAGTAATAAATTCAATATCTCAAATAAATATAAAAATTCAAGTCAAATAACCAATTTTTCAAAAATTATAAATTAAATAAAAGATAAATTAGCTTTTAGCTTTAAACATAAAAATAAAATAAGAAATTGAAATTGAGTGCCTGATTTTTTAAATTATATATTAAATTATATATATAAATTATATTAAATTTAACTCATGTGTGTCTAAACTATGACCATTCGAGGGCCACATTGCAAAAAAAAAAAAAATGCTGAGCCGCATATAAATATTTTTTCAACAAATGGAAATAAAATTAACTACAGTAAAAGCTCTCTATAAAAACAAGTCTAATAGTTATTTCATTCATTTTAATTCCCAATAAACATTGTTTTGAGAATGTCCTTATAGAGAGATTTTACTGTATAGATAGTTTTATTAAAATACTAGCTGCTCCGAGCGCCTTCGGCGCTCTCCACACCTAGACGGGGGCTCCGCCCCCTGTACCCCCCGAGTGTCCCTATTCTGAGCTATAACCATCTAACTCCTACCCTGTCCCATCTCACTCACGTTCCTTCCTACATTGTCCACCCTGTTCACAATTGGTCTTCCACACGGACGTTTTCCAATCGAACTCCCCACCAATATATTTTTCCTCTCCCATTCTAGCCATGTGCCCTGCCGATCCCAGCCTTCTCTATTTTATGACCTATATCTAGAGATGCATAGAGGTCATGCAATTCCTTGTTATGCAGTCTCCGCTATTCCCCGGTGTCCTCATCTTTCTTTGGCCCATAAATGCTGGGAAGAATCCTATTCTCAAATACTTTGAATCTACTCTCATCTCCCAGGGTTATAGACCATACCTCCCACCCATATAATACAACAGAAAAAATAATTGTTTTATATATTTTAATTTTGATCCCCTTTGATAATAATTTCCCGATTGCAACCTCGATTTAAATTCTTTGCAAGTATTAGTCGCTCTGATACTAATTATATTTTGCATTATCACTATTAATTTCAAACCCCATCACTTTTCCTGCCTCGATTATTTTTTTATCCTACTTTAAATGTTATTAATTTATTTAAAAATAAGTTGACCTGTGGCCAGTTCCGAACCGACGGACGGTTTGAAATAAATTAATTTCCAGCTACAGAAACAATTTCAAATAATTTTCATATATCTATTAATGTAATAAAAAACAGATAGGCATAGAACATAAATATTTTTAATTTTATTTTATTTATAATATATAGCTGAAGTAGCCGGCGTTGCCCGTGATCATAATACGGAGGCTGTGACGTCATGAAGGGCTGGGTGACGTCATATAATTTTAAATTAAGAAAAACATAATGAAGATGATTTTTCCCGAGGATAAAACCAATACATTCGTGGTGATATGTAAAAAAATCTCCTCATGTGAAATTTGGTGTGAAAATAACCCTTCCCATCCTATCGTCGATCGCTAATACTACCACTTCCGGTTTCCGGATTTGCACCAAAAGTTGATCAATTCATCCCTCTGATGCATTAAGTAAATATACCAAATTTCATCAAAATCCGTTGAGCCGTTCAGGCTGTACACATCTATACGGACAGACGGAAGGACGGACGGACGCACGGACAGACATGATGCTAAAAATACTTTTTTCTGTTAAGAAAATGCATGATTCGTGGAGATATGTAAAAATCTCCACATGTGAAATTTGGTGTGAAAACAATACCTTCCTTACTATCCTCGGTCGGTAAAAAACAAAGTAAACAAAATAAAAATAAAAGATTTATAAGAGATAAGATTATAAGAGAGATATTATAAGATAAGATTTAATAATATTAGATCATATTTATTCAATAGTTTATTTTGAATAAGATATTCTTTAATTATCATTTTAAATGAATATTAATTAAAGAAAGAAATTGTTTTTATAATATCCTAAATAATATGTAACAATTTTCAAGATAGAAATTTATTACAATTATTAAATTTTGCATCATTGCATCAATCTGATTAAAATGAATTGAACTGGGGTCCTCAATAATACAAACAAACAATTTTAGCTAGCATAATGAGATTAAAAAATAAAAAATATATAAACTTACCTGAAAATAATTAGATATTTATTTAATAAAATTAAATTTTTAAGTAAATAAATAAATAAAATCAAAATTCAAAATTAATCAAGTAAAAAAGGCAATTGAAATGTTTTAAATTATCTAAAAAAAACCAATTATTAATATAAAAATACAAATAATATGATCAAAAAATAAATAAAATTAAGTTAAATAAATAAAACGTTTTAAATAGAAATTAAAACTAATTGATATTATGAAAAACAATTTTAAACAAATGTATTTAATTAAATTATTAAATTTAAAAAATATTAAATGATATTTAGCTTAAATATAAAAATTAAAATAAAAAGAAATTACTTAAAAAAATTAAAACTATAATAATAATATTAAAATATATATAAAATTACCTGAAAATAATTAGATATTTATTTGATAAAATTAATTAATTATCTTATTATTATTTATCCAAGTAATATCATCTATTTCTATTCGCTACTGAGAAGGAAGGGATTCACAGCACAGAGCATCCTTACAGTCACAGTCAGTAGAGAGTAAAAAAAATGAAGACCGCCGTTTTTTAAAATAATTAAATTATTTTATAGATTATAAAATAAAAATTATTGTATTAACATTAAAAATTATAAAATAAAAATTATTGTATTACCATTAAAAATATTGAAATAAAAAATAATATTTAGTTTGATTTAATAAGTAAAATCATTATAAACATTTTTTGTGAGAATTTCTCGGAGTGGTAGGGAGGTTAGATAGGCACAACTTTTATTCCAAATGTTCGTCCTCCCTTGCTGTGACGTCATCAATAAGAAAATGTAAAGAAAAGGGCTGTTTTTAGGGTTTTCCCGACAATTATTCGATTTTTTCTCGCCGGAAAAACCATCCTTGGACTTCAACGAACATTTTAAAAAAAGAATTGTCAAAATTGGTCCAGGCGTTATTGAGTGATGCAATTACGAAAGTCATTTTTATTTATAAGATAATAACTTCTTTTTATTATTATAATTTTTTTATTTGAATTATAGATATATTTATAAAATTATAAATAAACATGAAAAATATTGCAAACATTATTTATTTTTTTTTTTTAGAAGAAATGAGCAAATTTAAATATTTTCATAATTTGCGTTTGGGCCACATCTCAAAAGATTTTGGGCCCCACTTTAGACTCATTTTTAGCTGACGTGTAGCAATTATATCCTACAAATATCTTTAAATATCCTTAACGAAAAAAAAAATTTCTCCAAAATAATACATACATAAAATAATAATAATAATATATAAGTGATAAATTCAGTTAGAATATTTTTCTTTTATTTCATACATATATTTGCATAAGTAATTTAAAAAGAAAACATTAAATATATCAAATTAATTCAATATTATAAAATGTAAGCTTTAATATATATCATTAATATACAAATCCCATTTATATTCATTTAGAAAAATAATATATATATATATATATATATATATATATATAATAATTTGAATTAATATAATATCTATTAGATAAATAAATGATTTTTTTTATTTTTAAAACTTAAAAATCAATAAAACATAGGAAAAAAAAGAAAGAATATATAATAGATTTGCTTTCTTATAATTTTAAATAAAAATAATTAATGTCTATTAAAATAGGGCCGGTTTTAAGATGAAGAAAGAAAGTCTTATAACCTGGAGAAGCTAATATTAATAGCAGGCATTGGAACAACCAGACCGTGGCCTCTGAACAGCGAATGTGAAATTAACTTAAATGCATTAGCAGCACATGATCTACATTTAGTTTGAAAAGTGATACAGAAGTATGTTTAACTCATGATTAATTATTACTAAACAAAATTTGTGGCATTCAATATCGAAATTTAATGATCCATAAATTAAATTACATTATCTAAGTATTATAGATATTATTCGTATACGGATTTTGTTAAAGATCATATATTTAATACTTTCAATATTAATATAATATGTAATCGGTATTGAAAAATGAAATCATTTTATATTATTTATGCTTGACTGAGAATTCAGTTAATAAATTTAAGTATAAGTGTAAATCCTAATTTCCTTAAAACTATATATACTTAATTATTTATCTGTTTCTAAAAAAAAAATTTTATTTTTATTTATTTGTATTTACAAATATAATAAATTAAACAAAAAAAAAAAGATATTCTCTAAAATACGAGGACTGTTCAAAAAAGGTAAATTTCGAATTTTCGTGTGCTGTGTACGTTCAATTATCGAAATTTTTTTTTGTTATGTTGGTACACTTATGTTTCTCATATGTTGACATTATCAGCCATTTTGGATTAGTTTGTATTTGACAACTGAAAAAGTTAGTCACGTTTTTGTGTGTTCTTCGATTTTTTACTTTAAAAAAAATGGATCAAAGAATCTGTATTAAATTTGGCGTTATAAATGGAATGAAGTGCTCCAACGCACTGTGACATTCGGCGAATCTACTTTGTTTTAAAAAAATGTTTATAAGTGCATCATGAGTTCTTGCCAACAGATCGTACTGAATAAGGAATACTACAAGAAAGTTAGGCAACGTTTGTGTGAAGCAATACGGCTCAAACGATCGGAATTGTGGAAAAACAAATCATGGATTCTGCATCACGAGAATGCACCAGCTCACACATCATTGCTTGTTCGTGATTTTTTGGCCAAAAACAACACCGTAATCATGCATCAACCACCACATTCACCAGATTTGGCTCCCTGCGACTTTTTCCTATTCCCCAAACTGAAGAGACCAATGAAAGGGAAGCATTTTGCCTCAATTAATGAGTTAAAGTCGGAATGGAAGAACGAGCTGAAGGCAATACCGAAAAGCGCATTTCAGAATTGATTCGAAGATTGGAAGATGCGCTGGCATAAGTGCATTATATCTGAGGAGGGTTATTTTGAATCCAATTCAAATTGCGAGATAGTCGAGTGGAGACACTCCAGCTTATTTTTAATGATTTAATGAAAATGTGCAAATAAATTATTGATTAGATTTCAAATAAAATTTTTAATAAAACAAATTCGATTAATTATTCATATTTTGAAGTCAACATTAGATTCAGATTTTAATGGTTCAATTTATTGAAATGGTGTGAGTTTAACTACGAGATATTATCTCGAAAATTGTTTAAATGAGAGTGAATGCAATTTACAGAGTCCTTGACATTGACCTTAATTAATTCTAAATACATACACAAATTATTTAATTGAAAGTGTTTTTTCGTATACAAATTTTTATACAAATATAATAAACAACTTTAAAATATTATATTTTTCAATATATTTTAATAATATCCAAAATCTCAATATCAATCTCTATATCTTTTTTTTTTAAATTCATTTATTATAACATTTAAAACAAATAATATCTCTTTTATTTTAAAATGTTCTTCTGTCATAAAATATTTTACTATATTAATTTAACATTAACATTTAATAAAATGTACCTACTCTATTTTAATTTGTTTCAAAAAAAAAAAAAAAAAAAAAAAATGGAATGGAATGAAAATTAAAAATTATTATTTATTAATTGATATATTTTCTTTGAATTTCAATTGAGAAAAAGAAAGTAGTGTATCAATCAAAATGCGCATAAAGCAAAAAATAAATAAATAAATAAATATTAATTTATACATTAAATTTGAAGTTTCACCGAGTGATTTAATAATTAAAAATTATTCTTATTAAATTTTATATAGTAGTTTACATAATTTAATAATAATTATTATAATTACCACTTATAATTATTAATATTAATATGATTATTTTTCTTTCTTTCTTATTGTCATATGAAATTTGTTGGTTGGCTCTATCAATTAAAAATTATTACACGTGTTCCACTCCAATTTCAAATATTGTCAACGAAATCTGTGACATTGCTTCGTTAGAGTCTAATTAACAAACCATCATTTTATAGCATGCTAGATAATTATTTTTTCACATATTTAATATCATAATTACATTTATTCATTGAGATGGAGAATTTGTAATCCAATTTTCATATTAAAGAGGTAAAACATTTATTTATTTATTTTCTATAAACATCTTAAACTCGGTAGATTTTCCATTAAAAAAAAAAAAAATTATACAATACCTTTGGGATGTAAGATAAGAAATACGTTAGAAAAGCTACGTTTTTTTTCCAACAGAAATATTTTCTTTGGATATAATAACTTGAAATCATTTCCCCCCCCCCTTTTTTTATTATATTATCTCTCTTTCTATATATATATATATATATTTAATTTAATAAGAAATAATTACAATTTTGAATATTATACGTGCTATTGAGTGTGAACTTTCTTTCTTTACCCCCCCCCCCCCAACACCCCATAATCCCACACTTCCCTCCCCATAAAGCTGGGATTATAATAGAATTTATATATTTGATTAATTTATTGATTTTCGATTCCTCAGTTATAATAAAAAATAAATAAGTATTATTTTTTAGCATTTCTTTTAAATCCGGGTCGTTTGATCATTGGCTATTAGACCGGAACTTGCCGTGAGATTTGAACTTCAGAAAGTGGATGATGATGATGATTACCTTTTTAAAAAAAGGTTTTCTCAGTTAAATGGTATTTTTATAAATAAAAATAGAAATTATTTTCATTTTTTTTTTGCAAGATATCGGCATGATTTTTTTTTTTTTACTAAACCATTGATTTGATGGTCCATTGAAACGTATAACGTATTGTGAATTTATTTTCACTTGAATTCTTTCTTCTTTTCCAAAAGATATCACCTGTCTTATTATTTTAGACATTATTGAAACTTATCCTATTTTGATAAAAAAGAACAAATAATATCATATTTATTTTCTTATATTTAAAGTTTTTGTTTTTATGCTTCTTTCATTAATATATTTATTAAAATATGAATAACATATGAAAACCCCTCCTGAACCTTTTTCTAGCCTCTATCACACACAAAACCTATTTACATAAAGTGAAAAAGTAAGCTATTATGCCTTTTGAACATCAATTATGGTAAAAGGACATCCAATATCAAGCCAGTCAGTTGCCTTCTAAAGTGTTGTAGTCTTGTATAATCAGTACAGCGGATTTTCTTAACTTTTATTCTTGATTTTTTCAAGAAACTTCCCCATTTTGATCATCTATCCTGAATGAACTTTGTTCCTATAGTCCCCAGTTAAAGAAATAGTTCCTTGTCAAGCCTGGCACTGGAACCTGGCTATACACAAACTTAAGCGACAGAG
The DNA here is from genome assembly GCA_963082975.1 of Labia minor. Taxonomy (NCBI): domain Eukaryota; kingdom Metazoa; phylum Arthropoda; class Insecta; order Dermaptera; family Spongiphoridae; genus Labia; species Labia minor. The sequence goes on from OY720345.1 coordinate 11,109,111, forward strand.
GTGCTACCCTCCACCTTTCCCAAAATTGCTATTATTATTATTATATATAGAAATTAAATTTGTACGATTAAATCAATAATACAAATAAAAAACAGGTTAATGATGTTTTTTGAATTCAAAAAATATTTTTTAGGAAATTCTCAGCTGTGAATGTAAATTAACACTAATTGTAAATATTTTCTTGTTCTCTTGTAATTTTAAAATATTTTGAATATAAAATCATCAGAATAAAAAAACCCTTATCTTAGCATCCTAGCATATAATTTTAATTTAAATTAAACATTTCTAAAAAGGCATTATTAAAGATTTTTTTCAAAAATGATTTGCTTATATGCAAATTCTTTATAATCTTTTATCATTTTTTATTTTAGTTGGATATACGTATTATTATTATTATTATTATTTATTGAATCATTAATTTAATCCCTTTGGAGCTTAACTTTACCTATTATAATATTACAGTAATTTTTGTTGCTTCTGCTGGATGTTGCATTTTAATCGGATCAAGTATTTCAATCAATAAATTAAAAAAAAGCAATTAACAAATTTATCTTTATTTCGAAATTTAATTTCATTAAATATATAAAAGTTAATTGCACTCATAAATAAATATAATTTTTTTTTTAAATTGTTTATTTCTATATTTTAATTTAATAGAAAATATTATTTTATTATATTATCTTAAATATCTTTTTATCTATTTATCTATCTATCTATCTATCTATCTATCTATCTATCTATATATATATATATGTCGTAGGCAAATGACAATGACAATTATTAGGAAAATAGCATTTGCCTAGACAAAAGTGATTTGGCTAAATCTTTGTTGGGAAAATAGTTTTAACTATTATTTCATATCAATTTGACTAGGAAAACAGCAGGAGAAAGTGAAAAAATACCCAAATGTTATTTATTTTCAAAAAAAGATATAAACAAAATAATTTAGAGAAAAAATATTATTTATTTTCGAATTCTTTGACAATATTATTAAATATATAATAGTATTTTGATTATAATAAACTATTCTTAAAATTGAATAGATTCAAAATGAATCTTAATTACCTAAGTTAGCACAACACATGCGTTCATTGAGCCATTTCACCAAAATATTTATTTAAAAACAACGAACAAAATATACTTGTTTATTGAGATTGCACTGTGAGAGACAAAGATTTAGCCAAATGGCTTTTGTCTAGGCCAGTAATTATCAACCTTTTTTTTACCGCGGCACACTTTTAACGGTTTAAAAATTTGGCGGCACACAAAGAAGTGTAAAAGTACCATATTGAAAAATGTCCCAAAAACGGTTTTTTTTTAAGAACTAAATTTTTAGAAAAAAAAGTTTAAGAGCCTTGTAATCTCGCAGCACACTTTGAAAATCTCGCGGCACACTAAGGGCCTAAGAATCACTGGTCTAGGCAAATGCTATTTTCCTAGTTAAATTGAAATGAAATAATGGTTGGAGCTATTTGGCCAGGCAAATGCTTTTTTCCTAAAATTGTCATTTGACTAAGACATATATATATATAATATTGTAATGAAATAGTTGATAATAATTGGGATGATGAAAATAATCTCGATGATGATGATAATTTATCACTTCGAGATTATTTTAAGTTTAAATGCCCCGTCAGGGTAGCACATCCCAGGAGTCAAACCAGTGACAGAATTCCCCCAAATTTAACAATAACTAATCAATCTTAAAATTAAATAAATTACTCCCTTTACAATATACATATATAAATATTTTATGAAAATGTTTTATGTTAATATGATTAAAATACAATCCAGAGTATAAAATAGGATAGAATGTAGTTGACAGAGAGAAATTGATATTAAATATTAATATAAAAATAAAATTATTATACAATGCTTGATAAAAGTTGTATTTTTATATTATTAAGCATAAACAGATAATTTAATAAATGTATTCTTTATTCGTTCAACACGTTCCCGCCGGTATGTACCACCGGTGGCTCATGTCGCCACATAAAATAAATAGACAAATTATGAAGCCGGCGAGAATGTGTTAATACATACCATAAAATAAAATAGACATTGATATTCACGCAAAGTAATTTTAGTAAAAAATAAAAGAGTAAAATTAATGAACAAAGAATAGATAAGTTTTAATAATTTCAAAATTATAATACAAAGATTTTATATTTTTAAAATTTAGATATTTTATATTAAAAATTGAATTTGGAGATTCAATTTTTCTTATATAATTCTTATATTCTCTTCTATTTGTGTCAAAATGACAAAAATTTTAAATCTCAATATTACTCTTTTATTCACACATTAATTTTCAATTATATGGTATATATTACTTTCAATATGAAAAAAAACACCTTCCTTCAACTTTTTCGTTTCGATAAGCACACTTCCTTGAATAATTTTCAAGCAATGACCTCAAGGAAATCATCACCGGAAATGACCAATGTTTTTAATTACAAACTATTATTTAAATATATAATTGAAATTGAAATTTAAAGGTGTTTTTTTTTAATCTTTTATTATAAAAATGAGTAATTCAACTAGAAAAAGATAAGATAAAATTTAAATAATCAGTGAATGATAAGTAAAGTATTGATAATATTTATTGATCATTTGATAATCATTGATCACCAATAAAATAAATATGAAAAATAATTTAAAAGTTATTATTATTATTAGGTCATATATATATATATATATATATATATATATATAGGATACATTTAAGATCAGGGGTGGGCAAATACTTTTAATTGCTGACCAAAATGAAATTTTCAAAATGTCTCCCGGGCCGGAAAACTTTTTCAACGGGCCGGCGGGCCAAATAAAATAAGCAAAAGGGCCGGATCCGGCCCGCGGGCCGGCTTTTGCCTACCCCTGATTAAGATATTACTCTATAATTCTTCCAAAAAGAAAGAAAAGAAAAATTCGATTCGAAATTTTTCATTAGTATTTATTTACAGAAATTGTTCCTCTCTGAATTGATATTCCTCATAAAGATCTAAAAACAAAAAAAAAAAAATTAAAACACCTTTTAAAATTACCATCTCTATATTTTAATTGTTAATCTGCTTCAGATATTATTAGATAGGGTAGATATTTAATTCATTCTCAATTATTATAATTATTTTGTGTTATTTCTCTATTTGTATTATCCTTAAACCAATATATGTAGAAAAATTTAAAACTGATTTTTGTCTATTCCTAATGAATAATAGTTTACAAGAATTTCTATATTGTAATTTAATAATATTATTTAGAAGTAAATAGTACCAGAATCAGTGCGAAAGTGACAAATACCTCAGATGCAACAGTCTGTAAACAATCACGTGAAAAAATTTGTTACCTCTTTCTTTGTTTCTATGATCTATGATACTTTCTCTAAAATATTTACGTGTAAAATAAGAAAAAAAATGTTTTTATGTAATCTTATTTAATCTTATTTAAAATATTGAAAAAAGTATTTTTATATATTAAATTAAATTTTTTATTTTTTAATGATTATACCCCATTAATCTAAACTACATAACAATAAAAAGAAAGAAAAAATACATAATCAATATATGGATAAACTAATATTTTTGCAACAATTTTTAAAGTTAATTCTTAAAAAAAAAAAAAAAAAATTGCAAATAAAATGAGAGAATTTTAATTTGTTAAATTTTCGCTCTGATAATAATTTAAATAGTAACTCAAGTCGTTAAAATTTCAAAAAAATTATTAAAAATCATTATCAATGGATTTATATAAAATTTATTTCTATTAATAATTTTTTTTTATGAATTCTTCAAATATAAATACTTAAAATTATGAAATATATTAATATTTTATTTTATTAAAAAAAAAAATATAAACTTTTTTCATATAAGTATATAACATTTTTTTTCAGATGTATGTTTAAACATTCTTCATAACATTTTTAATTGAATTTAATAAAAATTAATACTAATATAATAATAATTTGATACATTATTAGTTATATTCACAACTGATATGAAATTGTAAAATATTTTAATAAAATTTTTTATTAATGTTATTTAAATAAGGCTTGTGAAGAAGATAATTCAAAATAATTTACATATTATAAATATTGTTTTATCATCTTAGACTGTACTTTCAATCTCTTGGTCTTTATATTAATATAATATAACTATTTAGAATAGCGTTTCTCAACCTTTTTGGACCAAACGCTCGCTTCGTAAGGCCGGCTTCATAATTCGCCCCCCCCCCCCCCTATAAATTTTAACAGATAAAAATTGCATGATAATAACTAATATAAGGTAGGTACACTTGGTGATACTTAGAGCCATATTGAAAAATCGAGTTTCAAAACCTGATCCCAAAATCATCTTACCTTTTTTTTTTAGAACCATATTGAAAAAAAGTGGAAATGTTTAAAAGCCTGATCACAACATTATCTTACCTTTTTTTAGAGTTAAAAATGATTTCGCCCCCCAAAAATAACTATCGCCTCCCAAAAGTACATAGTCAAATAATCGCTATCGCCCAGGTTGAGAATCACTAATTTAGAATATTTATTGAGTTGTGTTAGTTTTTTTGTTAAAAATTATTCACTAATATGTTACTTATTTATTTAATAATATTACACGATTATTAGGTATAATACTAATTGTAATAAAAAGAAGATTAATAATTATTTGAAAATCCAGAATAAATTTCTATAAAAATGATTCTAATTTTTAATAATTAAATTTTTGAAAGTATATTTATAAGAATTCTTCTATAGAATCTTATAATGCATTTACTAGTACCTATGATATTTGATATAATAATCTTGTTGAATTAATATTTGCTTTGTTTAAATGGAATTATGTCGTTTGAATTCATTCATATTGAACTTTACTAATTGTGATTCTTGCTAATAAATTTAAATATTTAATTATTAAATAAGAGTAATTAGAATACATTAGTAATTAATATAATAGAGAATGACTAAATTCTAATAAAATCAATAAAAATATACAAATACAAACATATATGAGGTGTGTCTAAAAAGTTCGGTGAATAGTATGATAAAAACATAATAAATTTAAGTAAAAATAAATATTTTTAAAAAACACACTTTACTTAAAATTGCACTAAAAAGTAAAAAATAAAATCACTGTAAAGTGTGTGCACCCAATAGTGGAAACAAATGTTTTACGGTGTTATTATAATTGGAGCGCACACACTTTACAGTGATTTTATTTTTTACTTTTTAGTGCAATTTTAAGTAAAGTGTGTTTTTTAAAAAGATTTATTTTTACTTAAATTTATTTTATACTTTTTAGTCGTGTTCAGCGTCTGTAGAACTGCTATCGCCATCTATGATTGAAATAGTGAACTATTCCATATTCCGCATATAAAAGTTTAGTTAATTAATTACCACTAATAGATAAATAATTCAGTGGATTTTTCAATTGATTCGTGTATTATTAGCAGGAGCAAGCGCGTATGCAAAATTTCAAGTTGATTGAATGACGGGAAGTTGTTGAAATATCGATTATAAAATGCCGCGGACAAACAACACACGGACAACCCGACAGTGTGAGTTAAGTAAAGTGTATTAAAAAGAGAATGTTAATTGTAAATACCTTTATTAACCTTCAAAATACTCTCCACTAGCCACAACACAATTCTTACAACGTTCGTATAACGCTTGAAAACTGTTGAAGAAGTCTTGATGTGGAATCGTTCTCAGAATAGCCGTTACAACGTTCCGACCGGCAATCCACAAGCAGGATACCAGAAAACACTGAACGAATGAGAGAGATGCTAACAAAAGATCGGCGATTGACTCTGCCACTAATAGCCGAAGAATTGGGTATTAGCAAGGACACAGTAAGTAGTGTTTTCTGGTGTCCTCCTTGTGGATTTCCGGCCTGTGACGGCGAGAACGATTCCATATCAAGACTTCTCCAACAGTTTTCAAGCGTTAAACGAACTTTGTCAGAAGTGTATTTTGAAGGTTAATAAAAGTATTTACAATTAACATTCTCTTTTTATATTTTTATCATACAATTCACCGAAATTTTTAGACACACCTCGTATGTTTATTATCTAGATATAGGTGATCATATATATATATATATCAAACATAATAATAATAAAATTACTAATATAATTGATAACATTGATTGAAATGATATTCTAATTTGAATTGATATATACACACACTCTCTCTCTCTCTCTATATATATATATATATTTATAATAAAGAATTAAATTAAGCATATTTTAATAGTGGAATGAGCAAGAGAGAGAGAGAGAGAAAGAGTGATGTGATTAATTTTCATTAAAATCTATTATAATATTTAATATAATATATAAATGATGAATATATCTATTTATAATTTATCTCATTTAATTGCTATGAATAATGATTATTATAAAATTATATGTATTCTCATTTTCCATAAAACCATACCTTCTTTATGTATAATATGTATAACACAATATATCAACATAGATTATAAATTGTTTTTTCGTTTTTTCTATTTAATATTTAATTTATGATTCAAAAATATTTTAATATTAATTGCACGTTCGTTCAACATGACAATAATTTAACAAAATCCAAAAAGTAATTTACTTTATAACTTGTAATAAATCGTATATGATGGATATAATAAAAAAATAAATAAATTATTTTACTAAAGTGTACTTTTTGTTTGCGAGGAAGAAAAAACAAACAATTTTAATTGTCCAGAATTAACATTTTTTTACAATTCTATTACACTGATTCTCAACCACTGTGCCGCGGCGCTTTTTGTGTGCCGCGAGATTTTCAAAATGTGCCGCCAAATTTTATAAATGTAAAGTTCGAATTTAGAAAAAGTACTTATTTATTTTATATATATGTAAAACAAAGGTAAAATGTTTTTGCGATCAGGCTCTGAAACATTTTCGATTTTTCAATATGGCTCTAGTTAAATTATTTCAGAAATGTGCCCAACTATTGAAAAAGGTTTCCGACCCCTGATTATTATTATAAACTATTACACAGTCTATTATATGTACGTAAATAACTTTTACATTTATCTTTTTTTTTTGTGACGCCAAATTTTTAAACCGTTAAAAGTGTGCCGCGGTAAAAAAAGATTGAGAATCACTGTTCTAGTAGTTTTAGTATTTATAACTAGTAAAATAAATTAAAAATTAAAATTTTTTTTTAAATTAAATTGATTATTTAAATATTTAAAAATATCTGTAAGTTTGTGAATAATTAGTATTTATAATTTAGAAATAAAATAAATAATCAAAAGTGTTTTTAAAGTTGAAAGAATCATTTCATCATTTGAAAATAAATCTCTTTTTATTGTGATCAGTGATCACTTGGGAGACAAACATTTAATCATGTTCATTAACACATTAAATGTTCTATTTTATAAATTTAAATTATTTTTAAATGGCCTAGTCAATGAATAATAGCATTGTTTCTTGTTGGTGAAATCAAAATCACACGCAATTTTCAATTTTCACGGCATTTAAGTCAAGTTCAAAGCAACGACACCATTCTTTTCCACTTCATGTGAGTAAATTCAATTGAATAATTAACAACCACTTTTACCAGAGAATGATAATGATAATACATCATATGTAAATAATAGTGAAAACAATCGTTCACTTGTCGCATTGGTTTACTACCTGTACAATTAATAGAGAAAGTAAAAAAAAATAAATAAATAAATAAAACAACACAATGATACTTGTGTGAAATTTACAATTAAATATTTTCACGTAACTCAATTATTTTACTATAAACTAATATATACTAGTATTTCTTTTATTAAATATAGTAAAAAAGGAAGTCTATATAAATAATAATAATTTCTTTTGTGAAATATAATTTAATTAATTTTCATATACTTACATATTAAACTCTGTATTGTATTTTTGCCAGTATTTAATAAAACATATCTGAAATAATTTGATAATAAATTCTATAATATTGTTAATAAAATAATAATAATAATAATAATAATTTCTCCATTAAACCTATCAAAAAAAAAAACAAAAAACAACCAGACAGCCCTGATAAAGGAGCGAGATCCAAGGCGAGAGAAAATGCTACACGGGAAGTTTCTCAACCTGATCGACGATCCTAATCTAGACAAAGTAACTTCTCTACAATGGATTAACGATAGATTATTATATATAAACTGAGGGATTCCTGATGGCAATCCAAAACCGAGTCATAAGAACCAGAAACTATGAGAGGCATATCTTAATAAGTTGACCTGTGGCCAGGTCCGAACCGACCGACGGTTTGAAATAAATTAATTTCCAGCTACAGAAACAATTTCAAATAATTTTAATATATCTATTAATGTAATAAAAAACAGATATGGAAACATAAATAATAAATATAAACATTTTTAATTGTATTTTATTTATAATATATATGCAAGACCAGGCTGTGACGTCATGAATGGCTAGATGACGTCCTATAATTTTAAATCCAATAAATATGATTTTTCTCGAGGATAAAACCAATACAAAGTGCATGATTCGTGGTGATATATAAAAAAATCTCCTTTGGTGTGAAAATAACCCTTTCCTTCCTATCGTCGATCGCTAATACTACCACTTCCGGTTTCCGGAATTGCACCAAAAGTTGATCAATTCATCCCACTGATGCATTAAGTAAATATACCAAATTTCATCAAAATCGGTTGAGCCGTTCAGGCTGTACACATCTATACGGACGGACAGACGGACAGACGGACGGACAGACGGACAGACGGACGGACAGACATCATGCTAAAAATACTTTTTTCTGTTTAGAAAATGCATGATTCGTGGAGATATGTAAAAATCTCCACATGTGAAATTTGGTGTGAAAACAATACCTCCCTTACTATCGTCGGTCGGTAAAAATGAATGTGGACGATAGGTGTCGAAAATGTGGTAAACCGGGTGAATCTATTGAACATATCATGGCAGACTGCCCAGAAATGGCCACAACGGCATATCTAGGTAGACATAACCAACTTGCCAAACTAATCCATCAGCAGCTATGGTTCAAATATAAATTACTGGACATTAAAACAACACCCCCCTATTACAAATACGACCCCCAACCAGTCTTAGAAAATAAAGACTATACTGAGACCGCCCAGTTCTAACGGACAAATCAATTGATTTTAACTGACCAGACAATCTTCTAATAAACAGAACATCTAAAACAGCTAAAATAATCGAAAACGAAAACGAAACACAACGAAAATACGAAAAACTTGCTAAGGAAATAAATAAGATCTGGAAACTGGAAAGTGTTAAAAACTACCCTATAGTGATATCCGCGTAAGGCAGTGGTTTCCAACCTAATTGTACCGGCGCCCCCCATTTTCTAAAAAAAATTTTTGCGCCCACTTACACATTTCTGAAATAATATAACAACATGAAACAGAGGGGTGGTCCATGGTAAAAAGTCATCTGACTTTTTTTTTTTTTAGAACCATACTGAAAAAAAATCGAAAATTTTCAAAAGTTTACGGGCACTTGAATTTCTTTCGCGCCCTCCTTGCAACAGTCTCGCGCCCCTCAAGGGAGGCGCGCCCCACAGGTTGGAAACCGCTGGCGTAAGGCGTTGTCTCCAAAAATATAATGAACAGAGAGGCGAGTAACTTTCAATACCAAACATCTTGATAAGAGCAGGCCAAAAGAAGTGCCACATTGTGAGAAAATGCCTCAACAAATAAATTTTAACTGTCCGTCATACGGGTCAGGATGAACTTCCTTTTCGTATCGACCGAGCCTAATCCCACTCCATCTATGGGATAGGTGAAAGTTTTATAAAATTTTAAGTACTATCTTGAATTTATTTATATGAATTTCATTTTATAATATTTTTTATTTATATATTTTTTGATTTCAATATCTTAAATGAATTTCAATAATATTATTATTTTATTAATTGTAAATTATAAAAGTAATATTAATCTCTCTCTCTCTCTCTCTCTCTCTCTCTATATATATATATATATATATATATATATATAGGTACATTTTATTAATGTCGTTTACTTTAAAAAATTTAAATTTAAATATATTAATAAATATATATATATATATATATATATATATATATATCAACTGTTATTTTTTTTTAATATAAATAAGAATCCTTTAATTGATTCTTATTTCTCCAGGATTGGAGAAGCAGTCCAATTTCTGTCCAGCAAGTGATAAGATGACAGGATGAAAAAATCATGTTTTTTCAGTTATCTATGTTCGGGTCTTACTGACGTTAAACATGAATAAACTTACAATGAATAATAATCATTAATTTGTAAATATTTAAACTTATAGATAACTGTAAGTACATGTATAATTTGTAAATGTACATAAAACCTCATAACGGGAGGAATGGAATAAATAAATAAATAAATAGAATGTGTTTTCTTATTTATTTATAATTAATTGCTTTTTCCTATTAAAATTATGTTTTCATTTTTTAAAAGTTATTATTTAAACATTTTTTTTTTGTTTTATTTATTTTTTTTTTAATTAATACGTTAAGATAAATTTATATTAAATGGTGCAAGACATAGAATAATTAATTTTCATTAATATCTATTTTATCTAAAATGTATTATAAACGAAATTAAACACAAAATAATTTCTGGTCAATTTATTATACACTTAACTAAATTGAAAATTATTAAGAAAGTAAATGTAAAATAAGAGGAAGGATGGGATAAATTTATTGTCAAATTATGTTTTTTTTAATGTTATTTTATTCTAGTCTATAATAACTAATACATTATGTAAGTATTCTTGTAAATATGTATTTTAATATATAAAATTTTAATATATAAATTCACAACACAGATACTAGTTAAACATAATTTTTAATTCATATGATTTTCATAGAACATGGCTACATAATTACTTTTGCGGAAAATTTGAAATTATAATAAATTATCTAAATACAAGGGGGGATTTTTATTATCTACATCATAGGTTCCTAAAGTGGTCTATATGGACCCCCGGGGTCTATTTTAACCTCCAGGGGGTCCACGGCAGCGAATATCAAATTTGGGGGGGGGGGGTCCACGGGGTCCACGTCTTTTCCGACATGGATTTTTTGAATATGTCTCTAAAAAAAACCGTGTTTTCCGACATTGGTTATGACACATTTTTTTATTTTTTCCAATATGTCTCTAAAAAAAGGTAAATCGTTTATAAAAAATCAAAATCAATTTAGGGGGTTTACCCAAAACCGAAAAACATGCCAAGGGGTTCACGACAAAAAAAAGTTTGCGAACCTATGATCTACATCTCTTCTATTATTCTTTATTTGACTACAACTTTACTAATTATATAATATAGGCTGATTTTATCAATTATCTATTTAAAAAGTAAATTTGAAAATTAATTTTAATTACTAAATTCAATTAAGTCTAGTCTAGTATATTTTCAATTATTATACATGAAAGTATTATATATATTTTTTAAATTGTTTTATTAACCCGCTGATGTATATGAAAGGATAGTATCAAGAAAAATCAAATAAACTTGAATGATATGCATACATAATCGACAAAATATTATTTACCTATATACATATATACAATAGTAAGAGTATTATATTTATATTTTTTCAAATCATTTTAATTTCATTCAAAAAAAAAAAAAATTCAAAAGCATTGATTCAAAATTATTAATAAAGACTTCATCCTTTTTCCGGATAATTATCCACATCTACTAGATACTCTCACTTGACTATACCAATTTTATAGATAGATTATCATATACCATATAATTAAAACTTATATACGAGGGTGGGGTGAAATGTTTCTCGCCTGACCAAGAAAAACGATGTTTTAACAATTTTTTTTTTGCTTTATTTTTCAACATTCAAGATAGCTGAGACCTACCTGTACGATGTCAGCTGAACACGTGCGAAATATTTTGCACAACCATTTGAATATGAAAAGCTGTGTGCAACGTGTGTGCCGCATTTGCTAACGTTAGACCAAAAACGGATTCGAAAAACCATTTCTACCGACAATTTGGCGCTGTAGGCGTAATCCAAAAGAATTTTTGCTTCGATTCATTACTGTTGATGAGACTTAAATTAAATGAAATTTAATTAATTAAATTAGTTAAATTAATTAGAACACCGTTATGAGAAATGTATCAGTGTTGATTCCATATAATTTTAATTAATTAATTCAAAAATTCAATTTCAAAAGATTAATATACTATCATTTATATTTTTAAATTTCATTTTTAAAAAATATTAATTTTAATTTCTGACATAGTAATAAAATTAATCAACTGGTATTCCAAAGGAGAGACTTGGTAATAATCTCTGTCAGAGTTGACTTTCAATATAATTTCTATAGAAAATTTTCAGTCCAACCAGCTGAAAATTAAAAGAAATATATTATATAATATGTATATCTATGAATTTGATTTAATTTATGATTTTGATTTAATTAGTTAAAATTTTTAGATTAATTATTTAGATTAATTGAATTGTTCATTTAAATTAAATTAGCCATCTTACATATTAATTTATTATATTATGTTGAATATTTTTGAAACCGGGTACGCGGGTAAGCCCTATTAGCTTACCTCAAGGAGTAGCGCCCTTGCCCAGTAGCGAGCTTCTATAACAGTGATTCCCAAACTGTGAGCGGGGGGGAGCCGCTTCGACGTCATAACGGAGCCGCGAAAAAATTTCCTAATACTTGAAATTTTTTGGTTCTAAAAAAAATGCTCAAACGTTTTTTCAAAATTTTTTCAATTTGCTTCTAAAAAAAAGGTAAACCGCTTCTTCCGGTTTTCGAAATATAGTCACCCTAATTAAGGGAGCCAAGGAAAAAATCCGATGTATTATGGGAGCCGTATACCGAAAAAGTTTGGGAACCTCTGTTTTATAATATTAAGCCTAGTTTACACGGGCTTAGTACTTGTCATTAGTTCAGGGGTGGGCAAATACTTTTAAGCGCAGGCCAAAATGAAATTTTCAAAATGTCTTATATTTCGAAAACAGTAATAAAAAAAATATCTTTTTTTTAGAGACATATTGAATGAAAAATCAAAATACGAGCCAACTTTTTCAAAAAGCCCGCGCTTAAAAGTATTTGCCGACCACTGAACTAATGACAAGTACTAAGCCCATGTAAACTAGGCTTTAGGGGAAAAAATTGAGACACTTTGTCTAGTTCATGACACCCTGATTAAAAAAAAAAATAAAATAATTAAAAAGAATGTAAAACAAAAAAGTGACAGATTATCTTGTCACAGACCCTTCTCTCTCTTACCTTTTCCCTTCCTTTCTTCTACCCTTATATGTAGATTCAAAAAGTTTCCTAATCCGGGGAGCCTATTGATGCAGTCAATATGTGTCTAAAATTATTTATATAATAATTAATTTAATTAATTAATTTAATTTTAATTTCCGGAAGATCGTGAATTTTTAGCGTGGCTTCTTACTTTCCTATTGCAATTTTCGATGTCAAAGGAGTTTGAATCTATTGGTAAAGTTCCCTTGCTTTGAGAACGGAAACCCTTGCTAATAAGGCATGTTCTTGCCCCTATATCGTGTGTAAAGTTTAAGTTTAACTTAAGTTTCCCTTTCTACTTCCTCCCTTCATCCATCATCCTCTTTCCATCTCTTTCTATATTTATTTTTTATAGTATTTAGTATTAAATATTCATGATTTTTTTTTATAATCGATAAAGGAATTTACATGTTTCTTGGAATAAGTACAATTACACCACCACTGTGCCCTTTCAAAATTCAAAAGACACCCTCTTCTTCATATAATCGTTTTGTGCCTCGATTTTAATCCCTTATCAGATGGCATGATCTTCTTCATCTTTTGAATCTACTTAACGACATTCATTCAAATTCAATTTATCATTTCAACTCATCTGTTCAATAAACAGTAACATTTTTTTCCTTCTCTACTCTTACATCACATTATTTCATTAATTTCATAATTTGAATAAATTATATTTATAATTATGATGTTTAATTATTATTATTATTATTATTATGAAAAACCAGCGCAAAATCTCGGTTTTAGTGATGATTTTTTCCGCAAAAAATAATTCTTAATGAGCACACGAAATTCACTTTTTTCCATTTTCTTCTACAAATCACAAGATAATCTGCTATTAATGGATGTCAAACAAAAACTAAAAGACCCATCTGGTTTAAATTTCGACAGGTGTCAGCTGCTAGGAGCAATGTTACCATTTCATTAAAGATACAGGAAATTCAAAAAGTTATTGACCTGCAGTCGTACAAATGATTTCTAATAAATCAACATTTTTTTTAAAAAAAAACAAATTTTAGAACTTTTAGAATTCAAATAGTTAAAAAATAACTTATCAAAACGAAAATGATATAAATAGTTTGTTATAATACAAGGTGACTTATCGTTTTGCAAAACTCTGAGATAAAATTAATAAAACTTTAAATAAAAATTTCTATTTTATAATAAATATGCTAAATATATATAATATATCTATATGAAAGTATTTATTCAAAATTCTTATATGTAATTTTATAAAGTAACAATTCACAGATCATATTAATACTCGTTAATTAAATTCATTTCATTCAATTGATTTCAATCCATAATTAAATTTCAATCTCTTTCAATTGATATATTAATTATATGAATAATACAAATCAATCAAAGTTAACATATGAATTGATTTGGTTAAAAATAAAATTAAATATTTTCTATATATTTAAAAGATTATTTCTCTCTCTCTCTCTCTCTCTTCTCTCTTAAAGCTTTTTGTTGTTTGTAATAAATAACAATTAAAACTACAATTGAAAATTATCCAAAATTAAAATTTACCCACAATGAATAGCACTGAAAAGTGTTTTAATCTAATCTATAACACTTTGCAATTTTGCAATAAATCTTTCAATATATCATTTATACACTATGATAAAGTTATATGAATCTAACAAATTATTAATTATTATCATTAAGTAACAAATTAATGTTTGCTTGTTACTATCTTGCAAGAGATAGTATTGCGATCACGAAAATTTTCGATGTCGAGATTTTGATGTTTTTATACGTTTTGAAGGTTCCTGAATTTTTTTCACTAAGGTTGAGAAAAATGTTTCTCTGTGTGTGTATGTATGTAGACAAGATTATGAAAAAATGATTTGAGCTAGAATCATCAAATTTGGTATACGGGCATTATTCAAAATTCGTAGTTTTCTATCAACTTTTGAGAAAATGTAGCTCAACCAGAAGAGGGTCATTACCTACCACGTTTTGATTTTTTTCTCCTCTAAACTGACCGTAAAAAGAAAGATATATGTTTGATAATTATTCACATGATTAAAAATTGTATAAAACTGTTATATATAGAATTTTAGCTTGATTGAATCGCTGAAAGTACCAGAATTAATTTTTTAACACTGCAAATCTCACGCACCAACACGTGACGTGGTGCCATCAACAAAAAGCCAAACATGCGCTGGTTTAATATTTATTATTTATAATTTATAATTAATTAAATTTAATTTAAATATAATATATTATGTTATTTAATCCAATTCAAATTGCGATATAGTCGAGTGGAGACACTCCAGCTTAATTTAAGCATATATTTATGTATGTGTATATACATAATATTAAAAATCATTATTATTAAAATAATTAGAATAATATTTGAATTATATTAATAGTTATTATACATAAATAAAAGGAAAAAAAATTATAGGTTTACTAAAATGTTAAAAAATGAAAAGTAATTAAACAGACATACATCGGTCTAAGTAAATTGTTATTATATTAATAAAGTATACTTAATATACATATAACTACGCGCCGTTATGCTTGTTTAGTAAAATTGAAATAAAAGATACAAGATGATATTTGCTAAGTTAAGTGCAAATATAATATAATTTAAATAATAATATTTTTAGAAGGATAATAATTTTTAGAAAAAACACATTAACTAGCCATCATATAAAAATTACTATTAAATAAAAGTAAATGAAGTTCATACTAATATATTAAAAATCCTAAAATTGTATTCTAGCTATTGTATTATAAATAATAAATATTTAATGAGAAATAAATATTTTATTGTAGATATAAATCTTTGTTATTTTATTTCTTTCATTATATTTTTATGAATTAAATTTGAATGAAGAAATAAAATATAAAATGTGACGATTTTTTTTCTTTTATTGAAAAAGACTTTATTAATTGGTATTGAATACTAAAACATTTTTTTTTTCAATTCTATTAACAGTAATAAAAAAAAATAATAAAAAATAAAAATATTACGTATAAATTGAATATTACAAAGAATCTTGTACTATTTGAGTAATAATTATTTGACCAAATATATCAAAATATATTACCTATATGTATTATTTAGTGATTTTTTTTTACAGTTACCAGACATTTTTGTATCAATATATGGAGATAAATGATAAAGTAAAAATATAAAAAAAAAATGATTGTTTTTATTCTTAGAAATATTGGAAATATTCACGTACTTCCAATACTTTTCCTTATTAAATAACTAAAATAAGTAAAAAAAGAAATCTTTTTAAAAAACACACTTTACTTAAAATTGCACTAAAAAGTAAAAAATAAAATCACTGTAAAGTGTGTGCGCTCAAATTATAATAACACCGTAAAAGCACACACTTTACAGTGATTTTATTTTTTGCTTAAATTTATTTTATACTTTTAGTAGAACTGCTATCGCCATCTATGATTGAAATAGTGAACTATTCCATATTCCGCATATGAAAGTTTAGTTAATTAATTACCACTAATAGATAAATAATTCAGTGGATTTTTCAATTGATTCGTGTATTATTAGCAGGAGCAAGCGCGTATGCAAAATTTCAAGTTGATTGAATGACGGGAAGTTGTTGAAATATCGATTATAAAATGCCGCGGACAAACCGCCCGCGTACAAACAAACGGACAACCGGACAGTGTGAGTTAAGTAAAGTGTATTAATAAATAAATAAATACAAATCTAATCAAACAATTTTCACTTTTTATAGTTTTCTTTCCTCTAAAGTTAATTAATATTAATTTTATCCCTCTATTATATAGAAGCCTAGTTTACACTGGCTTAGTACTTGTCACTAGGCTTAAAGTTCAATTTACACGTGCTTAGTACTTGTCATTAGTTCAAGGGTGGGCAAATACTTTTAATGCGGGCTTTTTGAACTCCCGCCGGCCCGTTGAAAAAGTTGGCTCTTATTTTAATTTTTCGTTCAGTATGTCTCTAAAAAATAAAGATACATTTTTTTTTATTAGTGTTTTCGAAATATGGTCCTCCGGCACGGAACACATTTTGAAAATTTTATTTTGGCCCGCGCTTAAAAGTATTTGCCCACCCCTGAACTAATGACATGTACTAAGCCCGTGTAAATTGGGCTTAGGGCATCTCTTTTTTTACAAATGTTAGTTATTATAAATAATAACATTTTAAAAGTATTTCAGGGAAACTCTTTTATAGTAGACACTTTGAAGGGAATACCATTTTCTAATATTGAAAATATTAATTTTATTTGACATTGATTTATTAAATTTGTTTTTTAAAAAAAAGGGAAAAAATATAAAATCACTTATTTTAATTGTTACTTGCGGTTAGACGATTTTAATAGGAAAAAAGTTTCTGTAACATCCCATGCATAAGTATATTATATTGTACTTCTTCATCTTCAATTTGGAATTTTATATTCATAAATAAAAAAACACACACAATATATGACTTTATCTTCTTTAATGTTAAATACGACTCTCAGGACATAATAAGTTAAAATTTGACATTATGAAAAACTTCCACGTATTGTGAAAAGTGAGAATAAATATTTACGGATGAGATAAACTTATAGACCTCCATATGAAAAGATAAAATCCATCATGTACCATATATACCTGATGAAAAAACAAAAAAAAGGTTTTTATATATGCAACAAAAATAAAATTTACTCTGTCCATCATTTTCCATCATTTTATCTTCATTATCGTAAGTTTTCCTCTATTATCCCTTTTATCATTCATTTGCATTTATATATTTATTCAATATTAAAAATATTAAAAAGATGATCTATATTTGTAAATGAATCCATTCTACAATAGATTAATTTTACTGTTTTTAGTGAATTTTTATGAATTATAACAATATTTAAATAATTAATGAAAAATATAATATATAAATGTATATATAATATACATATGTATGTATGTATATAAATAGAAGAAAAATAAATATTCGACAAATTTATAAACAGTAAAATTAATAACAATGTTAAATATAATAAATATTTTATTAAAATTGTATATTTTTATTAAAAAGTACATATTTCCATTGAAAAATATCCATTTAACGAATATATAATAAATTTAATTTAAGATACATTTTTATTTTATTAATTTAAAAAAAAAAATATTTTATAATTATTGAATTTATTTATTATTGTTTCATATTGTGAAAAAAATACATTATAGATAGTACTTTCAACTTGTTAGATTAATATATAGAAAATATTGGAAAAATAAAAAAAAATAAAATGAAAATGAGTAAAAATCAATTAGAAATAACAAATTAATAATATGCTATACTTGTATAAAAAATAATTGGAAATTGTTTAAAAACCGGGAAGTTTCAGGGATTTAGATGAAACTTTGCCAGTGGATTCGTTTTCTGATTCCAAAGAAACTCTCCTCATGCAATATTTCTCGGTTTTTTCTAGATCCTAGATAAAAATTATTAAAATTTACATATAAATCCATTTACATTCTATTTAACTAATATTTTTTATTCATTTGGCCAGCAAAGGGCTCTTACTAATTTAATATTTTTTTTTAATTTGGTTAGGATTTGGATATATGAAAATTGGAAAATTAAATAAAATTTCTATATTCAAACCAAAGCAAAAAAATCCAAAAATTAGTGAAAAAGTGAATAATTAGTTATTTAGTAATTAGTTTCTTTGGAATTAGAAAAGGAATCCACTGGCAAAGTTTCATTCAAAACCCTGAAGATTCCCGGTTTTTAAACAATTACCAAATAATCTTATTAATAAAAATTGTGAAAAGTTAATTTTGTAGGAATCATACATATTTTTTTTGTTGAATTTCTTAATTCAACGTTAAATAATTTAAGATTAATTTCTTTATTTCATTCCCTTTTCTTTTTCTGTTGATGGCGTCTTTGTTTTGAATAATAAATCAACCAAAGTTTTATCATTTATAAATACGAGTATTTTAAAGGTTTATTTTTCTTTAGATTGATAGTTTAGTTACAAGTATATACATTGAAATTAAATTTTAAAATAAAATTATACATATTTAATGAGAAAATCCCAATATTAAAATTCTTCTTAAATGACTTGAGATACTTATATTTTATTCAGTTTTTTTTCACCACGAATATTAAATTAAGAAATAAAGAAATATAAAAGAGAATGGAATGGAAATATTAATTTTTAATAAATCTAAAAACGGAAATATAAAATGGAAAATAGAAATAATTGATGAAATAATATCTTTTAATAAATATTTTAAATTTATAACAAATGAAACCATCACCAAAAATAATCTTAATTACAATTTTAAAAAATTGGTATATATATATATATATATATATATTATATAATTAAAATGAAATTTTCAAATTTCTAAATTTTTTTTCGAGATTTTCCATTAAAAAAAAACTTCATTTATTTAATTTTAAGTGACAATCATTTTGAGGAAATATCATATCATTTGTTATTATGTTGGATATGAAATATGATTTATATAAAAAGAAAAAAAAACCAACAAATTTAACAAATAAAATACTTATTACTTTAAAAGCCCAAAATGAAATTAGATTTTTTATTTTTGTTCTTTTTTCGTTTACAATCCATTTCTCTTGGGATATTTTCTTTCATTTTAATATCAAGCCGAAGATTCATGACTAAAATAAATTTAAAAAAAAAAAAACTAACAACAAATATGTATATATATTTTATACTAAGGTAAATTGGATAATTTATTTAAAAAAATAAATGAAAAAAAAATATATCAACTTCAAGTCAACACAATTATGTCAATTCCCTTTGGATAACAACAAAAATACTTCAATATAAAAAGAAGGAAACATAAATAAAAAAAATATATTTTTTTTTAATTAATTATGCGGGGGAAAAATTGTATATTTTTCTTTCTTTATGTTTGTATTTATGAATAAATTTAAATTAAAAATATACCTATTTATACTTATATATGTAGGAATATTTTGATCCAGGCGACGTCCCCAAAATAATGTAGAGGCTGTGGAGGGGATCGGTTCGGTGTCTAGGGGTAAATTTTCTTTAGAGAACTACAAGAATACTTCTTCTCTTTGGGCTTTTCAATAAAAGCTTATAAATTTTATAAAAAACGGTTTATTTACAATAAATGTAAAAATTACTTCACAATTTAGACACTCTCGTCAAGGCCAATTTCTCCCTTCCTAGCATTCTCTCGCGTTGGTGTCCGTGCTCCGATTTATATATCTATCCCGCCCTTATCGAACATTTATTGTGGTGGGAAAAGGGTCGGGAGGATTTTCACTGGGCGTCACCAAAAGCCATGTTTTAAGCAAGATTGGGGATGGGGAAACCCGCAGTATTTCTGCTGACGAGGGTTACTGGGAGTAGTACATTTTATACCTTAGGATGTCGACAATGGTCCTTCCCAGAGTGAGTGGAGTGAGAAGGTCGCGACACCCCTTCACCGATGATGGTACCTCGGCCACAACTTTCACTTCCCATATATATATATAGATATATATAATATTTTTAGTATATGAAAAAATAGTATCATTGTTTAATTAAATGTTAAAAATACTTATTAATTTATAGTATATACAATCATTTAAAAGTGTATAATAAAAATATAAGATTATTTTTAAGATTTTTTTTATATTCAGCTTCCAAAGTCATTTTGACATTCCAAATAAATAAAAAAAAAACGGAGATTTTAAATATTTTCATCAGATTAATAAATAAATTATCTAAATAGATAGACAAAAAAGAGAAATAATAATAATATTAAGTTAGAATTGAATCACTGTGTGAGACAAATATCAATTGAAATTCTACAACCATAAACAACCAAATAATCCAATTTAAATCATTCACTGCCTTACTATCATAAAAGTGAGAAGAGAAAATTGTCAATACTATTATAACACTTATTATTATTATTATTATTAATATTATTTTTTAATTTAAAAAAAAATGATATAATCATTATGAAAACAACAACAAAAAGGAGATGTGCAGAAGCTAACAAATTAAATTTAACAAACAAAAAGGTAAGAAGAGTCAGCAAAGTTAGAAGGTCTTTTTAGAGAGCACTTAGAGTCGTAGTGATACATATCAATGATATCTATAATGAATTTTTTTTTAAAACTTTCTTTACTATAAATTAAAAAAACCAAAGATCTAATGATATTTTTTAAAGATCCCACCACTTCTTCATTTTCTAATTAAAAAGGACAATATAGAAAATTATCTTATAAGAAAATTAATTAATATGCAAAAATTAAATCTCATTTAATAAATTAATTGGTATTTTTTTATTAATTAATTTGATATGAGAATTAATATTTTATTAAAAAATACGTAAAAAAATCGATTATCATTTTATTTATATAAATTTATTGCATTTTTATTATATTTTTATCATTTTTCATAGATATAAGAAAGATATATAATATAAAAACTAAATATTGCAAATAATTTTTAAATGATAAAAAAGCATGAAAAAAAAAATAATATCGATAAAGAAGAATATTTTATTTGGTTTTATTCTATAATGATGACTAGATTAATTAGCGTCATGAAAGGTAAAACAACTTAATTTACATTTGTTTAATTTGAGTTGTAATTGACAAGTTCAATGAAACATTGGGATGTTGTCATTCGTCAGATCCAATCATGCGCGTAATAAATCGGGCTGTCGTTTTTTTAGTAAAATAAATAACATTAACTGAATTAAATTCAAAAAATTTAAAACTTTTTTGTTTTTTCTTTGTTTTAATTAGATTAAATGTTATTAAAATCAATGAGAAAATATGTTTGATGAAACCATTTAAAAAATTAAAACAAGAGGGAGAGAAACTAATAAAAGAAGTTAATTATTCATTGGCGACATTAAGATATTCAATATATGAGCATAGTACGTACTTTAAAAAAAAAAAAAATGATCTATGAATATTTATGATTAAGATTATTATTTAACATAAATAAACGACAAAATATATGAAACAATTTCAAATAATTTAAAAGAACATAAATTGAAAAAAAAAATAGTCACAAAACATACTGCCCTTAAACGTACGTATTAATGCACTGAAAGACAGAAAAGTATGTCCTGTGGATATAACAATATATATTTCGTAATTTGATTATAAAATATTATTAAAATAAATATTTTTAATTTTATTTTATTTATAATATTTTGTATTTAAGGAAGCGCTTTCCGGAGTTGCCCGGCGCCATTTTTTTTTATTATTAAAATTCTTATTTTAAATTAAGAAAAAACTAACAAAGATATTTTTTTCCCGAGGCTCAAAGCAATACAGATCGATTTTTCTTTATAAAAATGATCTATGGTGTGAATTTCAAAAATACAAATTTATATATATATATATAATTTTTGATAGTATAATGAGATAAGATAAGATATGTCGTAAGCAAATGGCAATTTTAGTAAAATAGCATTTGCCTGGCCAAATAGCTTCATCTATTATTTCATTTCTATTTGATTAGGAAAATAGCTAAAGAAACAGAAAGATACGCAAATATTACTTATTTTCAAAAAATCTTTTAATTAATTAAAAGAATTTAATAAGGAAACCAATATTTTAAAAAAAAAGATATAAAATATTACTTATAGTCGAATTTACTTGTAAAGTCGCCTTACTGTCTAATATTAAATTTTTATAATTTATTTATTTTATTTATATCAAACGGATTTTTATTTTGACATTTACATTTATTTAAGTCTCAAATCTGTACTGAAGTTCTGGAAAGCTCAAGTTAGATAAATTGGTACAATAAAGTACAAAAATTTTTTTTGAATAATTTCGTAATGGGCTATTGTAATAGTTAAACTAGTTATTTCCTTAACAAAGATTTAGCCAGATGGCTTTAGCCTAGGCAAATCCTATTTTCCTAATATTGCCATCTCTGCCTACGATATTTCTTTAAGTAAACATCTTATCATGTGCAATCTCTCAGATAATATGAATCAAACCAAAACATTTTCATTTGAAAGGTGACATTTCTATATTAAATTTCTGAAAATAAAATGACATTGAAATTTATTATACATATTATATTATATTATATCATTTATATGAATTTATTGGTAATCAATCTCTTTAAGTATAGATGGTTTGAGTTTGTTACATTTCAAAAGAGATTTTTCACTGATGGAAATTCAGTCTCTATTCAATTTTTCTTTTCTTTTTTTTTTGTATGATACTCAATCATTCAGCTAATCTACTTTTTATTTTATTTTATTTTTTTTTGTAAATCCACTCTTCTTTAAATGATTCAAAATTGTTTGGAGGTTAAATTTTATTTCTTCAACCAATCTATACGCTGATTAAATTTCTCGCCTTGATTTATTTTTTACTTAATTCTAGAGATATTACATTTTTTTGTAATTGATTTAATTGAAGCGCGAGATGAATTTTGAAATTTTATTAAAATATTTTAATGAAAAAGACAATAATGATCTTCTAATAATATCCGGTACTCATATCTTCTGCATAACTAATAAAATAACATTTTTTTTTAAACTCGCCTTCAAAATTGATACTCTTCCCCTTCCCAGTGCATTTTTCATTTTTTTATAGCTTTCTTTTGTCTTTGCTTTTATATTAAGGTGACCATTTTTTGAAAACACCAAATCAGGACATTTTACCTTTTTTTTAGAACCAATTTGAAAAAATTTTGAAAAAAAGAACGAAATGTCTAAATATTTAAAAAAAACGGAACAGATATCAAAAAGAAGGACAGTTAGGAGAACACTTACAAACGAAGGACAGAGCTTACAAATGGAAGACTATCCTCCCTAAAGGACGGTTGGTCACCTTATTTATATGCATCATAACAAGATTAGTATTCAATTAGTTTAATTTATTTATCAAATCTCAATCACTTTTTGGTACATATTTTTTGAAGGAAATGTAAAAGGACAGAAATGATATCACTGGGGGCTTTATGAGGATTGGTTTTCCTAATCAATTCTAAAAATTGTTGTTTTTTTTTTTAGTCAAAAAATAAAATATAATAGTAGGTAGCTTCATTTAAACGATTTTAACTTTTAAAATAAATGTAGGATAATCTTGTAATTTTGACAGATGATATCAAACTGCTATTATTATTTTTATTTTAAAACATAAATAAATAAATAAAGACTGTAGAAACCGGTTAATTAAATATGTATAGAAATCTTTTTCAAAATTTATATACATAATGTACTTAAATTGTTAATGACTTGTTTAAAAAGTATTTTTTATATGTTTACTGATTAGAGTATTTTTTTGGTGAAAACTTCTTCGAGTTAATTAATCTCTTGTCAAACAATTATTTTTTCTTAAATTTGTAATTGTTTCCATTCAATAGTTAACATGCGTTTAAGTTTGGGAACCTATGCTGTAGATGATGTATGTATGGGATTTCTGTGAAATTAAATTATAGCTAAGAAATGTCTTATTCTAAAATTTTTAATTATATATATTTTTATATAAAAACCTCTGGCTTTTGTACGTCCTACGCAAGGACAACGCCTATCAAGCCGGTTATATCAATGAGGTGTCCTATGATCAGTAGAACGGGTCCTCTCAACCTTTACCTTGATTTTCTTGAACGGAGTCGCTACTTTTTATCAAGTAGCTATTCCCCAATGTTGATCCCGGAGGCTGGGTTGACTCGGTCCCATAGACCCCAGCTAGAGATATTCCCTTGCCAGACCCGGGACTTGAACCCGGGACCATGTGAATGTGAGGCAGGTTCGCTATCCACACACCCAATGGCGCCTTCCTATTTTTTTATACGTATATATGATTTTTTTTATGTATTAAATATATAATATAATATAATATATAATATCTATTTAAAATCAATCTAAGATGGTTATTTTTATTCATGTTAAACACTCAACAGACACTTAGTTAAATAAAGATAAGATAAATCGACATTAACCTTCACAAATTATTAATATAATAGCTAAATACTTTTTAAAAGTAAAAACTCCATTAAATGATAAATCATCTTAATGAAAAAATTCCAAATCATGATAATTTTCTATTAAGATATATAATAATAGAAAAACATTTTCAGAAAAAATTTTTCAAATAATATAATATCCTAGATTATATGTTAATATGTGTATTGTATATTTATCTAATGAGGATTTAGAACTAATTATAAAAATTCTTGAATTATTGATACACTTTCACATATTAATTCATATTATATCCCAGATATATATAATATATATATTTAAGTTTTTTCATTTACCTAAAAGTTTATTATTATTATTATAAAAATTATTATAATAAATGATATTTAATAAATATTTATATATTTATTTTTTTGTTTATTTCACCTTAAGTAATAAAAAAATTATAGTAATTATGTTTTCAGTGTTAAAACCTTTACTTATTTATTTATTTATTTTTTTCTAATATATTCTAACACAAGTTGTTTAAATGCAATGTAAATGAAAGTAATACATTTCTTTCTAATGATAATGATACACATATTTTTAAAATATCAAGAAATATATTTCTGACAAATATTTTATTAAAGTCAAATTTAAATTTTATTTATTAAAATTTTTCATTTTTTTGTTGTTGTTGTATTTTACTTATTTAAAGAGAACGAGAAAGAGAGTGAAATGAAAAAATTGATATTCAATTTTTGTATAATTTCATAAAAAATATAAAAATGATAATTTTAAAAATAAATTATTTTTTTTATTTATCCCTTTAAGTGTAAAAAATTTTTTTTTTATATAAATTATTTTAATTTTTTTTTCTTTTTAAAAATATGAACAAAATAAGTATTTTTTTTTCCATTAATTGTAAAATACTATTATACTTTTAAGTAATATATTAAGGTACTCAAACTCTTACCCTTAAATTCAATGAATAGAATTATTATCTAATTCTTATAAATTATATTTGTGATCATTCATATAAAAATGAATTATTGTTTGTTTTTTTTACATGTTTGTAAGTACAAATACAATTTAAATTTAATTTTAAAAATGATTTTGTTTAATTCATATAATATAAATTAAAATAATAAATTTATAAATATATTAAAATAATAATTATATAAAATAATAAAAATATACTTACTTATGAAAACGATACGATGCCATTTTTCTTTCAGGTAATTCAGGTATTTATAGGAAGTTGAATTATTTTATTTATTAATTGAATTTTGAATTGAGACATGGATATTGGTTGCTAACACAAATAACAAACACTTGCATTTAACTCATATATATATATATATATATATGGATGGATGGATGGATGTATATGATGGTCGCACAATGTTTCTTCTTTTATTCACACACTCCTTGTAATTCCCAATAATAACAACAAAAACAACAACAACACCAATAACAGCTAACGAACTAAAGAATTAAACTGACTGGCTGACTGACTGAATGACTGACTGGCAGAATGCTCTTCCCTACTTGGCTGAGTTACCTGCCTGGTCACGGCAAGCTGCCTGTTTGCCTGACTACCTGTGCCTCCTCATTTCCTCTCCGTCATCATTCATTCATTCTTTCTCTCTTTCACTCTTTCACTCTTTCCCCACTCCATTTAATCCAATACTTCATCATCTAATCAAAAAAAAAACAAAATAATAATTTATTAAAATAATTTTAATTCATCAATGATATCATATATTACATTAAATTAAAAAACAAAATACATTTTACAAAAATACATATATTTACAATATGTATAATATTTCTATTTAATTATTATTTACTTTAAATAAGCTGTAGTGTCTCCACTCGACTATCTCGCAAATTTGAATTGGATTGAATAACATAACATATATTATATTTAAATTATTTAATTAATTATAAATTATAAATTAAAATTAATAAATAATATTTATTAAACCTGGGCATGTTTGGCTCTTTGTTGATGGCACCACGACACGTGCTGAAGCGTGATTTGCAGTGTTAAAAAATTAATTCCGGTACTTTAAGCGATTCAATCAAGCTGAAATTCTATATATAGTAGTTTTATACACTTTTTAATCATGTGAAAAATTATCAAACATATATCTTTATTTTTACGGTCAGTTTAGAGGAGAAAAAAATCAAAACGTGGTAGGTAATGACCCTCTTCTGGTTGAGCTACATTTCTCAAAAGTTGATAGATAACTACGAATTTTGAATAATGCCCGTATACCAAATTTCATGATCCTAGCTCAAACCTCTTTTGCATAATCTTGTCTACATACACACACACTCTTAACCTAAGTGAAAATGACTCAGGAGCCTTCAAAACGTATAAAAACATCAAAATCTCGATATCTCTAGCTAGATAGTAAATATATATATAAATTAAATACAATTAAAAAATATATTAAAAGATTTTTTTTTTGTTTTTATTTGTTTAAATTTTTTAATGTCTTTTTAAAAATAAATTTTAAAAGAATATATTGTTCTTTACTTTTATCACGTTTTGATCTATTTTATCTTAATATAACCTTTATATATATATTCGTATATAATATACTAAAAACTAACAGAAGTAGACCAAATGGCTGTTCGTTAATTATTATTTATTATTATTTAAATAATAATTATTTTATAACTGTTTTACTTACTCTTTATTGAATCAATATAAATACTTTAAATTAGAAAAAAATTTAAAAAAAATCAGATTATTCACCTCAAAATCCTAATAAATAAATTGCGAAAAATCAATGGGAATCTTTCCTAGATTAGAAAAATATATTATAAACATGGTATGAGATTAGATAAGATATTTACAGGAAAAAAAGTATAATAAATTTTAGAAAAACATCTTATATTATAACAAAGTTTTGACAAAATCAGACATTTCAATCGGCATTCAATTTTCTTTCTTATAATATTATCAATTTCATTTTGATTAATTAATCTATTTTTATTTATTTTTTTTTCCTAAAAATATAAAATAATATAATATAATAAAAGATGAAATAAAATTGAATTTTAAAAGAAGATATCATTTTTTTTTAAATAAATACTTATATCACAGATTGAATAAATAATCAAAAAAAAATGGAAAAAAAATACTTTTATTATTTTTATTTAATGATTCGTTAACAAGAAAGAAGAAGAATTAGTTTTAATAATAAAAAACAAAAAAAAACTTTGCTCATGTATTTATCTTATCATATTTCAAAGTAATTTATAAACAAAACAAAAGAAAAAAAAACAGATCAAATTTTGCAAACTCAGTAATGTATGGTGAAATTGATTTAATTACAGAGATTATTATTAAATATTATATTTAAAATGTTGAAAAATAATAATATAATTTCATATATAAATATAAAAACATTTAATTTGATTTTCTATTAAAATTGATAAGCTAAAACTATTCTATAATCAGTTGAGATAAAAATAAAAGAATAAAATGAAATTAAAAAAAAAATGATGATAAAAATCAATTTGGACATGGTCATATTGAATTTAAACGGATGTTAGTTTCTCATAAATTTCAAGGTGGACCACCTCGAAACAACGGAGCATCCGTTTGGAATTGGTTGTTTCTGTTGTATATTCACCCCACAACCTCCCCTCCCCTCTCCTCCTCCTCCTCCTCCTATTCCACACGCACTACAAGGTCCTATAATCATTAGATGTGATCAATTTTATGAATAACCAACAGCAGCAGATAGAAAAAAAATAGATGGTGTAGGGGGAGGGGAGGAAAAGGAGGGGAGAGGGTAAAAGGAAGAGAGACACCTGGCTGTGTTTGGTTTATTGTTTTTGTTGCCTAAATTTTTTCAAGTACTCGGGGATAAAAGTGGAAAAACAAATAAATGTAGGTAGGTGTATATCTTTTATTATAAATAAAAGTTGGGAAATTTTTTATATACATATCAATATATATTTATAATATATAATAATATTAAATTATGGTTTTTTTTAAAAAAAAAAACAAATATAGGTATAAATTATTGAAATCAAAAACTCATAAAATTTATAATTAATTTCATTAATATAATAATAATAATATGAAGTATTAAAAAATAAATTTATTAAATGAAACATACATAGGGTAAAGCATATAGTCGTTGGCCCCCTTAAGCATTTACTAACACTCTTTAATGCATATCTGGCCAAATTGCAGAACAATCTGTTTCAAATTAGGTTTGCAAAATAAATGAGCATTTTGATGAATTAAAAAAATCATTTTCTTATGACACATTTTCAATAAGCACTTTTTTAAAAAAAAATCCTAAAAAATACAGTTATTGCCCCCCCCCCCCCAGTTATAGTTATTGGCATAGGTATTCTATAATGATTATACAACAATGCAACAAACGATTACATAACCATAGTTAATAGCGCAATTTTTAAAATAAAAATCTCTGATTATTTGTGTTTTAGTCATAGGGGGCCAATGACTGTCTCGGGGCCAACGACTGTATACTTTACCCTATATCTAATTTTAACAATTCACATAGCTAACAAATCCTTTTTAAATTGAGCAATAATAAAAGTTAGTGTATATTAGGATAGGATAGAGTGGGGAAGAAAACGTAAAGGTTGGGATATTAAATGTTATCTTATTTATTGATGAAATTACAAAAATGTAAAAATAGAATAATTGACAGATGTTAAAATTAATTAGAAAGTAAAACAATGAAAAAGTAGACGTCATTATGATATGATAAGATATTTTTTATATATAATACTAATAGAGCTCTACAATGTATAATAGAATCAATATTAATAATAATAATAATAATTTGCTAATAATTCAAATATAATATAATCAATAACTGTTAGTATACTCATATAAATGTATTAAAAAATTCAATATCAAAACCAAAATTGATGTTGATGCAGGTATAAGAATTATCAACAGATTTTATTCACTTTTGTTCATTGTACCACACACAATTAATAGATTAAAGAGATAAATTAAGATTTTTTTTTATTAAATATTTAAATAAATATTAATGGTGAAAAAAATTTGTCTCCTTATCATTTATCATTTGATTAAGAAATAAAATTATCATTAAGTAAGTTTATTTATTTTTCTAGTGTTAGCCAATAAATGATTCATTATATTGATTTTCAAACGTTTTTTTAACATTCATTAAATTAAACATTTTTCAAGATTGCAACAAAAGTAAACATTTAATTTACCTCTTGAATATAAAATCATTTTCGGAAATGGAGTTGTTTGATTGAAATCAAATTAGTCAATCAGAAAAATTTTATAAATATTAGAAAAATTAAATTAAATTTAGGATCCAAAAAAATAATGTTCTGCCATCTATTGAAATTATCCAGAACTATTAAGTCAAACGTATTCAAATTTTGAACAACTAGATTATGAATGTTTAAAATAATCTTGATAATTAGGTTGCTGCTGCTATCTAGCGGCAAATTTAAGTATAAACATATAATAATTCTCTTTTTCACTTATAGATGGCATGAGAATTAACTATTTGAAAATAATTTTATATTTAAAAAAATTCTAAAATAAATTAAAAATTAACACTCAATATACTTACATATTATATGTAATATATTTCTAAATTCCTAAATTCATTTTTGACAATTTATTTAATTTATTTTATACAATAATTATTTTATATCAAAACGACTCTTTGAAACTTAGCATTATACATTTATATATTATTAAATTATAATTAATAATTTATTAATTAGATATATTTAAATCTTAAATAAATAAAGTAAAATAATTTTATAGGTTTATTTATTACAATTAAGCAAAATTGAACAATAAACTCTAATATAAATACGTTTAACTTAAATTAAACTTAAAAATAAATATACTTAAATAAAATAATTTTTATTTAGGAACACTAGATGAAATTTCAAGTTTATTGATATATTTGCTTAATATCACCAAGTGTTTCTAATTAAAAATTATTATTATTATTAAGATTAAATCTTTCAACAAGCATTTATGATTAAATCTATTAATTTCATAATTACAATAAATACTAATATTTAATTATATTTATTTAAGTGTGAATATTCTTTACAAAAAGATTTACTTATTTATATATATATATTTATTTATATTTTAATTCAAATGTTACCATAAAATAAAAAAAACATATTTTTTTATTTTTTACGGTCTTGCTAATCGTATTCTGAATATTTTTTTCGAGAGAATAAACTCAGTAGCATATAACAAAATTGGAGATATGTAAATTAATTCGATATTTCTATTTCATTGAATTTCATTAAATCAACTGTAAATTAAATATATGTATATACCTATAGTTTACAAAGCTCTTTAGATTAATCTTAAAAATGTATTATGTGATATAAATTACAACTTAAATGATAATTGAATCGTTTTAAAAAATTTTAGAATTCTTATTACAAATTCGGAGCAAAATTGCAGATTTTTTAAACAAAAAAATTGATGAATTAAAATTCAATCAATATTTTATATTAATTTGAAAACATTATTTATTATTTCGATTTAGAATTATTTTTCAAAATTTATTGTTAAATATTGAGTAGTGAAAATAAAATAAATTATAACTTTATTAAAATATGCTACTATATACGAGGGTGGGGTGAAAAGTTTCTGGCCAGACCAAGAAAATCGATGTTTTTAAAATTTTTTTTACTCTATTTTTCAACATAATCTCCATCAACACTGATACATGTCTCATAACGGTGTTCTAATTAATTTAATTAATTATTTATTTAATTAATTCATTATTTATATATTTATTTATTTAATTAATTAAATTTGATTTTATTTAATTTAAATCTTATCAACAGTTATGAATCGATGCAAAAATTCGTTTGGATTACGCCTACAGCGCCAAATTGTCGGTAGAAATGGTTTTTCGAAGCAGTTTTTGATCTAACGTTAGCAAACGCGGCACCTACGTTGCTCACAGCTCTTCCATGTTCCAATGGTTGTGCCAAATATTTCGCACACGTTCAGCTGACATCTTACAGGTCTCATCTATCTTGAATGTTGAAAAATAAAGCAAAAAAAAAAAAATTTAAAAACATCGTTTTTCTTGGTGAGTCCGGAAACTTTACACCCCACCCTCGTAAATATATAATAATAATAATAATGTTGAATAAAATTTCAAAGAATGTTTTATGAATTTTTTTTTTTTTTTTTGTTAATTTTTGTTCTCTTTTTCCTTTTCCTTTTCTTATCAATATTTACCTCTCTCTCACTCTCTCTCTCTTTCTACCTCTCCCTTCATTTGAGTGTCTCTTAGGGCATTAGTGAATCATTATCATTTCTCTATTGACTAATCGTTTGGGTCCAAGGGTGTATGATGGATATGTCATTGATTAATGCCCTAAGAGGGATGTGTGGTTGATCAGGTTTGACCCTAAGGGCCAACAGAGGTCATGGACCAATGCGCCCCTCCCCTTTCCCTTTCCTTCGATTTAAATTCTAATACACGCGCAGTTTGATAAGGATAATAATAATGATAATAATAATAATAATCACGATAGTTTGAATATCGAAACGTGCAGCTGTTGTATCAAGTGACGCTCCATTGATTTACCAACAAGACTATTGTCCTGCTCTTGTTCATTTTGAAAATATTCATTATGAAAAATTTTGTGTTCACATCTGTTATTATATTATAATTATTATCAATAGAATTAGAAAAGGAATGGTTGGTCCATTTAGGTCGTAAACTTACTAGCTGACATTAGTAATTACCACAAAAACCATTCTGGATTCACATCCACATAAACCAGTCACAATTTTATTAAATCCAATGTGATTTCATACTTTTATGAAATATTCACCATAAAATTACATTGATTTACAAAAGAGAAAATTAAATTTAACTTCCTCTTCTTTGACTCTGGACCAATCATCACAAATAATCACCATTTGACATTTCGATATTGAGATTTTATGTTTGAATCTAGATTTGTGTCTGTTCTTTAATAAAAAAAAAAATTAACAATTTTCTTTTTTAAAAAAAAAAAATTAACAATTTTCTTTTTAAAAAAAAAAAAATTAACAATTTTCTTTAAAAAAAAAAATTTAAAATTTATGTAAAATATATTATTATTATTATTAAATATATAATGTATATAATTCTTATTTATTTTCATTTTTAGTAAAATCACTAGAGTATAAACGAATATTGATAAATAATAAAAATAATATATTTTAAGTAAAAAAAAAAAAAAAAAAAAATTAAAAATTATCTTATAATATATAATTAAGAATAAATTACTTAATAATTATCTAAATTGTATTTTAAAGTGAAAGTGGTTATAAATAAATATTATCAATCAATTGATAAATTTATCTCTTTTTTTTGTCGATGAATCCCTGAAGAGATGAATGAAGAAATGCTCACAAAAGAAAATTAAAATTGATACTAAAAGTCCCAAACACCAGAATATAAGTACAGCTTGAAAATTATCTAAACCCATTCTGTAATGAGAAATTAATTTATTCATAATTTATGAAATCTAAAAAAAGTTAAAAAATATTATTACTCGCCCGTAAATTGCAGTTTTTGAAACGAGTCGACTTTGTTTCCGGTCAACAGCTGCTTTTTGAGTCCCTTTTAATAAATCCATCCGCCAATATTCAACGATTCCGGATTCAACCAAACGAATAATTGCTGTATTTAACGCTTTATAAAAAATACTACCACTTTCCAAATTGATGGATACTTGATATGTAATTAAACGTTCATCTACCAAAAACATAAAGCAATCCAATAATATTGAATTGTTCATAAAATTAATTTACAATTTATTTGTTATGTTTAAACATAAAATAAATTAGATTTTTTTTAAATAATAATAATAATAATAAAAATACCTATTGGAATGATTAATGGTGCTCCATTCTCAAAATAATTTGGCCATAGAAAATGGGATGTTTTAAGTCCAGATGAAATAACAGCAGTATTATTATTAAAAATTTCATTTAAAAAATATGGAATATCACTCAACATTTTTCCAGGAAACTATAATCAAAAATATTAAAAATTTCCTTTATTATAAATATACAAGCTGAATAATTATATTCATTATTTAAAGCTCAATACCATCTATACTAAACATATCTATATTAAACATTTTTTAAAACGTTTTAATAAATAAGACTGCTTTTGTTTCTTTTTGTATAAAATAAAATATAATCAAGGAGGAAGGAGAATGAGAAAATATATATATATATTTTAAGGATACCCATACAAATTATAGAAAATTGTTAGAAAAATTTATATTACTAATCAATTGTATTATTTACCTGAGGATCAAAAATTAAAATATATAAAACAATTATTTTGCCAGTTGTATTATATGGGAGTGAGGCATGGCCTATGACCTTAGGAGACGAGAGTAGATTTAGAGTATTTGAGAATAGGATTCTTCGCAGCATTTATGGGCAAATGAGGACACCGCATGGGAAGACTGCTTAATGAGAAATTGCATGACCTCTATGCATCTCCAGACATAATTATGGTTATAAAGTCAAGAAGGCTGTGATGGGCAAGACACGTGGCTAGAATGGGAGAAGAAAGAATTGCGAAGAGTGTCTATATGGGGAGACCGATTGGGAAACGTCCGTTTGGAAGACCAACGTGGTGGGTGAACAATGAAGTAAGGAACGTGAAGGAGATGGGAGAGGGTAGGGATTGGATGGTTGTGATTCAGGAAAGGGATACTTGGAGAAATGTCGTTAATGCGGGGAAGAACTTTCGAGTTCCGTAGAGTCACAGAGATTGATATCTATCAGATAGATAGATAGATAGATAAATAGATTATTTACCTGAAATTTATTCATAGGATATTTAAATTGCATTAAATTGAATGTTGCCATTCGAGTGAGTTCCCTGGATGCCATAATCTCTTTTTCACTATTAAATCCTTGGATTGTATTAACTTTTGTCAATTCATCATAAAGTGCTGTCTGATAAAATGTATTTATTAGCAATTGTCCATACATATAAACAAATGCTATTAGCCAAAAGCTTATCGAATGTCTTGCTAAATTAATTCCAGGCTGTCCAAGAAATAGATAAATGGTATACCAAAATACTTGATTAAAATTCCATTTCTGAAATTATATAAAATTAATATAAATATTATATTACAGGTTCTTAAAGTTATTACCTACTAAACTTAATGAAATTTTATTTAGAGTCTATTCATTGAAATAAAAAAAAATTTACATTTTATTTAATGAAATGAAAATCTTTTACAGGTCTAAGATATAATATTTCAAACAAAGCATAATTAATCATTAATATTCAGAAAGATATTTTTATCCATTTGAAATTATTATTTTAAAAAATAAATGATGGTACTGTTTATTTGTTATTTAATCGCCATATACAAGTATTTATACTATGCAAAAAAAAAATAAAATAAAAATAATAAGTCAGAGGTAAAAAAAAAAAAAAAAAAAAATTAAACCGCTGGTAATAATTTTATGAGGAACTAATTTGTCAAGACTCTAAAAGGATTGAATGTTACGCTCATTTTTTAATTAACTATGGGTTTTTCATTTCTATGGTTATTTAAAACTTTAAGAACAATAAAGTAGAGAAATTTAAAATTTATTTATCTAAAAAAAAAAAATTATAATATTTTACATTCCTACACCCCTCCCCCTCCACCCAATCCACCCTATCATCACCCCACCCCACTCCATCTTTAGAAAATACTAATTTTAATATTTAATTAATAAAAAGTTAATTTATCGTAATATAAAATATCACATTTATAATGATTTTTTTTTTATATAAAAAAATTAAATTTCTATTAAAAAAAAAACTTCACACTTTTATTTATTTATTTTTTATTTTGCATAATCAATAATTTGATTTCCTATATTTGTATCTTAATTGGTTAATTTTTTTTTTCTTTTTCTTTTTTTTTTTTTGAATAAAATTTTTTCAAATAATTTAAAACAAAATCCATTTTATAATGAATTTAATAATTTAATTGTATGTCGGTTTTGCTTCATTGATTTTTGACAGTGACATTGTAATTGGTTGATTAGAACCAAATACATCATTAATAATAATTGAGTTGGACCAGCTATATATATATATATATATATAGTATATCCACGTAATAGAAGTAAGTTGAATGAATGTTATTATCGAAATATTATTACTCTTATCAAATTTTTTTTTAGAAAATAAAAAAAAAAATGCATCATTAATTAAACACGTTTTAACTTAATCAATTCTATTTATATTATAAATGTTATATAATTTTAATAAAATAAAATAATAAATATTTTATTTTATTTATATATTTATCATTTAAATAAAATAAAAATTAATTATTATTTAAAGAAATAGAAAGAAAGATAGAAAGAGAGTATTTTATGTAATGTATATGTATGTAATTATTAATTAAAATTTAAATATTTATTATTTTTTTATTTTCTATACTATATCATCATAAATCTTAATTATTTGAATTGTTCCTTTTATGTTCTCTAAAGGTGCATATGAATGTATTCATGTCATATATAAATATATTAGAAGTTTTACTTTAAATAATTAGAAATGATCATTTTTTTGTTTATTAAAAAAATCTACTGAATGATTAAGATTTATCTTTGATTATCACTATATGAACAAATATTGGTATATTCTCTGGAATTCATTCTCCATTCTTCCACTAGTTTATTTACTAAATTTAATTAAATGTATTGATTGGAAAATATTCAGATGGTAAATCAAAGAGACCTGATAGTTTACAATATAAATGGAATTGGATAAAGATAGGAGAATTCAATGGAGTAGATATGAGAAATGTTATTTCTACTTTCAATTTTTATAGTTCCAAAGAATTAAAAAAAAAAATAAGGAAAAATGAATTCAAATAATTTTTCCCTAAAATGCAACATAAATATACGAGGTGTGTTCAAAAGAATTGTATTGAATTTTCTCGGGCTGTATATATTCGATTATCGATTTTTTTTTGTTATGTTGGTACACTTATGTTTCTCATATGTTGCCATTATCAGCCATTTTGGATTAGTAGTTAGTTTTTGAACTGAAAAAGTTAGTCAAGTTTTTGTGTATACTTCGATTTTTTACTTAACAAATAATGGATCAAAGAATCTGTATTAAATTTTGCGTTAAAAATGAAATAAAGTGCTCCAACGCAATGTTAAAATGTTGACAGCGAGTCTACTTTGTCTCAAAAAAATGTTTATAAGCAATAACGCTCAAATGTGAAGGTTTTGCTTAATGTTTTCTTCGATTCCAATGGCGTGGTACATCAATAGGTTCTTGCCAACAGGTCGAACTGTTAATAAGGAATACTACAAGGAAGTTACGCAACGTTTGCGTACGTTTACGAATACGACTCAAACGATCGGAATTATGGAAAAAAAACTCTGCATCAAGATAATGCACCAGCTCAAATATCATTGCTCGCTTATTCGTGATTTTTTGGCCAATAATAACACCTTATTCACCAGAATTGGCTCCCTGAGACTTTTTCTTAATCCTAAAACTGAAGAGACAAATGAAAGGAAAGCGTTTCGACACAATTGATGAGATAAAGTCGGAAACGAAGAACGAGCTGATGGTCATACCGAAAAACGCATTTCAGAAGTGCTTCGACGATTGGAAGAAGCGCTTGCATAAGTGCATTATATCTGATGGGAATTACTTTGAAGGGACAAAATGGATATTGATGAATAAATAGATACTTTTCCAAATAATTAAAAATTCAACTTTTCTTTTGAACAAACCTCATATTATACAAATAGATTCTTTCTATATTTCTAATTTGATTAATAGTTGTTAGCTGAAATATAAAACACTCAGACATATAATAATAATAATTATATATAATAAATAATAATATATTAAAAGAAAAATTTCTTCAAAAGTTTTTATCCTATCTCTTTATTATAAAATTAAATAAATAAATGTCATTCGGGATAAATAATTAAATGATTAGTGTAATGGAGGACTAATCGAGCCAAACGTTGGGCTGCCACTTTATAAGGGGATCTAAGTATGGGGCACTTGTAATGATCCACGATGACCGCGAATTGTTAATTATGTTAAGTTAATGATGGGCGCCAACTTTGGATATCCCAAAGTATAAAATAGTGTTGAAAAATTAAGGGAAAAGGGAAAACACAATAATAATATTCACATTAATTTACTTTAATTAAATAGATAAAAAAATTAACAAATTAAATATACAAATTTTAAATAGAAAAAAATAAGAAAATGTAATTCACTATTGTCACTGGAATTAGCAGAAATAATTATCACAGGGGGTGATGATAAGGATTATACACAAATAATTATATCACGGGACGTGATAAGTATAGGTTATATCAGGATGATATCACTTGTTCGACTGTATCACAGGGTGTGATAAAAATGATTATATACAAAATAATTATATCACGGGTCGTGATAAATACCAGGTCATATCGGGATGATATCACTAGTTAAACTGTATCACAGGGTGTGATAATAAAAATGATTATATACAAAATAATTATATCACGGGACGTGATAAATACCAGGTCATATCGGGATGATATCACTAGTTAAACTGTATCACAGGGTGTGATAATAAAAATGATTATATACAAAATAATTATATCACGGGACGTGATAAATACAGGTCATATCAGGATGATATCACTCACTTGTTCGACTGTTCATTCTCAACTGTCTAAAAATATTAAAACTTGGAGGGATGGTCCCTCCCCTTATGTGAAATATAATATCTATATATATTTTACATTTTAAGAATAATGCGACCAAATAACTTTGTTCATAAAAAAAAAGGAAATAGAAAAAAACAAAATAAACTAAAAAAATAGACAAACAAAATAAAATGTATAATAAAAAAAAATAAATAATAATATAAATACTTTGTCCGTTACATTAGTTAATTTAATATTTATACGATAAATATATATATATAGTACCTTATTAGCATGTTTGTGTCCAATCCAAGAAGAAATAAATATAACCAACGCTCCTGAAAGCATAAATATTAATACATAACGCCAAATTTGATATTCGAAAGCATCCACCAAAACAATCCAATTAAGAATAACTGGCTTCTTTCGAATAAACCAAACTAAATAATCTTGTGTGTATGGAAAAGAGATATCAACTAAATTTTCCATACAAGGTGAAGCTGGAATCACACCGCCTAATATAATATCGACTTTCGAGGTCATAAATGTACTAACATCCTAGAAAAAAAAGTATTATACTTATTATGTGTGAGTTTAGATAGATTTAGAAAATATTAAGAAAAAAAAATATGAAAACATTTATAATCCATTAATAATTTTAATATAAATAAATAAAAATATTTTTTGATAATATAATATAATTTAAAATATTTTAGGTACGAAGATGGACAGTAATGAATTTAAGGTATTGAAATTGATGTATAAATTTTATATATGAGGGTTATTTATTTTAAAATTAAGATTATGGAAATATTATTTAGCTCAGGTCGTGTAGTGCTAAAAAAAATTTAATCGACATAATAAATTAATAAAATTCGTACCTCCTTTCAAATATTTCACAATTATAATGCTTGGCTCATTGAATCTGGATGATAATATACGAGAATATATATTAACACTTTGAATATGTTTTCAGATTGGGTGAGAAGTTTCCGGGAATGATTTACAAAAAAAACAAAAAAAACAAACACTTTTTATGGAGTATGGATGGGCAAAAGAGGTATTAGTGTACCGGATGTAACTTTGGACATTGAAAGAATTGGAAGCACCAATTAGGGAAGTTTTTATCAACAGACAAAACTTCCTTCAGATTTCATTCAAGATTGAAGATTGATTAAAAAGATTGATAGATACCTAAATCGAAATTTAATTGATTTTTAAGGTATAATATATTATAATTGTGTGTTCCATATCTACATTATAAAGTAGTAATTTCAAATAAAATACGGGGCAATTCACAAAGTAGGTTACGTTTTGAAATTAAGACAAAACTAGTACAGGAAAATGTTTTTTATTAAAAATCCGCCGCCTGAGTGTGGTACCCAACTGGCACAAAACTTATGTTAGCTTAACTTTTGAGAAACAATTTCATACAATAAAGTTGGTGAAATTTGCGGAAAAATAAAGGAAAGTTCGGTTATGGTGAAAGGACGGTTTCCTCTAATTTTTTCATTGATCTTTTCCACCAGTTCATTTTTTTTTCCACTGTCGTTTCACCATAACCGAACTTTCCTTCAGTTTTCCGCAAATTTCACGCATTTTATTGTACGAAATTGTTTCTCAAAATTTGAGGAAGAAATTTCGAAGCTCTTTCAATCGCTACGATAAATGTCTCAACTTTTTTAACGAATATGTAGAAAAATAGTATTTTAGTTGCTCTTTCAAATGTATATAATAAAAAACATTTTTCTGTACTATTTTTGTCTTAATTCCAAAACGTAACGTACTTTGTGAATTGCCCTCGTATTTATACTTCAATTTCAATAGTTCCTTAACTTTTGAGCAAACACCCGATAAATTATTACAAACATCAAAAGAAAATTTAATAATTAAAAAAAAAAATATTACTTATAGTTTAAAAGATAAAAACTTACATTTTGAAATATTAATGAAAAATTTATTTTAAAATGATAATAATTAGCAACAAGCTCCATAAGTCTAATTTCTATTCCATCGTAAACCGTATTCCCTAAATTTTTTTTTTGTAAATTAAATATATATGGTGGTTCATTCAATGTACTACCAACCAGACAAATACACTCATGCATATTTGATGGTAGATTACGTAATGATAAATATTTCAATGAAAACCTTTTAGAATTATCAATTCTTTTATAAGTTCCATTTAAATATAATTGAGCAAATTCTTTAATATTAGATGATGCTTTCTCAGCACAACGATCTAAAATAAATAAATAAATAAATAGTAATTTTATTTAAATTATCATTAAAAAGAAGAATAAATAATTGTAATGATTACAATTTTTGATTTCATAATGATCATCCCATGAAAATAAACGAAATTTATTTTCGTTGTATGATTTCACAACTAGTAAAATTTTAGTAATATGATATCTGGCTAATATTTTCAAGGCATAGTACAAATCTTTCATCGGTATTTCCCAAGGCCAAAATATTATAACTTTTGCCTTTGGTTGCCAATTATTAAATCCAGCCAAAAGAATAGTCTAAAAACAAAATTATTATTATTTATTTATCTATATTTATTTATTTATTTTGTTTTCATCTTTCAATTTAAAATTTCAATTTCATGATTTTATTAAATTGAAACATAATCATCTTTTATTTTTAGTTGTTTTTTAATTGTTTTTTTTTTAGAGAGAAAAATATAATTAAATTTAATTTTAAATAAATTACAAATGATTGATTACACTTTACATTTGATATGTTATTTTTTTAATTTTTAATGTTATAAAAATTTTTAAATAAAAATAAATAAAAATAAACTTCTAGCAGAATAATAATAAATA
The DNA here is from genome assembly GCA_963082975.1 of Labia minor. Taxonomy (NCBI): domain Eukaryota; kingdom Metazoa; phylum Arthropoda; class Insecta; order Dermaptera; family Spongiphoridae; genus Labia; species Labia minor. The sequence goes on from OY720345.1 coordinate 11,150,867, forward strand.
AATAATTAAACAATATCAATAAGTACAATTTTTTCTTATAATTTATAAATAAATGAATTTGTTTCACCATGTTAACTTTTTTGGAAACTTATTTAAATAACAATTGTAAATTTTTTGAAATTAGAGACTGATTGATAAAAATACGTGGGCTCTTATTTATGTATTCAGTCAGAATTGGCAAATAAGACATTGTCATCGTAAAATTAGACATTTTTGATGTTATCCGTACTCATAACGTTTTGACTGCGAGTATAATTTGTGTTGAAAATTTAATCTCTTCCAAAAAATTTGGAATGAACTAGTGAAAATTTTGGAGTTATAATAAATTATGACACACGAACATTTGCATCTATCAACTAAATTCATCATTTGGCAATGGAACACCATCTAAAGCAACAGAATATGGCTGGTACACTGAATTCAAACGTGGACGTAGTTCGTTCAAGGACCAAGTTAAAGAAGGTCGTCCAAAAACAGTCGTTTTGCCGAAAAATATGGATTCTATGCGAAAACTTATTAAAAAAGATCTTCATGTGACATATCAGGAACTCGAAAGATGTTTAAACATTAGAATGACTAGCATACATAAGATTTTATACGAACATTCGTGTATTGGTGCCGCAAAATGATTTCAAAATACAATTGCATCCAAAGCGGTATACAACATCGTCACAGGTAACGAGTCGTGAATTTATGCGTACGAGCCAGAAAGAAAAGGCCAGTCGGCAGTTTGGGTGTTTCAGTGTGAAACAAAGCCGACAAAAGTTGTTCGTTCTCGAAGGGCTAAGAAGCAAATGATCGTGTTGTTTTCTTCACGAAAATTGGCCCTGTGGCAATTGTGGTAATATACAACCATTTGATTACCTGAAGTTTTCGGTAAATTGAACAAAAACAAACCCAAAACGTCAAATCATCATGACTTTTGCCAGCAACGAACGAATATTTGAACACATAAAATATTGAATTTTATTGGTCAACCGCCTTACAGCCCCGACTTGGCACCGAATGATTTCTTCCTATTAAAAATAAACTGCGTGGAGCGTTTGAGGCATTCAGAACGGATGTTTTAGAATTACCATCTTTTGACTGGATAAATTGCTTTAAAGAATGATACATTCGTATGCAAAAGAGTAAAAATAGATCTTAAAGGTGATTATTTTTCATTAAATTCACTTGTTTATTTTTCTTATTCTTAATACATAAAAATCGTAGAACTCATAAGAAATTAGTGTTGTCATTGAAAAAAAAAAACAAGAAAAATTGTTTGTTAATTGAATTAAATTTGTATTTTATAATTTTTAAGTGACTAATATTGTAAAACTTTAATGAAAATTCAATAGAATCAATTTAAACTTATAGTTAGTTAGAGTGCATTGTCTTAATAGATAAGTATTGTATGATAAAATTCCATTGTTACTTTAGTAATTAAATAAATAAACAAGAATATAATATTAAGAATACTAATTTACTTGTTTTTCTAAAGAGCTCATTGGGAAATTAATACTATCAACTAATATAAATAGATTGATGATACGTGGTAATGGTAATGTTTTGCTTTTAGTGCCCATCAAACAACGCATGAAACGTTCAAATCCACCAACGGCATTGATATCTAAACTGTTAACCTGTAAATATGAAATATCTTTTTTAAAATAAATTTTTATATGTAATATAAATATACCAATTGAAAATACAAAATTGATTCTAACCTGTACAGCAAAAGGGCCATCGTATCTTATATCAGGCAATGAAATATTATTATTATTGATATTAGTAAATTCACGAACAAAAGCATCACGTAAGCCAGTAAAGTCATCCATTCTAGTCCAGATGAGTGTTACATCAGTTGGATCATAAAAGAAAAAATGTCGTGCCAAGTTGGTAACAACTCGAGCAATTTCGTTTGATTGAAATTCTGAATATTCATTTACTGAATAATTCATTAAATTTGTCATAAGGGCAGTAGATAAAATCAACTAAAATAAAAAAACAAACTATTATAATTATTAAAATTAAATTAAAATTAAATTTATTTGAAAATAAGTCTACTTCAAATTTACCAGTACGATCTTTATTCACATTTATTATTTTTGATTGGTTTTTAAATGGAATTTCTTAAATGTTTTCTTTACAAAGTTTATATAAAAATAAGTATTAGAAAAATAATTTTATAAATATTATAATTTTTATTGAATTTATGCTAATTTAATAATACTTTTTACAAACTATCAAAGAAACTATCCTAAATATCAAAACTTTGTATATTATTTATATATTATACATATAATAGATTAATAGTCTTGTCGCCTTTTCTAAATGATTAAAATGGTAATTGTTTTCAAAACGGTAACCTTCAGGGATTTGGATGAAACATTGTGCCAGTGTGGATTCCTTTTTTTAATTTCAAAGAAACTTTCCTTATGTGTGCAATATTTCTCGGTCTCTTCTATTTTACGAGATTAAAATTTGCGTAAAAATCCATTCACATTCTATTTAGATACCATGTTTTATTCATTTGGCCAGCAGAGGGTTACACTAATTTTCGGTATTTTTTTAGTTCGGTTTGGAAAAATTAATTAATTAAATAATTTTTCTTATATCCAAAACCCGAAAATTTTAGTGAATAAGAGAATTAGTCAATAAAAAATTATTAAATGGCTGCTCTTTTCATAACTAGTTTATCTGTAAAATTTTAATTATTTCTATCTCGTAAACTAGAAGAGACCGGGAAATATTGCATAAGGAAAGTTTCTTTGGAATTAAAAAAGGAATCCACTGGCAAAGTTTCATCCAAATCCCTGAAGCTTACCGTTTTGTAAACAATTACCATTAAAATTTCTTATTTTAATTAAAAGATGAAATAATAATAATAAAAAAATATCTATCATGTAACTTATTAACTAAAAATAAATCAAATATGAATATAATATCATGTAAGTATAATACTCGTACTATAAAAAAAAATAAAATAAGTCATAAAAAATTTTATTTTAAATTGAATAATTGAAGTTATTAGTAATAAATGATATATTTTTTTTTATGAAATAGTATTTCTTTTTTTTATACATATAGTACCTACATAGAAACTAATACGATTGTTATTTATGTAATTGATTTTTTTGTTTTTCAGTTTTAGTTTTTCAGTTAAATTCAAATAATAAAATAGAAATGATGAATGTTTTTCTTGTCGATTTCAATTAAATATACCTAAATTTAAAATTATTTAAAATAATCAAAGAATAATTAAATGGAATTAAATAAAATATTAAAGCAAGATAAAAAGAGAAAGGAAGATATTCCAGGAAGGTGTGCATAGAAAGTAATAATTTTTGGTACATAGAATAAAGTAAAAAAATAAAAAAATGGAAATAAATTTTTATATAAAATCATATAATAGATAGAAATGTAAAAATAATAAAATACTATATATCAATTTAAATATATATATATATATATAAAGGAAAATGTATTTTTTTTTACCTGTGCCATAATTTTCTTTTGACTGTCTTGATTTATTCTTTCTTTTATACGTATCTAGGTATTACGATATATGTTAGAGTTTAGATGAATCTTAAAATGAAATACTTTTCTTTTCCCATTTGTGCATTTTTATATAATACACCCACTATAACCCCATTGACATTTTTCCATCGAATCAATATCCATTTTTAAGATAAATTATCTTAGAAAAGTTTCAATATAAATTCAACTGGAAAGAAGAAGAAGAAAAAAAAATAAGAAAAGATAGCATCAAAATGTAGGATGTTATCTGAATATATTCCATTAAAAGAAATAAAGAAATTTAATGGGAATTTGAAATGAAAATAGAGTAGAACGTTATTATATATAAATCGTTTTTTGTTTTTTTATTTATTTTTCTTATTGAATTTGGTTAAATATTCATCTCAGATAAAAAAAAATAAAACAAATCAATTAATAATACTTACCTTATTTATTTATGATTCATGTCATATTTTTTTTTACTTTTCAGAAAAGAAGACAAAACCATATAATCTTTAAAAAGGAATAAATTCCGATATAAAATTGCTTCTTCGGTCATTCATCTTCAGCAAAGAATCGGGTGAAATTATTGCTATCAAAATTGTCTTATTTGACTATAAAATATTATTATTAATAAAATAAATACTATTACATAATATTATGATTAATAATTAATAATAATAATGATTATTTAATGTATTTATTTATTTATTATATAATATTAAACAAATATATAAATTATAATGGAATATTGTAAATTAAACCACATATTGATATTTGTTATTGTAAATTTATTCAAAAAATACAAACATATACACAACGTTTCGATTGCTACTTCTGCAATCGTTATCAAGCGACTGCACTGTTCGAGCGTCCAGTGACAAGTGACGAATGATCCTATATATTAAATATATAAATTAATTAGTAATTGGTATATCAAGTCATAGTTTTCTTTCTCATTCAAAATATTAATATAAAGTAAAAATTATATTTAATATTTTTAAATTTTTAAATTAAGAAACTCTACATATATTATATATTAAATTCATTTTATTCATAATACAATATAAATAATTATAAATACGAGGGTGGGGGTGAAAAGTTTTCGGCCTGACCAAGAAAAACGATGTTTTTAAATTTTTTTTTTTTGCTTTATTTTTCAACTTTCAAGATAGCTGAGACCTGTACGATGTCAGCTGAACGTGTGCGAAATATTTTGCACAATCATTTGAATATGGAAAGCTGTGTGCAAGGTGGGTGCCGCGTTTGCTAACATTTGACCAAAAACTGCTTCGAAAATACATTTCTACCGACAATTTGGCCCTGTATAGGCGTAATCCAAACGAATTTTTGCGTGGATTAATAACTGCTGATGAGACTTAAATTAATTAATTAACTAAATTATGAGAAATATATCAGTTTTGATGGAGATTATGTTGAAAAATAAAGTAAAAAAAAAAAAAAAATTTAAAAGCAATGTATATATATATATACTAGGATGGTTTGAAAAGTCGGTGAAAATTCAGAGGGAAGGTATTATTGGTGCGTATTGAAGATATTTTCACTAATTAACATTTCTTCGAAGAACTTTAAGCGTCGTTTCATGACTGTACATATTATGTTCTTCCAAGAGTTGTTACTAACTGAAAATAATTTTGACACGCACCAGTAGTGCCCTCTCTCTGAATTTACACAAACTTTTCAAACCACCCCCTGTAAATCCTTATAGAATTTGTAACAGTATTGACAAAGTTTAAATGATTTGTTGTGTTCTTTTTTTTTTAATTTAACATTTAAATATTCATATACTTTGAATGATGATTGAACGTTCGTTGTTTCTTTTCTTTGAAAAATAAAAAAAAAAAAATTAGAAATGTTTTGTTGAATGAATTGAAAGTTTTGTAATGAAATAATAATAATATTTTTTTTTTAATATTAAATAAATACATATTCAATTAAATATTTTAATAAATAATTAATATAATTTAATTAAAAAAAAAATGTATATGGGGTAGAATATAAGTATTGATAAATTTGGTATAGAGAGCTGGTATAATAATACATTAATGTCAAATTTGCATCGTAAATATTAGAAAATGACCCTGTCACGGATTCCAAACTAGTAATAATAAGATTAGAAAAAAATAAAAAAAAATATATATATATCTTATCTTATTATGCTAGCTAAAATTGTATATATGTATTTATCTATATATCATGGTTCTCAAAAACCGCTCTAACGATTTTTTTCAAATTCACACTAGATATAGTATTTATAAAGAAAAATTAAGTTTTATTGATGATATCTCTTGAAACATACAGCTTCATTATTAATTTCTTAATTGAAAATTATATATTATATGGAAAACGTCAAAATTTTTAATACTGCCTGCTAAGACAGTAAAAAAATGACAATTTTTTATCTAAATACATATAGTCCAGCGGTTGGACTGATGTTTTAACGAGTGGATTTCGTCGGTTCGAAACTCGCCGGGTGAATCGTTATTTAAAAATGAAAATAATGATTTTGTTATTTTTTTTTCTTTTTATCTATTGTTTACTTTTTAATAAATTACTATTCTATATTTATTTATTCATTGTTCTTTTATTAATAAAGTTTTAGATAGTTTTATAAGTTTTAATATTTTTTCAATAAAATATTATTCAATATATTTATTAATATTATTTTATTTATTATTATTGAGTACCCGAAGTTCCATTCATTTTAATCAGATTGATGCAATGATGCAACAGTTAATAATTGTAATATTGTAATAAATTTCTATCTTGAAAATTGTTACATATTATTCAGGATATTTTAAAAACTATTTCTTTCTTTAATTAATATTCATTTTTTCTATAAGTCAGATATATTTCCAAATATTAAATAATTTTTGAAGTGAAAACTTCTTTAGCGGCGTTGAGCACTTTTGCGGGATGGGGAAAAAGTATAGAACTCGCGTGATCGTGACCAACACCATGAAACCATCTGCTTTCAAATTTCTTATAACAGAGCGCGAAATTTGAATTGTCATTAGAACTGTTTTATAAATTATCTCTAACATATAAATATATATTTATTATGTAAAGTTCATTTCATATATACATATATAATCAAAATTATACGAAATGAACTTCACATAATAAATATATATTTTATGTTAGAGATAAGAATTATAAAACAGTTCGTATTGCAATATTTTAAACAAAGTTGTGTATTTATATATATATAAATATAAGTTACAAATTTGTTTAAAATATATGTTTAAAATAATATATAAGTTATATATATATACATGCATATGAAATTCATCTTTCTCGTGAAATAGCGCGAATTTCGTCTGTTTTAAAATTTCTTACGCAGAAGTTTTCACTTCTGTCGGCCAGTCCCACGACTGCCAATTTTGCTTTTTTAATTCCGAAAAGCTGCAAAGCACGTTTTTTTGTCTTTAGTTTGTTTTATAACCACTTGGGGCGCTAAACAGTTTTTCAAAAAAACACTATAGAAAAAAAATATATGTACCTATATATTATATATTTATGTATTATTGAGGAGCACAAGTTCATTAATTTTAATCAGATTGATGCAAATGTGTAACATTTAATAATTGTAATAAATAATTAAAGAATTGTGTATCAATATTTTTTAAAGGGTAGAGCGAGAGCTCGGTGTCCCAGGTATTAATATTACCAGCCAAATCCAATAATAATGAATCATTTTTTTTAACTTAAGTACCGAGCCGAGGCTCGGGGTCCCGGTACTATATATATATAAGAAAAATATCATCATAAAATTTTTTAACTTGGTATCTTGCAAGTGTTTCTAACTGGTCGTTAATTGTTTTCTTTAAGTTGAGACTAATCCTAAGTTATACCTTGAATTACAGGTTTTCTATATTACATTATCATTTGCTACACATATAACCATCACTATCATATATATAATCTTCACTATATTATCGTTAAGTCAGGATGATTTCTACTGCTGAATTGGAAATCTGTGTAAGATTTATAAATTGAATAGCCTTATGATGAGAATTCTTGTCTTGAAGGCATTCTGCACTGGATGCGTAGGCTATAATTGTGTTGTCTGTCCTGAGGATGACCTTAACAAATGTGTATACAGGACAGAGGCCTCTCATAATGGTGATATTTCATTCGAGTATGGCAGCCTTAAAAAAGGCTACGCTCTTTTCCTCTCTCTCTCTCTCAATCTCTCGGCTCTTTTCAGTTAATCTTTTTTTTTTTTTCTATTTCGTTCACTCCTCGTTCTTCACTCTTCATTTCAGGCCGCCTTTTATACATTCCCGCCGTAGCTGCCTGCAACAAGACGTTGATGTCTAAATTAACGCTGGGACACTAAAATATTTGCCTGAAGCATTCGGAACGAATGTTTCGTTACAAATTAGGCTTCTTCTTTTAAATGCCCGAATGTATTTAATTATATTTGACTATAAGTCTTGTTGGAGGTGTAAAAATGAAACTCTCATCTTTAAATTGGCATTCACTGCGGGGTATCCAAGAAAATTTTGAGAAATTGAATCGTTGTCGACGAAGCCAGCGGGTGTGCATCTTTTTTGTAGGGCCGGCCTTTTTTTGTTTTTTTTTTTTCTTCAAACGCCACCTGTGGCCTTAGGAAATTATCATATAAAAGTGTTGTGGCGTGAACAAGGGTTCTGACCTCTGTGATCGGCTTTTGACCCCCTCCCCCCACCCCCAAACACACCATCCTCCTTCTCCTCCTCCTCCTCATCATCATCATCACACACCAATAAACGAAAAGATGTTTGTAGACAACTAAATATATTCGGATATAGACTTTAGTTTATAATCTTCCTTCCATTTTTATTATCTTTTTCTCACCTCATGAAATAAAAAAAAAAAAAAAAAAAAAATATAATAATAATTGTATTCAAAATCGTGATTAAATTTAAAAATAAAAAAAACATCCGTGTATTTTCTTAAGAAATATTATAATGAAAAACAAACTAAATTTCTATCTAAACTTTTTCTATTTTCCTTTTACCTAAATTAATTATATACCTATAATCAGTGATGTATTGGTAAAATAAGAAGTAAGGGAACGCATAATGGGAGCAAAAAAAGTCCTATTTTCAGCAAACTATTTTTTTCCAAACAAGTTTTTATTTTTTCTTTTTCTTACTATACAAAATATTTACATACAAAAAAAGAAATTTTAACAGTAGATTTAAGTGGGAGTTGCCGGGATATGAAAAAGTACTGAAACGCGTTTCAGTTCTGAAAAAAGGTAAGGGAACGTCGTCCCCACGCGTTCCCTTCCCAATACACCAATCCCTATTATATATAAATATATATATATATATAACCATATATTTTTAATCAAGATATCAATAATAATTAAATAACTTATCATAGAGTATTTACTTGGCTTATCGATCAGTTTGTTTTCGATATTTTTTAAGTAATTGCAAATTTTATATGCAAATTATCTGAAATTGTTTTTATAAGAAAAGATCAAATTTGTAAAAAGAAAAAACAAATTTAAAATTTTTCTAATTCTGATTGATTATTTCTTTAGGTCACCTTTATAAATATAGATCATATATTTTTTTCTCTCTTTTTAATTAAAAACCCACTCCAATAAATAATAATTATTCTATTTTAAAGATTAGATATAATCAAAATAATATAATTTTGATTAAATTAATAATTTTTATAAAATAATAATAAATAACCAATCAGAGAGAGAGAGAGAGAGTTTGATGAGAATTTTCTCCTTTAGAATCGTTTAGCTAAAAGTAACGAAAAATTTGTAATTTCACGGTTGTATTAGTTAGATTAGCGCAATGTTTTTGTTAATTGCACTGATAAATATGTTTGTAATAAATATCTTTACACCTTTAACTATATTTGGTGTTTATTCTATTATTAGTAGGGAAAATAATGTTTAGTTTAAAAAACACTATAATAATGCGCTTGTCTTCATATTCAACAGATTTGTAAGTACTAAAACACTTTTTTTTCTGTTTCTAAAAATTAAAATGAATTTAACGATTTACAACCATATTTCATTTCAAAAGTGTTTCAGAGATCGAAAGACGACCTGATATCGTATATGTTATAATAATAACTCGTATATTTTGCCGATATATAATATTAATATTCACGAATGAAAATAAAATTCATAGTAGTAGTATATAATATAGATCAGTGATTCTCAATCTTTTTTTTTACCGCGGCACACTTTTAACGGTTTAAAAATTTGGCGGCACACAAAGAAAAAGATAAGTGTTACTTACTTATAATAGAATGTGTAATGTGTAGGTCAGCAACCTTTTTCAATAGTCGGGATCATTTCTGAAATAATATAACACAGGTGGGCGCACTTGGTGATACTTAGAGCCATATTGAAAAATCGAAAATGTTTAAGAGCCTGATCGCAAAAACATTTTACCTCTCTCTTTAGAACCATATTAAAAAAATTGAAAAAAGTTGGAAATGTTTAAGAGCCTAATCGCAAAAACATTTTACCTTTTTTTTACATACATATAAAATAAATAAGTACTTTTTCTTAATTTGAACTTTTCATTTGTAAAATCTCGCGGCACACAAAAGTGCCGCGGCACAGTGGTTGACAATCACTGATATAGATAGTAAAGAAAATAAAGTTTACAATTTTTTAACTAGAAACACAACTTTACTCTTTCTAAAAAATTAATTTTTCTTAGCATATTAGTTACAATCATATTATATTAATATTTGCAATACAAAAATTAGAAACAACTAAAATTATTTATTTACTTAGTAATTATTCTGAACCAATTGCTGATATTACACCAACTTTTTATATTTTTACTCGAGATAAAATATAAAAAATCATTAAAAACATTTTTTACTAAATATTTTGTATTTTACATTATTAAATTATTTCAATATGAATGTTTCTTTTAAAGCTTAAGCCCCATGAGTCCTATATCATCCCCCTTACTCTTCCCTTCAATTCGTTAATCTTAAAGAGATTTTTTTTTATATAAGTAAATATTTATTAATTATTTAAAATTAAAAATAAAATAATTTTAATAGAAAAATAAATATTTTTGTTAATTCAAATTAAACTGAATGTTTTTAAAATTATAATAATGTAATATAAATTTATTATTATTATTATCATTATTAATAATAATAGTAGTAGTAGTAGTATAAAAGATAATTTGTATTTAAAGACCTTTAAAAGTTTATAAGTAAATTTTTGTTTTATTTTATTCCCTATATAGTCATTAAAGCCATTTTTGTATTAAATGGAAATTAACTGCTTAAAAAAAACGTGACAAAGAATATCATAAAATATACATTTCTTTAATATTATTATTAATATTATTATTATTTTAAAAAATAACATTTACCCCATTTAAAGCAATACAATATATATATATATATATATATATATATATATATATACCGAATCATTTCACAACGTTATTTATAATTTGCTTTATGAGATACTTATATTAAAAAATAAATAAATAAATAAAATAATTTATTTTTTCAACGATTATAGAATATCTTGGATTGGGTCACGTTTTTAACGTAGTTTAATTTTTATTTTTATTTTTATTTTTTAAGTAGGCTAATAATAATTTAATATTTAGTTGTACTACTTATTTTATACATTTCGGGTTAATATTTATTCATTTGTCATAAAATTTATAATTTTTTTTTTTTTCATTTCTCTCATCATTATTACTTTTGATATACGAAACTTTTGATCCAGAATTTGAAAAAAAGATAGAAACATAGCTATATTAAGCTAATATTAGATTATGATTTTTTAAGATTATTTTTTTATATTTACACTTTAAGTTGACCAATGGGAAGGTATGGTTTACGTATAAGTAAACATTTATCAATTTAGAAACCAATATATTATAATTTTTACCGACCGACGATAGTAAGGGAGGTATTGTTTTCACACCAAATTTGTTAACAGAAAAAAGTATTTTTAGCATGATGTCTGTCCGTCTGTCCATATTGAACGGCTCAATTGGATTTTGATAAAATTTAGTATATTTAATTAATGCATCAGTATGATGAATTGATCAACTTTGATGTATATCTGGAAACCAGAAGTGGTAGCGTTACCTATTGACGTTAGGAAGGGAAGGGTTATTTTCACACCAAATTTCACATGAGGAGATCTTTTACATATCTCCACCAATCATGCACTTTGTATTGGTTTTATCCTCGGGAAAAATCATCTTCATTAGTTTTTTCTTAATTTAAAATTAATATGATGTCACCTAGCCCTACATGACGTCACAGCGCCTCCTTATATATTATAAATAAAATAAAATTAAAAATATTTATGTTATATCCATTATTGCATTAATAGATATAATAAAATTATTTGAAATTGTTTCTGTAGCTGGAAATTAATTTATTTCAAACCGTCGGTCGGTTCTGTGCCTGGCCATAGTTCAAATTATTAATGGATTGTCTCTACAATTAACAATTAATTCACAGTTAAATTTCAAAAATGATTTAATTTATAATAATATTAATAAAAAAAAAAAATAGTTTATTTACTTAAAATTATTGAAAAAAAAATCTACAAATACCTTAATCAATTATTTAAATTTAATTTTTCAATCAATAAATCAATAGATTTTTTATTTGGAATCAACTAAAAAAAAAAATCAATCTTCAGATTGTTAATATTAATTTCAGTGGTTGTGTTGTTGTTGTTTCTTTTTTTTTAAATAATTTTCAATTTAATTTAATTCTCTATAATTTATCCACAAAGAAAAACAAAAAAAAAGAAAGGAAAAATTATCCCTCTTCTGAATAAACTAAATTAAGATATAAATGGTTGAATGTCTGTATAAAAAAAAAATGAAATACAACCTGAGACAGCCACATAAAGAAGACTAATAATTAATTTGCTATTTTTACCTGCTTAACTTATTATTAACGTTCGTTTTCAATTGGTTCTGGGGGGATGGAAGATGTGGAGGGGAGAGGGGATGGGTGGAGAAATGGACACTGTGAAAAGAACGGAGGTCAAAAAATTTCAATTTCCTGCGAGAAAACAAGAGAAGGCGGGTACAGCAGCCCTTTGTATAAGGGCCAGCCGCCCAATCAGACAAAAAAGAAAAAAAAAATCTTTAGCCGCCGGCGCTGGCCTCGGAAGTTTATACCTACTAGTTACAGCCCCTATTTATTAAAATAGGAGAGAAAGGAAGAGAGTGAGGTTTGCTAATTTCAGTTCTCACATCTTTCGTGCAAACTTTAAAATCTATATACCTGCATTTTGTGACTCATTAAATTTTAAAAATTGATTTTTGTTTTTTGTTTTTATTGAATAGAATAATAAATATCTTTACTAAATTACTAGGAAATTTGGAGAGATTTAATGAATGAATGTGTAGAAAAGAATTTCAATAAAATTTATTTACATTTTTACATACGATTATATTTGATATTTAATAAATAAGATCAGTAGAATGTTAAATCTTTCTTCTCTACTTATCACATCACTTTTGTTAGAATCTAACATCTACATAATCTACAACATCGTTGTCTAAACCAGAGGTTCTTAAACTTATGTACTCCGCGGACCCCCACTTGGAGAAATTTTTTTTGACGGACCCCATCCCAACTTTAGGTACTTTACGTCATTTTATTAGTTAATTTCTGGCTTACGATCTCATAAGAACAAGGATATATGTTGAATATTTCTAACAGTGATTGGTGAATAACGATTTTTTTGCATATTGTAGAACACATTTTATTAGAAATTATAATATTGAAGAAAGAAAATTCAGCTAAATATGAAGATGGAAACGGTAGCAATAGTTTTCTTGCACATTTCGTTGAATTTGGGTATTTGATCTCTGTTTCCTCACAAAGCCATGCCATCGCTCCTTTTATATTAAATAAAGTTTTAACTGACTCATCATTTTCTCTTGCACCTGTACGATGGCTTCGCGAACCCCCAGGGGTCCGCGGACCACAGTTTAAGAAACTCTGATTTAAAGAATTCTAAATAAATAAATTTGTATAATTACTAAAACTCTACATTTTTCTTTTTCTATCATTCTGACGTTACTAAATTCGAAAGTTCTTGGTTGCAGCAACCACATTCCTCCAACCCTTCCTATTTTAAGTTAACCATCTAATCCCTTCATATTTCCGTCATTTTCTCGTGCACCTGTACGATGGCTTTGCGGACCCCCAGTAAAGTCTTCGCGGACCACAGTTTAAGAACCTCTGATCTAATCCCTTCATATTTCCGTCATTTTCTCATGCACCTGTACGATGGCTTTGCGGACCCCCAGTAAAGTCTTCGCGGACCCCCAGGGGTCCGCGGACCACAGTTTAAGAACCTCTGGTCTAAACTATTCGAGGGCCACATTGCAAAAAAAAATAAGTTGACCTGTGGCCAGGTCCGAACCGACCGACTGTTTGAAATAAATTAATTTCCAGCTACAGAAACAATTTCAAATAATTTTAATATATCTATTAATGTAATAAAAAACAGATATGGATACATAAATAATAAATATAAACATTTTTAATTTTATTTTATTTATAATATATATGCAAGACCAGGCTGTGACGTCATGAATGGCTGAATGACGTCATATAATTTTAAATCAAGAAAAAACTAATAAATATGATTTTTCTCGAGGATAAAACCAATACAAAGTGCATGATTCGTGGTGATATATAAAAAAATCTCCTTTGGTGTGAAAATAACCCTTTCCTTCCTATCGTCGATCGCTAATACTACCACTTCCGGTTTCCGGAATTGCATCAAAAGTTGATCAATTCATCCCACTGATGCATTAAGTAAATATACCAAATTTCATCAAAATCGGTTGAGCCGTTCAGGCTGTACACATCTATACGGACGGACGGACGGACAGACGGACGGACAGACATCATGCTAAAAATACTTTTTTCTGTTTAGAAAATGCATGATTCGTGGAGATATGTAAAAATCTCCACATGTGAAATTTGGTGTGAAAACAATACCTCCCTTACTATCGTCGGTCGGTAAAAATATGCTGGGCCGCACATAAATATTTTTCAACAAATGCAAATAAAATTAACTACAGTAAAACCTCTCTATAAGAATTCACCTAAAAGTTACTTTATTCATTTTAATTCACAATAAACATTGTTTTTAACAGTGTTTTGAGAATGTCCTTATAGACAGGTTTTACTGTATATATAGTTTTATTAAAATAAAATAACTTCTTTTTATTATAATTTTTTTTATTTAAATTAGATATATGTATAAAAATATATGAAAATATAGAAAACATCAATTTTTTTTAGTAGAAATGAAATATTTTCATATTTGCGTTTGGGCCGCATCTCAAAGGGTTTTGAGCCGCATTCGGCCCGTGGGCCGCACTTTAGACAAGCATGATCTTCAATTTGAGTACATAATTGATAAATTTAAGAAAAATAATCATTTATAAATTAAAATAAACATTAAAAGATTATTATTATTTTTGTAAATAAAAAAATAATAATTAATAAAATAAAATTATTTATTTATCATTTGAATTTCAAGAAATATAATTAAATATATATATATATATAAACATTCTAAATTTGAGTATAACAAAATAAAAATTGATAAGAATGAACATTCATAATAAAATTTTAGCAGAATTAATTATAAAAAAAAAAATTAATTCAAATAAAAATAGAATATATTTAGTAAAATGAAAAATTAAATTAGAATTATCAAATTTCAATTAAGATTACATATATTAATTATTTCTAAGCATTGAATATTTTATTTAATATTTATATAGTAATGTCCTTTGAATATAATATTTATAAAAAAAACATTTTTTTTGTTTTTGATTTTGTCTTTGTAGACAATAATTATAATATAATAATGCATTTATTATTATTTTTTAATGAAATGTACTTAAAATAATATAATTAATATTAAAAGAGATATATAATCAAAGACCATCAATATTTTTTTTTATAAATAAGCAGTAGATCATTTTAAAACATAAATTTCTATTTTTTTAACGATCTCAATTCTTTTTAAATTTCTTTTTTTTTTTTTGATTAATTTTAGAATCTAAATTGATTTATAATTTTAGATGATCTTTTACATTCTTTGCTGGAATGTTAATTATCACCTGGAGCAATTTTTCCAAAAAAGGGATTGAGTTCTTTCTGATTAAAATCACATAAAGATTTTCCTTTTGTTTAACATTGTACTCTTTTTCTTCATTAATATTCTTCTTCTAATAATAATAATAATAATAATGTTAATTTTTCGAAAATAGATAACTAATAAATATAATATAATTCAATTGCCAAAGGCAATTAAACTACAAAATATAAAATCAAATCTAAATAAATTAATTACAAAAATAATTTACAAAAAAAAATTAGCTGGAGTGTCTCCACTCGACTATCTCGCAATTTGAATTGGATTAAATAACATAATATATTATATTTAAATTAAATTTAATTAATTATAAATTATAAATAATAAATAATAAATATTAAACCAGCGTATGTTTGGCTTTTTATTGATGGCACCATGGCACGTGTGGGCGCGTGAGATTTGCAGTGTTAAAAAATTAATTCTGGTACTTTCAGCAATTCAATCAAGCTGAAATTCTATATATAGCAGTTTTATACAATTATTAATCATGTGAAAAATTATCAAACATATATTTTTATTTTTACGGTCACTTTAGAGGAAAAAAAATCAAAACGTTGTAGGTAATGACCCTCTTCCGGTTGAGCTACATTTCTCAAAAGTTGATAGAAAACTATGAATTTTGAATAATGTCCATGTACCAAATTTCATCATTCTAGCTCAAACCGTTTTTGCGTAATCTTGTCTACATACATACACACACACACATATATATACACACACACACATATATACACACACACACACACACACACACACACACACACACACACAGACATTTTTCTCAACCTTAGTGAAAATGATTCAGGAACCTTCAAAACGTATAAAAACATCAAAATCTCAACATCGAAAATTTTCATGATCGCAATACTATCTCTGGCGAGATAGTCAAAATATATGTATTTTATACTTATTTTAAAATACGGTTTATATATATATATATATATAATGAATAATATACTTGTATAATAATAATAAAAGAGGATATCATGATATTTAAAAATAAAATAAATTTTTAAGAATTATTATTAAATTAATAATAAATTCATATTATTATTATTTTCTTTTTTTTTTTTTTTGTTTTATTAAAAAAAATAAATTAATGTTCCCCATGGAATGATTATTAAAACAAAGAAGGTCATCAATCCTCAATCATTAACAAAAATCAGTCTGTAATTTGTTTGTACCGAATAATAAGAATAATAATATAACATTTGAAAACGCAATATTAGAAGAATTACGACATGGGTTTCAATTAACTACACTCAAAAATGATGACGACTCTTGGCAAGACCAATGAGATTTTGATGACTTTATCTGCTGGATAGAAAAAGAAAGAAAGAAAAAAAAAAGAAAGAAAGAAAGAAAGAATGGTTTACTTAAAAAAAATGAGTTTGAGTGTTGTTTAATCGTTGCCTTTCACGACATAACATCATCCCAGCTGTGGGTTGTGTCGGGTGCTAAAAGAAACCTGAGAACTGACTGCCTTGATAGAATGAGACAGAAATCATTTTAGTTATACCTATAAAAGTTTTCAATGAGGAAAGAATAAATGAAATGCAAATTCTACCTTCAGATAGAGAATAAATAAATTTTAAAGTTAATATAGGTACATATAAAAATATAAACAGTTGATAAAAACATCTTTATTAACTATACTCTAAAATTAAAAAAAACAATAAGTATATATTAACATAATCAATTAAGTATACTTAAGAATACTATTTATTTAAATTATTTAAAAAGATAATAATTTTTTTTTTTTTTAATTAAAAAAATATCATAATATTATTATCCACCAACATATAACTGTTCTTTTTTAAGAAAAAAAATGTTTACAATCATTAGAATATTATAATGAATAATAATGATAAATCCTTTATATTACTTATTTTAAAGTAATAAATTAAAAAAAATATTAATTAGAAAGATTTTAAATGAGATTTAGATATTTAAAATTAAATACATCGTTTTCATTTCTTATGATAATATTGTAATGACAATTTATATTTACAAAAGTGTAATAATCTATTTAAACAATACCTTCCTTTCTATCGTCGGTCGGTAAAAAGAAAAAAAAGAATTCGGTAATCGTTTACAAAGGGGAAAGCTTCAGGGATTTGGATGAAAGTTTGCCAATGGATTCCTTTTTTGATTCCAAAGAAACTTTCCTTATTCAATATTCTCGGTCTCTTCTAGTTTACGAAATAAAAATTATTAAAGTTTGCATATAAATTAATTTACATTCTATTATATTTAGCTCCATGTTTATTCATTTGGCCAGCAGAGAGCTGCACTAATTTTCGGTTTTTTTTGAGTTTTGTTTGGAAAAATTAATTAATTAAATAATTTTTTTATATCCAAACCTAAATGGAAAAAAACCGAAAATTACTGAATAAATGAATACTTAATGAATTAGTGAATAAAACATTATTAAATGACTGCTCATTGATTACCATTTTATCTGTCAAAATTTAATAATTTTTATCTCGTAAACTAAAAGAGACCCAGAAATATTGCATGAGGAAAAGTTTCTTTGGAATCAAAAAAGGAATCCGCTGGCAAAGTTTCATCCAAATCCGTGATGCTTCCCGTTTTGTAAAGAATTACAAAGAATTGTTATAATATTATTAATAATAATTCGCTGTCGAGATTTTATACATTTTATAGGTTTTGAAGGTTCCTGAATCATTTTCACTAAGGTTGAGAAAAATGTCTGTTCGTGTGTGTGTATATATATGTTTATAGACAAGATTACGCAAAAACGGTTTGAGCAAGAATCTTGAAATTTGGTATACGGGGATTATTCAAAATTCGTAGTTTTCTATCAACTTTTGAGAGATGTAACTCAACCGGAAGAGGGTCATTACTTACAACGTTTTGATTTTTTCTCCTCTAAAGTGACCGTAAAAATAAAGATATATGTTTGATAATTTTTCACATGATTAAAAATTGTATAAAACTGCTAAATATAGAATTTCAGCTTGATTGATTCGCTGAAAGTACCGGAATTAATTTTTTAACACTGCAATTCAGGCGCCAACACGTGACGTAGTGCCATCAACAAAGATCCAAACATGCACTGGTTTAATAAATATTATTTATTAATTTTAATTTATAATTAATTAAATTTAATTTATATATAATATATGTTATTTAATTCAATTCAAATTGCGAGATAGTCGACTTGAGACACTCCAACTTTTTTATTTTTATACCTTGACAATAGATTAATAATGGTTAATTACCTGGTCAATTCATTAAAAGATCACTTGAAAATTCTTTTTTTTTTTTTTTTTTATTTTATTTTTAATTAATAAAATACAAGGATATTATTCTAATATCTTAAATATTATATAGTTATATTTATAATATAAATAAGGATCTAAATATTAAAAATCATAATTTAGATTTGTAATATATTTAATGTATCAATATGTCATTATTTTAATTATGTTCCAATTTTTCTTGTCTTGTTCATTCATTCTGCTTTATTTTTTATTATATTTTAAAATTAATAAAACATATATAATTTTATGAATTTAAAATGTTTATGTTAGTAGTTTGAGATTTTTTAAAATATTATTCAAATTAGACTCATAAAATTATAAAGAAAAATTAAATCTTTATGACTTTCGAAGAGATATTTATAGTATAATATGGAAATTTATGTATATAATACATATTAATAATAATAATCATAATCATAATATGATGATGATGATGATGATGATGTTAATAATCAATGAATCTAATTTAATAGAAAATATTTTCAATTATAGATAAATAAAATAAAAAAAGATTACGTTATATTTTTTTTTTAGTAAAATAATAATTAAGAGAGAGAGATATAATGATATTAGTTCTACCTATTGCCTATATTATACATTTATCCCTCCCTCCCATCTCATCTCATAAAGAATTTTCACATTAACAAAATTGATCCGTGATTGAGTGAAAAACAAAAAAAAAAAAAAGAACAACTTATTGCCAGGTGATAATTATTGTTGATTGAGAATCAAATTATCACTTAAAGCATTAGAATAAAAAAAACATATTAAAATTGAATTTTATTAGATGAATTATTAAATGATTGGTTAATTTATGTTGAAACCACTATCGCTTCATTTATTACCCACCCTTATAATAAAATAATATTAAATATCTTCATTAAGGCTTATCTTTTTCCACCAGGTGTCATTAGACCTACTAAATTTTAACTAAATTTTTTTTTTCAATAACTTACAAAGTTTATTTTTAAAATATTTCCATCAATTTCTTCAAAAAAAAAAATCAAAATCAATGATTTAACAAAAATGACTGAAAAATTTGAATTTAATTTTAAAGAAACGTTCTTCATCTACTATAGTGAATTCATATAAATATTTCAAATTTTAAGTTATATCAATGAGGTGTCCTATGATCAGTAGAACAGGTTCTCTCAACCTTTACCTTGATTTTCTTGATCGGAGGCGCTACTTTTTATCAAGTACCCATTTCCCAATGTTGATCCCGGAGGCTGGGTTGACTCCGTCCCGTAGACCCCAGCTAGGGAATTTCCTTGCCAGGCCCGGGACTTGAACCTGGAACCATGTGAATGTAAGGCAGCGAGGCTAGCCTCTCACCCAATGGCGCCTTATATATATATATATATATATATATTGGATAGCAATTAACCTCGGCCTGTCGTCAGAAGCGCACATGTGTCAGTGATAGTGTTAGTGCCAAAAATTTCTTCGGAGCTTTGGAATACAGTAAGTTTATAAATCTCCTATCCATACAACTACAACCAACTACGACACTTGATCACATAGACTACGAGCCAGAATACCAAAAAATTCCCTTCTAAAAAATTCTCTTGAAAATGACACCAAAATGTGCACCGAAACGTCGAGATTCAAATCTCATAATTAAACGAGGAATTGACCTGGAAATATTTTTTTATATTAATACAATTTTTCACAAAAACCTAAATAAAATAATATATATATATATATGTATATATATTATTTTGAATTATGTATATAAATTGTTAAGAAAATGTAATTTTAAATTTTTCATTTTAATAGAAATTAATTGAATATACACCTACTTATTGTTTTTTTTATTAGATAATACTCGTAGAATTTTTGACATTTTATAATAGTAATATTAATATAACATCGTTTTTCAAACCAATTGTTCAATGAACGTTTATCCCTACTATTATCCTCACCCATATATAAATATATATATATATATATATATATTCTAAAAATGCACACGTCATTTGTAAAGGGAGACGAGCGAAGAAGGAAGTGCGGAGTGGAGTGAAGAGGGCTGGAATGGCTAAATTTTAACTTAACACACGCAAGGTGCGCGTTATTCTCTTCCTTTCCACTCTTCTCTCTCTCTCTCTTTCTCTTTCTGTCTCTATCCTTCCGTGTGAGTGTGTGTGTGTGTGTTTGTACTAATTACAAAATGACACGCGCACGATTTGCGTTTCACGTCCTCTACGTGTTAAGTGAACTACCCATACAAATACACCACTCAAATTCAAATTGTTTTTAATTCGAATGTTTTTTTTTTAACGAGGGACTAAATACATTTTCTATTGGGAAAAATCACTTTTCACGATTTAATCATTATCATTTATTCATAATCAGTATTGATTGTGATATGAATACGAATAGTAAGAAAACGACATAATAGACTATCTTTAAAAGAAACAAAAATCTAACTTGACTTGTTAAAAAAAAAATACTAATGATAAAATCTTCAGAGAAAAGAAAAGAAGTTTAAACTTTATTAAATAATATTGAATATTTAATTATTACTTATAAAAAAAATTCAATTACAATGTCAAACGGTTTATTATTATTATTATTAATAACTTGAAATATTTTTCTTATATTTACTAGAAGAATGACGAGGAGGGGGGGGGGGCAACTGGAGAAGAGTATGGTGGTTATTCTTAGTTTAGTCAACGAGAGATATTCACTCCTAAATGTATGATTATTCTTGATTTGTTTTAATATTTGCAAAATTTTATTTTCTATATATAACTTAATAAATTAATAATTATTTATAAGTGTTCAGAGTGTCTAATCATAAAATAAAATCAATATTAATTCTATTTCTATGGTATATTAATTAATATAATAATAATAATAATCTAGTAAATATAAAATTTAAAGGTCAAATAATATATGTATTATGCAAAGGTAATAAAATTTCATAAAAGTATATGGACAAATATTATATTTATATTATTATATACAATATTTTTATATGATATAATATTATTTAAATTAGTAGTGTAGCTAAAATTAATCTTTCTTTATAATTAAATTTTATTTATTTATTTTTATGTTTGTTCAACACAATTGATTTCAATTCATATTTCTCTTTTTTTTTGTGTTTTTAATGAATCATTTGGTGTGTTTATATACATGCATATATATATATTAATGTATTAATTTCAAAATGTGGTTAACTATAATCAAAACAGGCTGAATGAAGGAGGGAAGGAAGGTAGGCAGGCAAGCAGGCAGGTAGGTAGGAAGGTAGATTGCATGCCACAAGCGAGAATGTCTCTATAAAGTATTCCACTTTCGATGCGTGTAGTGAGTGGTTTGCGTTTGTATGATGTCTTAATCAGCAAGAACGACGCCCCAAGGGCTATGGGGAATGATTTCAGAAGGTAAAAAAAAGGTGTTTGCTGGTCAACCCTCCGTCTCTGCGTGATAAAACATAGTTAATTGAAAAAGACTTGCAACTATATATATATATATATTTATTTATTTATTTATACTCGTATATATACTGAATTTAGGGGGTGGTGGTGGTGTGGGGGAGGGAAAGGTAGTATAATATACAAACAACCCATGCAATGCTATTGATTTGTTAAACTTTGAACCTGACCGGACTTTTCTTTCCGTTTTCAAAAAAAAAAATCAAAATCTTACTCTATTTAAAATATTATTTATAATTTGTATGGTCTGTTGTCTTATTTTATCTTATAACATTTTTTTTTGAATTATAGAATACATGATTAGACAAATTAGTGAGAATTTGAATAAAATTCAATTAGAATAAAGAGTAAAAATCATTTAGTAGGTTACGAGGACGATTTAAATATAATAGTAAATTCGGTAAATTCAATTAAAGATGGAATATAAAATATTTAGTAAAAGAAAATAATAGAATTAATAACAAAATTTTAACAAACAAAACCTACAATGTGAAAATGTAGAAAAATTTAAATACTTAGGTTCTATAATCACGAAGATTATAGAATGTACTAGTAACTAGTATATATGATTCACTGTACGACCACTTGATACTTTTAAAATCTCTTTATATGTATACCTTCTATTACTACCTATTATGAATATTAATATAAAATGCAGCTGTTTTAAAAATTATTAAAATTATATAAATTTCAAAAAAATTTCGAAATTATAAATAAATATCTCATTTAATTTATTTATTTATTAATTCTACTAGTATTCATAATTTTAATTCATTATTAGAATTTTTATTTAATAATCTATTTAAAAAGTTAATTGTAAAATTGTTGATCTTTTATTAAATTATAGGAGTATATTATATTTTAATATAATTTTTCATAAACTATAAATTATGTAGAAAAAGAAATATTCTCTTTCAGTTACTTTTTATTTATTAACTAATAATAATAGTAATATTTTAGTAACATTTTTTATGAAAAATCTAATTAATCTACATTAATAGAATTATTATTATTATTTTTTTTATTTAATTATACCATATTTATAAAAGATCTGACAAGAAATCAGTAAAAATGATGATAAATTTGTCAAAAAAAAAAAAAAAAAAAATAATAATAATACAAAACTTGCTTCCGTTCATTATTATGATTAACTATTTGACTAACTTTTATCAAATTACTTACGAGTAAATTTTTTTTTATGTTAAAATAAATGTTTTTATCATCTAAAATAAATCTACAATTTTATTAAGAGAAATCATCATTTATGTTAATAACAGAATATATATACTATATATATAGTTAGTTAATTTGAGAAAAAAAAAATTTTAAAAATTGATATTTCTATTGTATTTCAATCCCTTCTTTCCTCTCTTCTCCCTTCCTTTTTTTTCTTTTTTAACCCTTTAATTTCTCTTCTCTCTTTCTCTCAAACAAACGGATAAAAAAAATAAAATAAAATTAGATTTAATGATAAAAATAATCATGAATTGTTTTGTCTGTTAAGTGAAAAAAGATGACTATCTTTTATCTATATAAAATGAAAAATAAAAAAAAATTAATTATAATTTTAAAAATTAAATAATTACATAAATTTTCATTTAAATATATTTTTTTTTCTTTAATAAATTTATTACGAGGGAATGGAGCAGCCGTATACTATATAAATATAAATATACTCATAATAATAATAATAATAATAATAATAATAATAATAAATTAGAAAACAAAGTAAGTGGGTGTTAAAAATATTAAATTGCATTGCATTGGACCTTTAAACGTGTTTTTTTTTTAAATCATGATCTTATTACTTTCTTTTTTTCATTTTCAGCACATGAAAAGTAAAAAAAGATGTAGTTATTTAATTTTAATTGGCTTGTTGATATTTTATATGTGGTTTGGGCGAGGGGAGAGGTGAAGTTGTAGATATCACACATTAAATGGAGGAAAGACTAAGAGAGTGGGAGGAGTTAGAGAAGGAGGTGGCAGAAAATATTAATTCTTATTTCATTTTGGATCGATCATTTCTACGACATTCTATGTGTATGTAGGTATACATATAAGAAGGAATTAGAGGGGAGGGGGAGTGGTGGGGGTGGGGGTTAGAGTACACATGGGTCACGCCATAAGGAGAGGAATCTCAACATGAACTGACTCTGACCATAATTTATTTATAAATCATTATATATATAACACTTTTATCTAAATTAATTCACTGCTCGAAAGAAACACAAAATAAAACATGTATAATAACTTTTATCTAGAATGATAAATATAATATTTCTAATGATTAATAGAAAATTAATTGATATGTCCAACAAACACACACATACACACACACTCCTACGATTATCAGAGACTAGTCTAAACTAAATCATCAAGATTATAATTATTATTTAAATAATAATAATATTAATTAAACAAGAGATTTTTATAAAAAATAAGGAAATTGAATATGATATTATATATAATAATATTTGAAGATTTCAAATGTGAAATTTTTTTCTAAATATTTCTATTTTATTTTTTTGTTTTTATATTTATATATATACTAGTGCCTTCGGCTCCGCCCCCTGTACCCCCGAGTGATAGATAGTATTTGGTTGAAAGTCTGTATGTAAAAGGTTTTCATCCATTTTGTTTCAATCAGTATAGGTATTTTATTTATTTGTTTTCTTGTAAAATACATTTTAATTTAATTTGTAAATTAATTATATATTATTATTGCATATGTTATATTTATCTAACTCTGTGTCTCTACAGTTTTAGAAAGTTCTTAGCCTCAGCATCCACATTTCTCTAAGCGTCCCTAACCTGAGCTACAACCAAATCCTACCCTGTCCCATCTCTCCCATGTCCCTTCCTTCATTGTCCACCCACCTTGGTCCTTGGTCTTCCACCGGATGTTTCCCAATCGGTTTCTCCCAATTTCTAGTTTCTCCAATTCCAACCACGTCCCCTTCCCATCCCAGCCTTCTATATCTGGACATATTTCTCGTTATGCCATCTCCGCCATCCCCCTGTGACCTCATCTCCCTTTGGCCTATAAATGCTGCGAACAATATTAATCTCACAAATACTCTCGTCTCCCAGAGTCATCGATAGGGTGACTAAACGTCCCGTCTTTAGGTGCTCTGTCCCAAAAATGTCTTAGGGGCAGCCTATTATCTCGTTTTTCAATATTGAGCACATTTCGTAATTTTTTTTCAAAATTTTTTCAATTTTAGTTCTTAAAAAAAAGGTATACCGTTTGTCCCGGTTTGATCACCCTAGTCATTGATCAACATAAAAAATAATTGTTTTATATTACAATTCTAAATTAACAAGTGTCGGTTAAGTAAGAAATTTCTTTTTTTTTTGTTTCTATCACACAGCAAAATAGTAAACAAATTACATACATACAAACACTCTCCTTATATATATATATATATATATATATATAATAATAATAATAATAATAATTAATATTGTATTTCAATTTTTATAAACATGACTTTAAAAAACTACAATTTTTACAAACTGTTGTAATAATTAATTTATAAATAATTTAATGACTTGAATTTTTTTCTATTACAATTTAATTAAATATAAAATTTCATTTTTACATACTGATATATTTATAATAAAATTATGTAAGTCCATAAGAATTTGTATATATAGGTATAATAGAGAATATATACAAATATTGTTATGAATAATATTTTGTTTTTCACATTTCTTTACGTTTCATTAACATGATGAAATCCAAATAACATATAATTATATAAAAATCGAAACTTTAAAATTTTCAATTTTGGAAATTAATTTTTAAAAAGTTATATTATACTATATATTTATTATTTATAGATATTAATGGTTCAGATTGTTCATTCAAATCCCCAGACGGTTCAGTGGATCCGTCCATGTCCATTCATGTTCGACAATGAATATAAAATTTAAATTAATTCTAGCAATCCTACATAAAATTATGATAATATAAATAAATTGAAAATTTCCATCATTCATTATATTATATTAATACATATATAATGAAAAATATATATATATATTTTTTATGTCAAAAATATTTTAAAACTTCAATGAAAAAATAACTAATTTTAATTTGTTTTTATTTTAATTCCTTGAAATGGTTTATATACCTAATAAAAAGTAAATTATTATTTTTAGTAAAAGTGTATAATTAGGAGTTATTTTCAAAAAAATTTTCTTCGGTTTGATTTTTAAATTTGTTATAACTTATATAAAGTGTATTAATTATTAAACTTGAGGAAAGACATGCTAGAAATGGGGTTGTGAAGAGACGAATTGAGAAACTATCAATCACTTAATAGTCAAATTAAATAATGATAAATAATGGTAAAAAATTAACTGGAGTGTCTCCATTCAACTATCTCGCAATTTGAATTGGATTAATTAACATATATATTATATATAAATTAAATTTAATTAATTATAAATTATAAATTAAAATTAATAAAAAATATTTATTAAACCAGCGCATGTTTGGCTCTCTTGATGGCACCACGTCACGTGTTGGCGCGTGAGATTTGCAGTGTTAAAAAATTAATTATGGTACTTTCAGCGATTCAATCAAGCTGAAATTCTATATTTAGCAGTTTTATACAATTTTTAATCATGTGAAAAATTATCAAACATATATCTTTATTTTTACGGTCACTTTAGAGGAGAAAAAATCAAATCGTTGTAGGTAATGACCCTTTTCCTGTTGAGCTACATTTCTCAAAAGTTGATAGAAAACTACGAATTTTGAATAATGCCCGTATACCAAATTTCAAGATTCTTGCTCAAACCGTTTTTGTGTAATCTTGTCTATAAGCATATATATACACACACACGAACAGACATTTTTCTCAACCTTAGTGAAAATGATTCAGGAACCTTCAAAACCTATAAAATGTATAAAATCTCGACATCGAATTATTATTAATAATATAAGAATTCTTTGTAAGCTTCAGGGATTTGGATGAAACTTTGCCAGCTGATTGCTTTTTTGATTCCAAAGAAACTTTTCCTCATGCAATATTTCTGGGTCTCTTTTAGTTTACGAGATAAAAATTATTAAATTTTGACAGATAAAGTAGTAATCAATGAGCAGTCATTTAATAATGTTTTATTCACTAATTCATTAAGTATTCAATTATTCAGTAATTTTCGGTTTGTTTCCATTTAGGTTTGGATATAAAAAAATTATTTAATTAATTTTTCCAAAAAAAAACTCAAAAAAACCCGAAAATTAGTGTGAAAAATTATCAAACATATATATTTATTTTTACGGTCACTTTAGAGGAAAAAAAATCAAAACGTTGTAGGTAATAACCCTCTTCCGGTTGAGCTACATTTCTCAAAAGTTGATAGAAAACTACGAATTTTGAATAATGACCAATGTACCAAATTTCATGATTCTAGCTCAAACCGATTTTGAGTAATCTTGACTACACACACACACACACACACACATACAGACATTTTTCTCAACCTTAGTGAAAATGATTCAGGAACCTTCAAAACGTATAAAAACATCAAAATCTCAACATCGAAATTTTCGTGATCGCAATACTATCTCTGGCGGGATAGTAAAAATATAGAAGTTTGGAGCGAATGAAGGTTGGATGGTGTGGTTGCTAAGAACAAGAAATTTCCAGTTTCCTTACCTATATCCTAAATTATCTCCCATCTCATAATAAACTATTCGTCCAATTATAATAAAATGAATATTAAGGAATATTATATCCCATTATAATATGTACAATAAAGTATATAATTATAATTAATTTAGTGATAAAATTGAAAAAAAAAAATTAAAAAAATGAAACTAGTATTATTTATTTCTTTTTCATTCTTTTGTAATATCTTAATTAATTTAATTCATCCATAAGAAAACCATAATATTTCATTAAATAAGTAATTACACGCAATCTAATTATGATGTCACACACGTCTTTTTTTTTTTAAACCAACCACTTGATTATTTAATCTTATAATACATAAGAATCAGTAGAATATTAATTTATTTTCTCTAGCATAAGATTTTTTTTCTATCTACTCCTTTTTCTCTCTCTCTCTCTCTTTCTCTCTCAGGTGTTTGACAGGCGGCTTCATGAGGGCCTTCTATTAAGCCATCACCTCGCACACATTTACACACCTACACAAACACTTATACTACGGGGTCAGGCACGGTTGTAGCCGGGAGCAGCCCTCTAATTGCATTCGTGGCACCGAACCTCCTCTTTCTCTCTCTTTCTCTCTCTCTCTTCAGCCCCCAATGAAATGGAAATTTAAATCCAATCTATAATTAATTTAATTATTTGTTTAGAATCAATTAGAATTACATGCAGATGAGTAAAAACCGTTTTAACAGTTTCTATTCTTTCATTCCAATTTTTTACCTTTTCTATATTAAGAATATAACAAATTGATTTATTATATCTTCACCCCTAATTCCATTTTCCCTCTCCCTCCCCCACCCCCTCAATTTCTCTCTCTCTTTATCTTTGTTTTCCTCTCTACCATTTCTACTACATTCCATCATCTTTTTACCGACCGACGATAGTAAGGGAGGTATTGTTTTCACACCAAATTTCACATGTGGAGATTTTTACATATCTCCACGAATCATGCATTTTCTTAACAGAAAAAAGTATTTTTAGCATGATGTCTGTCCGTCCGTCTGTCCGTCCGTATAGATGTGTACAGCCTGAACGGCTTAACGGATTTTGATGAAATTTGACATATTTACTTAATGCATCAGTGGGATGAATTGATCAACTTTTGGTGCAAATCCGGAAACCGGAAGTGGTAGTATTAGCGATCGACGATAAGAAGGAAAGGGTTATTTTCGCACCAAATTTCACATAAGGAGATTTTTTTACATATCACCACGAATGTATTGGTTTTATCCTCGGGAAAAATCCACTTCATTATGTTTTTCTTAATTTAAAATTATATGACGTCACCCAGCCCTTCATGACGTCACAGCCTCGGGTAACGCCGGCTACTTCAGCTATATATTATAAATAAAATAAAATTAAAAACATTTATGTTCTATCCATATCTGTTTTTTATTACATTAATAGATATATTAAAATTATTTGAAATTGTTTCTGTAGCTGGAAATTAATTTATTTCAAACCGTCGGTCGGTTCGGACCTGGCCACAGGTCAACTTATTTTTTATTTATAAGATTTGTATTTATTGACATTACATGTAAGAAAAGTGTTTCACACTAAAAGATTATGTTTATAAAATATTATATTATTATATGATATAGAACCAAAATGGAGACGATGATAGTCTACAAACGGTCCATCCAAATTATTGTAAAATGTAAATACGAGCCCACGTTTGTAAATCTCATTTATGTATATTCTGGTTATTACAGAGTCCGACATCAGTCAATTAGCCTTGTCACACAACTTTTCACTATTACCAAAAATCTAAAAATGTTTTAAAAATTTAGCCCTAAATTACAGTGGGATTTGTTTTGTTGAAACTTGATGACAGGTCTCGTTTGTTATTAACAATCATTTGTGCACATTCAAACTCATACATCTAAACTCTCTTCTTATTATTTTATTTTAATAAATATAACGTTATTAAAACAGTATTTAGTGAATTAAATTAAATTTTTTCTTTAAAAAACAAAAAAATGTAAAGGAAAGGTAAATTTATTTTATTTTTAAGTTTAGATCTATAGATTGATAATAAATAATTAATTTTCTTTATGTTTTTAGAAATTTAAATTTCTTAATACTAAATGATAAATTAATTAAATTTCGAGACTTATAGTATAAAATAATTTTTCTCAAATTTTTGGAACAATCTTTTGAAATTTTATTCTTTTTTATTCTTTTATTCTTTTTTTTCCAAAAATAAAAATATAACTTATATATCCTAATATTGTTAACTATTGGGATATTATATCCCATTAATATTGAATAACATTTATATTCAAAAATTAGCTGGAGTGTCTCCACTCGACTATCTCGCAATTTGAATTGGATTAAATAACATAATATATTATATTTAAATTAAATTTAATTAATTACAAATTATAAATAATAAATATTAAACCAGCGCATGTTTGG
The DNA here is from genome assembly GCA_963082975.1 of Labia minor. Taxonomy (NCBI): domain Eukaryota; kingdom Metazoa; phylum Arthropoda; class Insecta; order Dermaptera; family Spongiphoridae; genus Labia; species Labia minor. The sequence continues at coordinate 11,181,387 of OY720345.1, forward strand.
CTTTTTATTGATGGCACCATGGCACGTGTTGGCGCGTGAGATTTGCAGTGTTAAAAAATTAATTCTGGTACTTTCAGCAATTCAATGAAGCTGAAATTCTATATATAGCAGTTTTATACAATTATTAATCATGTGAAAAATTATCAAACATATATTTTTATTTTTACGGTCACTTTAGAGGAAAAAAAATCAAAACGTTGTAGGTAATGACCCTCTTTCGGTTGAGCTACATTTCTCAAAAGTTGATAGAAAACTATGAATTTTGAATAATGTCCATGTACCAAATTTCATCATTCTAGCTCAAACCGTTTTTGCGTAATCTTGTCTACATACATTCACACATACACACACACATACACACACACAGACATTTTTCTCAACCTTAGTGAAAATGATTCAGGAACCTTCAAAACGTATAAAAACATCAAAATCTCAACATCGAAAATTTTCAATATCGCAATACTATCTCTGGCGAGATAGTAAAAAAGAAAGTTATTTATAATTTTATTTTACTTATTTAGTTTTCCAGCAATAGTTTTTGTCATTTTTTTTTATTCCCAAAAGTAAAAATGGGACTTATATATGGGGTATTATGTCCCATCAATATTGAATAACCTATATATTCAAAATTTATTTTTATCATGGATAAATCTTTGTCAGACAAAGAGCTACAAGATATTGGGAAATTTTATATGCTCAACTATTTTACTATCATAAAATACTGTTGGAACACATACGACCCACTCACCAATACTATTGGGACAATATGTCCCAATTATTATTTTACAATAATCAATAAATAATATGATCAGTTAATAAAATGATATTTTTCCCCCTAAACTAAATTAGAAATAAATATTTTGTGCTATAAATATTACATGAATTGTTAAAAATAAAAAAGGTATTGAAAGGGTTAATAAAAGTTATTCGTTTTTTTTATACAACAAATTTTCAAACTAATTATAAAATTAATTTTTATTTTTTCTTCATTGGTAGTTGTTTACAAAACGAGAAGGTTTAGATATTTAGATAAAATTTTCCCAGTGGATTCCTTTTTTAATTCAGAGCGAACTTTTCTTATGCATTGTGGAGAGGTTGCTTATAGTTTACAAGATAAAAATTATTAAAGTTTGACAGATATACTAGTTATGATTAAGCAGCCATTTAGTAATATTTTATTTTATTTTTTTTTGCCTTCGGAATATCACCATTTTAGCCATTTTTTAATTTTTTAATTATCATATGTCCAAATCGAACTGAAAAAAAAACCCGAAAATTTGTGTATCCCTCTGCTGGCCAAATGAATAAAACGGGGTAACTAAATAGAACGTCAATAGATTTATATTCAAATTTTAATAATTTTTATCTCGTAAAATAGAAGAGACCTAGATAAATTGCATAAGGAAAGTTTCTTTGGAATCAAAAAATGTGTATTTGGAGAAAAACACATACATAATTATTGGTAAGTAAATTATATAATTCTGACTCTTCATTCAAATTTTAAAATTTTATATAGAATATCTTTCCGTTTCATGACATAGAAGAGAATCCAAATATAGTTTTATAATTTTTCGTGTGTGTTTATACGGAATATGCAATGTTCATATATGAAGTGAAGCTAGATATCCATTATCAATCCTATTCAATAGAGATAAATCTTATGAAAGTTAAGAAAAATATTATTAAACATTAATTTTTAATTAATGTTTAAGTCATTTTATGACTTGATTGAATTTATCTAATTACAATCTCCCTTAATAGAAAAACAAATTTATTTTTCAATGATTAATTTTGACGAAAAAAAAGAAAATTATTTATACTATTTAATTAAAATTGGTACTTATATATATTATTAATATTATTTTTTTTATTTTTATTAATGCGAATGTTTCAGAAACTATTATATATATTATAATAAAGTAGTAAAAGGAATTTATGAATATTAATATTGTTGGAAAATCATGTGTCATTTTTTAAATTAATTAATATACTTTATTCCTTTTTTTTAATAACATTCCTAAGTTTTAAACATTATTTATTTTTATAAAAAAGAAACAGACAGCACAGTTAAATAAATTTATTTCTAGAAATACCAGTAGATAATGAAATCGTTAAACGAACAGTCAAATTTAATTTAAACTTGTTGAGATAAAAAAAAAAAAAAAAAACTCAAAATAAAACAAAATATTTCCTATTATTCTTGGTGATCAATTTCTTTTAGTTTCATCATCCTTTACAATAATAATATAATTAATAAATCCTGTTGTAAAATAGAATAAAGTACAATTATTTTTTAATTTAGAAATGAAATTTATATATATGTTTTTCTAGATAAAATATGTAAAAAGATATTAAATAAATTAACCAAAATTAATATTAAAAGAACTAATTATCATAAAATAAACGCTTTTCTACTTTATAAATTATTATAAGATGGTTGTTCGATAATAGTAAAAATAAATTTGATTGAAATGAAATGTGTCAATATTCAACATTTCAATTCATTTGTTTTTCAATCAAAATGTGAAATTGATTGTCATATTAAATTACAAAAGATAAAAATTAGAAATAAATGAACTCTCTCTACTGTTATAATATATTATACAATATATACTCGTATATATATTTATATTATCATTAGCATAATTAATATTGTGTAGTGTTATTTAGTATAGATTGAAGTATTGATTGAATAGAAAAATTATTTAAGAATTTTATTATCAATTAATAAAAATTTATTTTTTATAACAATATTTATATTAATTAGAGCATTCCTTCATGCATCAATGATTTTATGTTGTAATGAAATTTTTAAATATTGCAAAAAAAGAATAATAATCAGTTACAGAAAGACTTTTATATATTAATCTAAATCTAAACTAATGATTGATTTTGATATAATTATTTGATTATTATTTGATTTATAATTTTTGTATTATTTTATTCATATACTTTACACTATTCATTTATAAATACATATTTATTTTTTTTAATTTCAAAGTTTTAAATAAGTAATTTTTTATTTTTAAATATAAGCATAGCATATTTCCTATTATAGTCCCCCCCCCCCCCCCCAGACAATTTTGAAAAGAAAACAATAACTAACAATTTAATTTGTAAAAATACTAACAGGTTTATAAAATAGCAATTTAAAAATATATACTTTTTACTCACAAAAGTTTTATTTTTACCTCCAAAAATTTTATTTTTACCCCATTTCCCATGATTTAATTGAATCTATAAAAAATAAAAATAGAATTAAAATGAAATGATAATAATAATTTATATACTTAACAAAAGTAGGTTGATATTGAATCTTAAATTACTTATTTGTTATTAATCAAAACATTCTTTTATATATCTATATATAGATATAGATATAGATATAGATATATAAAATATGTACTTATAGTTGTTTATCTTGATATTAAAATCATCGTCAGAAGAATAAAATAAAACTGTTCTCTATCTCTCTCTCTGTGTTTCTCATCTTTTCAGTGGAGGCGGAGTTTCTTTCCACCTCCGAAGGATAAAAAAAGAGAAGAACGTGTTTCCTTCTATGCTGCATTCATGGATGGAGTCATGGCTAATATTTTATTAGGTTGTAAATATATTGAATTAAATTTATTATAAACTGCAAGGGTTTAGAAAATTATTATTATTATATATATCTATATATATATCTATATATATATATATAGTTTCAAAGGCATCAAGTGAGAATCTTCTCTGGAAATCTTTTTTTCACTTGTTAAATCATTTAAAATATATTTATATATTTAACACCTGCCAGAACAGGTAAGATATTGCTCTATACAATGCTTACTCTGTGATTATAATAGGGTTCTTCTCATTATTTATTAAATTTACTTTGATTTATTTTAAATATACCATATATATATAATCTAATAAAAAATAAATCAATAATATATCAGGAGAAAAGTTTATCACAGATTAAATAAAATAATGGATTTTAAAAATTAAATTTTTGTGTTAACCCAACTTAAAAAAGTTTATTGTCACACAAACAACGATTGTTGTTTTAGGAGTTAAGTTGTATTTTTTTTTTTTTTTAGAAAAGATTAATCAACTCTTTTGATAAAGTTCATCTAACGAGGATTGCATTCTCAACCAATAGCTTTTTTTAGTTTAAAAATAGTATGTTTATTAGCCAATTTGCGATACATAATTTTTACCGAACGACAATAGTAATTACCGACCAACGATATTACTATGGTCGTAAGGGAGGTATTGTTTTCACGCCAAATTTCAGATGTGGAGATTTTTACATATCTCCACGAATCATGCATTTTCTTAACAGAAAAAAGAATTTTTAGCATCATGTCTGTCCGTCCGTCTGTCCGTCTGTCCGTCCGTATAGATGTGTACAGCCTGAACACCTTAAACAGCTCAACGGATTTTGATAAAATTTGGTATATTTACTTAATGCATCAGTATGATGAATTGATCAACTTTTGGTGTATATCCCGAAACCGGAAGTGGTAGTATTACCGATCGACGATAGGAAGGGAAGGGTTATTTTCACACCAAATTTCACAAATTTTACATTTCTACACGAATCATGTACTTTGTATTGGTTTTATCCTCGGGAAAAATCATCTTCATTAGTTTTTTCTTAATTTAAAATTATATGTCGTCACCCAGCCTTTCATGACGTCACAGCCAGCGCCTCCTTATATATTATAAATAAACTAAAATTAAAAATAATTATGTTATATCCATATCTGTTTTTTATTGCATTAATAGATATGTTAAAATTATTTGAAATTCTGTAGCTTGAAATTAATTTATTCCAAACCCTCGGTCGATTCTGTGCCTGGCCACAGGTCAACTTATTTTTTATCCCATAACATAAAAAAGGGGTTACAATAATTTTTACAATCAATTGGTGACCCAAAGTCGTAATTAGTATACATTTACATTTTTTTACAGCGAATTTACATTCTACATAATATTGAAATATTTTTTTTTTTTAATTGGTTTTCTTACTTGGAAAAAGCTATATAAAAAGAAAATTCCTAGTCTATATGTCAATCAATTCCTACAGAGATTTGAATTACAACTATCAAACTAAAACTAATATTACTAAATAATATTAATATGAAAATAAAAAAAATTACTTTTTGAAAATTCTAATATTTAATGGACTGAATTGAAAATAAAACCCCATATTTATTGTTCTGATGTATTCTGATGACTCTAGTCTATCTAAATTATCATTAAATTATCATTAAATTAATAAATTTCAATAGTAATTTACTTCATTATCAAACAATTTTTTAATTTTTATCTTGAAAAAAAAATCTAATAAAAGTTTTTTTATTGCCTCTCCATTAATATTAAAATTAATTACTATTCTTCAATAGTATTATAAAAAAAAAATAAAAAAGAAATTGTTAATTAAAGTTATCGAAGAGATGATTTCAATCTTCTTTAACGCCTTGTTTTAATAAAGATCCCTTCCCAAACACTTCTTTTCACCCCCCTCCCTCTCTACCTTTCTCTCTCCCTCTCTTTCTTGTTTTCTTTTTCATAACCAACTTATCTTTAGGCTTCAAAAAAAAAAAAAAAAAAAAAAAAAATAGATGAAAGATAATAGAAATTAAAAAATAAGAAAATAATTTTCTTTTAAGGCACCTTCACCTGAAAAAAAGATTGAAAACGATTTATTATAACTTTAGGTTAGATTTCATGGTTTCACAATTCATCTTAATCGTGCTAAATTAATTTCATCTTTTAATTTTTATTAATGTTCTCTTTTGTATTATAAAAATGAAATTTGTTAACCTTCGTCTTTTATTTAAATTATAAAAATTTAAAATATAAATCAGATTTGGATTTATTAGAAATTATTTATTTTAAATATAATTACAAATTTTTACCCATCGTTCCCTTTCCCATTTTTTTATCTTTTCTTTTCACCTACACAAATTGAAGAGATCTCGCCAGAGATCACGAAAATTTTCGATGTTTTTATACGTTTTGAAGGTTCCTGAACTGTGTGTGTGTGTGTATGTAACCAAGATTACGCAAAAACGATTTGAGCTAGAATGATGAAATTTCCTACATGGGCATTATTCAAAATTTGTAGTTTTCTATCAACTTTTGAGAAGTGCAGCTCAGCCGGCAGAGGGCCATTACCTACAACGTTTTGATTTTTTTTCCTCTAAAGTGACCGTAAAAATCAAGATATATGTTTGATAATTTTTCACATGATTAATAATTGTATAAAACTGCTATATATAGAATTTCAGCTTGATTGAATCGCTGAAAGTACCAGAATTAATTTTTTAACACTGGAAATCTCACGCGCCAACACGTGACGTGGTGCCATCAACAAAGAGTCAAACATGCGCTGGTTTAATAAATATTATTTATTAATTTTAATTTATAATTTATAATTAATTAAATTTAATTTAAATATAATATATTATGTTATTTAATCCAATTCAAATTTGCGAGATAGTTGAGTGGAGACACTCCAGCTTATTTTGTTTTTTTTTTTTTTAATTTTCTGATATATAAATTGATTAACAGGTTTTCATAAACGAGATGATGATTTCTATTAAAATTTTATTTTCTCTCTCTCTTTCTCATCTTTTTTCAACTCTTCTATTTTACAATAAAAAAAATAAAGATTATCTTTTAAAGAAATTCAATTTTTTTTTTATTATCGCCTTGAAATTCTTAATGATTCTAAGTGAGTCCCTCCCCCTTTGCACATTACAATATAGACACCCTGTAATTTGCTACAACCACAATAAGAATTTATGACACGCTATTTAATTAATAGATTTCTTTTGTAGGCGTGTCAATGTGTTGGTATGTTCGTTGGTGATTGGATCTTAAGATAGGCGGCTAGAAGGCGAATTCAGAGAGAAACCTCCTCCCCCACTCCCTCCCACCCTATTTATCTTAAAAATATAATTCAAAGGTTTAAATAGGTAAGGAAAATGTATGATGATTATAATGATGATTATGGAGAAATATTAAATGTTTGAAATGACAAAAAAGAAAAAAAAAAATAAAGAAAAACAAATAAATAAAAGGATTTGGTGAGAAAGAAAAAATAAACAATTTAAAATAAAAAATTACTTTAATCCATTTAAATTTTAAATGGAAATAATTTTTTAAAAAAAAAATATATAAGTTGTATGACAAGAATTTGTAGATATTAAATTATTGGTGGTTGTTTTTATTTATAAGGGAATTTTGTAAATAAAACCATATATTGATATTTGTTATTGTATTTTATGAATAAATTTACAAAATTCCCTTAGAAATATGACAAGAATTATTTATAATCGTATAATTAACAATTTATCCATTTATTCAAATGTTTAAGTATATAAGAAAAATAATTTGAATTAAATTAAAAAAAAAACAAAAAAACAAAAAGATAATTTTCTTTGAAAATCTTATGTGTTGGTTGAGCTACTGGTAACACATTTCAATGTCCTTCTCACCCAACTGTGTATGCCTAAAAAACCCTCACTTAATTTTCTATTCATTTTTTTTTTAATTTTTCTTATATTATTATTATGTATAATTACTTGTGTATTTTCTCTTGTCTTTTTACTAATTTATATTATCTATTTATTTCAGATTTATATAAATATTATGAGTACAGTCCTAATATGTGATAGTCCTCTGTGTGACTTAACTTTCATGCGTATTGCCTATCAAATGATTCTTAGGGATAGACTCTATAAAGGAAACAACAAATCACCTCCCTTCACAAACCCTGAAACGAGCATTATGCATTAATTGCTGCTAAGTGGTAAGCTGAATTCAATTGAGCAATTTTTTTCTCATTTTTTTTTCTTTATATATATATATATATATATATATATTGTATTTTTGAAATTCCCACAATAGATAATATTCATAAAGAAAAATCCATCTGTATTGGTTTCAGACTCGGGAAAAATCATCTTTGTTAGTTTTTTCTTAATTTAAAATAGTAAATTTAAATGAAGTCAGCAACTTGGCCAAACAGCGCTTCCATAAATACAAAATATTTATTTTAATAATATTTTATAATCAAATTACGAAATATATATTATATTATATCTACACGCCATACGAGGGTGGGCTGAAAAGTTTCCGACCTGGCCAAGAAAAACGATGTTTTTAATTTTTTTTTTTTTTTTTTTTTTGCTATATTTTTCAACATAATCTCCATCAACACTGATACATTTATCATAACGGTGGTCTAATTAATTTAATTAATTAATTAAATAATTAAATTTGATTTAATTTAATTTAAGTCTCATCAACAGTTATGAATCGACGCAAAAATTCGTTTGGATTACGCCTACAGCGCCAAATTATCGTTAGAAATGGTTTTTCGAAGCAATTTTTGGTCTAACGTTAGGAAATGCGGCACCCACGTTGCACACAGCTTTCCATATTCAAATGGTTTTGCAAAATATTTCGCACACGTTCAGCTGACATCGTACAGGTCTCAATTATCTTGAATTTTGAAAAATAAAACAAAAAAAAAATTTTCTGTCTATCAGTGCATTAATACGTACGTTTAAGGGCTGTATGTTTTATGACTATTTTGTTTTTAATTTAGATATGTTCTTTTAAATTATTTGAAATTGTTTCATATATTTTGTCGTTTATTTATTTTAAATAATAATCTTTATCTTAAATATTCATAGCATCCCATAAGGAATAATTTTTTTAAAGTACGTCTTCATCATTTATCCAATTAATTATTACTATCTCGCCAGAAAAAATCAGAAAAATCATGAAAATTTTCGATGTCGAGATTTTGATGTTTTTATACGTTTTGAAGGTTCCTGAATCATTTTCACTAAGGTTGAGAAAAATGTCTGTGTGTGTGTATGTGTGTGTGTGTGTGTATGTATGTAGATAAGATTACGCAAAAACGGTTTGAGCTAGAATGATGAAATTTGATACACGGACATTATTCAAAATTCGTAGTTTTCTATCAACTTTTGAGAAATGTAACTCATTCCGAAGAGGACCATTACCTACCACGTTTTCATTGTTTTCCTCTAAATTGATGATAAAAATAAAGAAATATGTTTGATAGTTGTTCACATGATTAAAAATTGCTATACGTATATAGAATTTCACCTTGATTGAATAGCTGAAAGTATCGAAATTAATTTTTAACACGACTGCATATCATGCGCCAGCACATGACGTGGTGCCATCAACAAAAAGCCAAACACGCTTTGGTTTAATACATATTTATTAATTTTAATTTAATTTAAATATAATAAATGTGTTAACTAATCCAATTCAAATTTGCGGGATAGTCGAGTGAGACACTCCTGATTTCTTAAACAGAAGTATAAACATTTTTACAAATTTTAAAAATTGGAGTTAATCGGTTTGGCTTCTGAGTGGCACATCTATTATATATATACAGTGGCGTAAGTTGGGGGTCTTATTTCTCTTTCTATCTATAAAAATATGTCCAAGGATTTTTATAAAATACACACTTAAATGTTTTTGTCGATAAAAATTAATTTTCATTCGTTTAACAATAAATATGTGTGAAACATAATACTATTATAATTATAATGTATGTGACTTATTACACTTATATATAAATAGTTTATTTATTATTATTTTGTATATATATATTATATATATTATATAAGGCGCCATTGGGTGTGTGAGTAGCGAACCTGCCTCACATTCACATGGTCGCGGGTTCAAACCCCGGGCCTGGCAAGGGAATTTCCCTAGCTGGGGTCTATGGGACGGGGTCAACCCAGCCTCCGGGACCAACATTGGGGAGAAGTTACTTTATAGCGCCTCGGATCAAGAAAATCAAGGTAAAGGTTGAGAGGACGCGTTCTACTGATCATAGGACACCTCATTGATATAACGGGCTTGATAGGCGTTGTTCTTTCGTAGGAAGTATAAAGTCAGAGGTTTGTTTTATATATAATATTTAAAAATTAAAAAAGGGGGGAAAATGTATTCGTTATATCACCACTAAATTCTAATGTCCAAAAATTATATTTTAAATGAACTACTCTCTCTTATTTTAACAAAAAAAAAATAAATTATTTATTTTTATATAATTTTATAAAATATAATAAAGACATTAATAATTTTGATAACTTTCTTAATTGTCAATTCAACTTTATAAAAAAAAAAAAAACCAAAAAACAAGTCATGCGTAAGATCTTTCCCTTACATTAAATCTTATTTTATTAATTATTTTCTATTTGTCATTATTTTTCCTGTATAGCTAAAAATGATTTTTTTTTTTATCTAATTTTTTAACACGCCATCCAACCTTTATTCCCTCCAATAAATCATTTTATGTATAATTAAAATATTTCTCTTAATTACTAAGACAAACATTACTAAAACGTGTTCAAGAATTTTATTCGCTTTGATTCTTCAATTTTTTATTTTTTTATTTTTTTTTTTGTTTTATTTTTTTTTTTTATCTCGACGTTTAATTATTATACGCTTTTTATTGACTAATTTTAAAATTGTCATCAATTCTATTAACGTTGCTTTTATTATGGTCGCTTGATTAATTTTTCATCATTCCGCTTAATGACTGTTTATTATGACTTTTGCTATTGGTACGTTTCGTTTCGCTAACAACACAGTTTGATGTTTTTATTTTCACTACTACTACTACTACTACTACTACTACTACTAGTAACCATCATCATCACCTTCTTGTAATGTCTTCATCAATGTTAAAATCCAAGCAAAAGTCACAACAAAACCTGCCTAAGGCAAAAGCAAACCTAATGACTAATGACAATTATTATTATTATTATTATTATTCATTTCATTTCTTTCTATTTATCTATTTTTCTCATGGATGATATTTTATAATCTTAATATAGGAGAATTTATTAATAATATAATAATAATAATAATAAAAAATATTGAAAAAACTTTCCTTTCTCACTCTCTATTTTTTTTTTTTAATTTTAATTTAAATTAATTACTTATATTTAAATATCATATGTATTATTAGTTATTATCGTTTATTAATTTATTCATGATTAATTTCTTTTTTTAATATATATTTTTTTTATGTTATAAAATTTAGAATTATAAATTCATAAAAAAAATAAATAAATAAATAAATCATTTTTTGAAATTGAAATTAATTACAAGTGTGTCTGTATGGTGATGTTTTATTTCATCTTATATTTATATTAAAACATCAAACATAATCTAATGATCAGATGATTAATCGCCATATGGTAATTAAATATTAAATTACAAAGAAATATTACTATAGGACAGGAGAGAGAAGAAATAATATTAATAATCATCACCATAAATATGATGTAATCAGTTATTAATATTAATTTACGTATATTCATATATATATATGGATGGATATAATATGTATCAGTATAATTATAAATAGTTAGATAGAAATGCACACACATAACAAAAAAAAAATGAAAAAAAAAATAAATATAGAATTGATATTTATTCTGAAAAAAATTAAATCAAAATTAAAATTGTATATTTTAAAGTTCTTTAAAATCAAAAATTGTTTAATTATAATTATTATTTATTAGAGATTGAATCTTTATGGCTTTTTAAATCCTATATCTATTAATTAATTAAGTTTTGATATATTATTTAATGAAATTGCAAATTATTTTACGTTTATTGATTTCAATTATATATATAAAAATGTTTTTTTTTTAATATTAAAATCTAAGTATATATTTATGGTATATACGAGGGCAATTCACATAGTAGGTTACATTTTGGAATTAAGACAAAACTAGTACAGGAAAATATTTATTATTATATACATTTGAAAGAGCAACTAAAATACTATTTTTCTACATAATCACCAAAAAAGTTGAGACATTTATCGTAGTGATGAACGAGCTACGAAATTCCTTTCTCATAGAAATCCGCCGCCTGAGTGTTGAGCCAGTCAGTCACAGCACGACACGTGTTTCACCCAAATCTCGCGTCCCGTTACGATTCGATAAAGGAATGAATCACCGTGGTACTCGTAGGCCTCCAAAAATGACAAAAAGGTAGCCATTCACTGATCCTTGTGATGGTCTGTCAGAAACTTTGGTACCCACCTGGCACAAAACTTATGGTACACTCAGGCGGCGGATTTCTATGAGGAAGGAATTTCGAAGCTCGTTCATCGCTACGATAAATGCCTCAACTTTTTTGGCGATTATGTAGAAAAATAGTATTTTAGTTGCTCTTCAAATGTACATAATAATAAACATTTTTCTGTAGTAGTTTTCAAAACGTAACCTACTTTATGAATTACTCTCGTACATATATGGTATATTAAATATTTTATTATCTAATATTCTTGTTAAGAAAAGAAATATACCAAATGTTTAGATTCATTTTAGATAATTTGATTAAAATTTATTAGAGAATTTGGAAATTTTTATATAAGGATATAATAAGTTAATACAATATTGAATATATTAACACCTTTTTACTTCGTTTTTTTTAAGACGCTTGAGGCTAATTTCTCTATCATGTCTGATGAATTCCTATTGAAAATTCTCTTATTCACCCTTCAGGCATTCACTAATCAAATAAATTTTGACCGCTAAAAATAGAATGAAGACAGTTAGTTGAAAAAAAAAATATGAAAATCGTCTATGATTAGAATAATCATCTAAATTATAAATAAAACATAAGACTTGTTTTCATATATTAAATGATTTTATATTGGAGAAAATTAAAATGATCTCTCTTTATCTCCTAGTCTTATTTCTACTTGGTAACATTTTATAAATATTATTACGAATATGAATGAAAATCTGTTGAAACAGTGGCGAGAGTCCATTCAATATTCCCTCAGGATCCATAGTTTGTGAAGTACGGCAATATAAGCAATAATTTAACAAAATTTATTCTAAATAACAATTCTAAGATATTTAAGAGTATATTGATTAAATTTAAATTAAATGTATAATGTTCATTTATTCCTTTTCAATATTTGAAGGAATTCACACCATTTAGTCACTATATTGAGTTTACTTACAAGATACTTTTTCCTTCTCCCATATCGTCCTTTGGCCATGTCTCTATTTTTTCCAATCGTCATTAATCTATTTTCTTTTTCTATTTTGTTTTTGTTTTTTTTTTGAATGTCACTAAATCAGTGGTTCCCAAACTTATTTGGCCAAGCGCCCCCTTTCCAGAAAACAATTTACTCAACGCCCCCTTGGAAATTAACTTTTTTTAATTTTAATAACTATTAAACAGAAAGATAAATGTACTTACCTATTTGCAAAATATTATAAATAAAGGTGTAAATTAGAAACATGGAATTTATGTATCTATTTATTGATCTCAGAACAGAAAAGTAATGGCCATCACCGCCCCCCTGGATCGCTCTAGCGCCCACTTTGGGAATCACTACACTAAATGCTCCAATATTTTATATTAGTGATTCTCAACCTGGACGATCGAAATCTTAAAGGGGAGGAAATCATTTTCAACTCTAAAAAAGGTGAGATGATTTTGCGATCAGGTTCTGAAACTCGATTTGTCAATATGGCTCTAACTATCATCAAGTGTACCTACCTTAGGGATATCATGCAATTTTTATCTGTTAAAATTTATAGGGGGGCGAATTATGAATCCAAAAAGGTGTTCCAAAAAGGTTGAGAAACTATATTTTATATACCCTGGTTATTTTATAGTCCATCATCTGAATCGAGCCAAAGTTTGTCTGTTCTCTTGGGAAATTTTGTTATTTCTCAGATAATCTTCTATCTTTACAGTGTATTTTTAAATGTGTATATATCCACATGGTCTGTCCACAATATCCCAAGTTACTTTCAAAAAGTCCATCAGTTGTGATTTCAATTGGTTTTCTATCAGTCCTGTCCATAGTGCATTTAATAGGGTTAGATCTTCCTCGTTTTTTATAAATATGTCGTCTATGTCTATAGTTTATATCAGGGATGGCAAACCTATAGCACTTTTGAAAATTTTAATGGCACGCACAAAGACAAGATTATTTTATTAATAAATAAGTATAACTTTTTTCTGTGTGATAATATATTAAGAATTTTTAAATATCATCTGAGATAGAAAGAAAGTTATTACGATAATAAAACAAGAGGGATTTCTTTTAAAAATGTCGAAATGTGAATTTGCCTAAAATTCAGTTAAATATTGAAAATAATATAGTGAGTCCACACAACTATAATCTAAAATCAATTAAAGAATTTAATACAATAAATAAAAATAGACAATTTTTAGGATAGGTATATTTTTACCACAAATGAATTCCAAATTTAATAATAATAATTTTAATTTTTTTTTTATATATAAAGTTTATTATTAAAAATTATAACCCTTTTATACAGGATAATTAGAAGAGTTATACAAAAATATTCGATTATATAATATATTAACGCTAAAAGGGGTACAGGCAGTAAAGAAAAAAATCATGGCAATGTTGTGATAAATTAGTTACTTCAAAAAGATTTTTTATAATTTTGTAACACGGACATCCATAAAGGTTCGCCATCTCTGGTTGTCAATTTTTCCTATTTCATATAAATTCCCTCAAACAAATCTATCAAATAGAATATATAATATATATATATATATATATATATATATAAATATGTTAATGTATTAATAATGATTAATTACGAGGGTGGAGTGAAAAGTTTCCGGCCTGACCAAGAAAAACGATGTTTTTAAATTTTTGTTTTTTGCTTTATTTTTCAACATTCAAGATAGCTAAGACCTGTACGATGTCAGCTGAACGTGTGCGAAATATTTTGCACGGCCATTGGAACATGGAAAACTGTGTGCAAGGTGGGTGCCGCGTTTTGTTAACGCGTTAGACCAAAAACTGCTTCGAAAAACCATTTTTATCGACAATTTGGCGCTGTAGGCGAAATCCAAACGAATTTTTGCGTCGATTCATAACTGTTGATAAGACTTAAATTTAAGTAATTAATTAATTTAATTAATTAACTAAATTAGAACACCGTTATGAGAAATGTATCAGTGTTGATGGAGATTATATTGAAAAATAAAGCAAAAAAAACAAAAAATTTTAAAACATCGTTTTTCTTGGTCAGGCCTGAATCTTTTCACCCCACCCTCGTATAATAAGGGAATTTGTGCAATTTTTTTTTCTTGTTAATTTGTCTTTCTAAATATGTTATAATTAAAATTTCCTATCAGAAAGTAAACAAGACATTAAGTTGTCCCTTCTGCAAATCACCTCTTTGACACATGTTTATTATACCACCACGTTTATAATTAAAATAATAAAATATTCAATAAATACAAATTGTGTTATAATATATTTTGTTCAAAACACTTTCATATTCACGTAAACATCTTCAGGTAAAATCTTTTTCTCAGCCATTTCTAATAATTAAAATTATAAATATTTGAAATTTTAGGATCGCTTATAAATATAATTTTTCTTAATTAATATACCAATATAAAAATAATTATAAGTAAAATATAATTAATAATATTATTAAATTAATAAAGTAATATTCACTTTCAAAAAGTGAATTCTTAATTATATTTTTTTGTTTTAAAATAAATTTAATATATTGATGAAATTATTAAATATCATTAAAAGAATATTAATTTATCATGCATCATATATTTGCCGTTGGCCACTTGAATATACCATTCGATATGTAAAGCTCAATTAATATATAATTTATAGGTATCATTTTATATCGACATATTTTTTTTTATACATTTTTAAAATACGAGCTCAATTAAATTTAAATATTTTGTAATTTCCATATACCTATTGAATAATAATTATAATAATAATAATAAAAATAATAATAATAAATTAATCAATATAAAATTCAACTCCTTTCAAATATAAATATTATATCAATTTTAAACATAAATATAATTATTTTAATTTAACGAAGAAAGGATTATAAAATATGTAGATTCTTATGTTTATTATTTTTTTTAAAGAAACTTTATTGAAATAATTTTACATAACTAATATAAAAATTAACTATCATTCAAAATAATTATCCCTAATAATACATAAATTAAGTTATCTAAATAATAATCATTATAATATTTTTCTTAAATATAGGTATATATTTATATTTCATTACAAAATTTCATCTTCAATTACTTTTTTTTCCAATACATATAGTATTTAATGAATTTCTCTCTAATTTACTTTTCTAATTTTATTATTATTATTATTTTAAATCATCTTTTTAATTAATTTCTATCAACAAAATAAATAGAAATATCTAAAAAGCCTTGCTGTATGTACATACTTAACATTTTTACTATCTCGCCAGAGATAGTATTGCGATCATGAAAATTTTCGATGTTGAGATTTTGATGTTTTTATACGTTTTGAAGGTTCCTGAATCATTTTCACTAAGGTTGAGAAAAATGTCTGTGTGTGTGTATGTGTGTGTGTGTGTGTATGTATGTAGATAAGATTACGCAAAAACGGTTTGAGCTAGAATGATGAAATTTGGTACATGGACATTATTCAAAATTCATAGTTTTCTATCAACTTTTGAGAAATGTAGCTCAACCGGAAGAGGGTCATTACCTACAACGTTTTGATTTTTTTTCCTCTAAAGTGACCGTAAAAATAAAAATATATGTTTGATAATTTTTCACATGATTAATAATTGTATAAAACTGCTATATTTCATCTTGATTGAATTGCTGAAAGTACCAGAATTAATTTTTTAACACTGCAAATCTCACGCACCAACACGTGCCATGGTGCCATCAATAAAAAGCCAAACATGCGCTGGTTTAATATTTATTATTTATAATTTATAATTAATTAAATTTAATTTAAATATAATATATTATGTTATTTAATCCAATTCAAATTGCGAGATAGTCGAGTGGAGACACTCCAGCTAATTTACTATCTCGCCAGAGATAGTATTACGATCATAAAAATTATCAATGTCGAGATTTTGATGTTTTTATACGTTTTTAAGGTCCCTGAGTCATTTTCACTAAGGTTGAGAAAAATGTATGCGTGTAGGTAGACAAGATTACGCAAAAACAGTTTGAGCTAGAATCATGAAATTTCCTACATGGGCATTATTCAAAATTCGTAGTTTTCTATCAACTTTTGAGAAATGTTGCTCAACCGGAAAAGAGTCATTACCTACAACGTTTTGATTTTTTTTCCTCTAAAGTGAATATAAAAATAAAGATATACAGGGTGCTTCAAAAAAATGTATACACACTTTAAACTATTGTAGTTTTGGAACTGTTTCAACTGTCTCCTAACAAATCTTCAAGGCAAGGGGCACGTGAAAGTGATGTAAGTGCTAGCAGCGTGCTACGCATTCTGAAGAGAGGCAAGAATCAGTAATTATTTCTTCGAGTTTCCAGCACGCTCTCCAGACCTTACACCACTGGATTTCTTCTTGTGGGGCACAGTAAAAGATGAGGTGTACAAACGTAAACCACGTAACCTAGACATTCTTTGGAATGAGATTCAAGCAGTGTGTAGAGAAATCTCATTGGACGTTTTGATACGATGTACAGAATCAGTGGTGACTCGTACTCAGAATTGTATTGATGCTGCAGGTCACCAATTTGAACAGTATTAACATTTGTTATTTATGTTTCATTTACATTGGACTTTCAGCTTTCTATTTTCCTGAAATTTAACTTTGTAGAACGGTAAATAAATTTTCTATGGAAGTTCAAAGTGTGTATACATTTTTTTGAAGCACCCTGTATGCTTGATAGTTTTTCACATGATTAAAAATTGTATAAAACTGCTATATATAGAATTTCAGCTTGATTGAATCACTGAAAGTACTGGAATTAATTTTTTAACACTGCTAATCACGCGCCAGCACGTGACGTTGTGCCATCAACAAAGAGCCAAACACGAGCAGGTTTAATAAATATTATTTATTAATTTTAATTCATAATTTAATTAATTAAATTTAATTTAAATATATGTGTTAATTAATCCAATTCAAATTTGCGACACTCCAGCTTATCTTAAAAAGTCATCAATAATTAAAAGTTAAAGATTAAGATCTTAAAATTTTGGAAATAACAAACACCACACCAGAATATATCAATGAATCAAAAAAAGAACATTTCAGATACTATATTTTACAAAATAAAGTTTATTAATAATATTTAAAAATAAGTACAATTTCTAATTTGTTATAAATAATAAATTCTTTGATATATACATTTAGTATATATAACTAATAAATAAATTATCTATCATTCAAAATAAGTTTCCTTATGAAAATATAAAATTTAGTTTGTAAAACATGAACAATAATATTAAAAATGGATAGTATAGCACAAATAAATGAGTTTTTTTTTGTTTTTATCTAGGATTACTTTTTAAAATATACCAGATATTGTCTCATTTTGAATATTCATTTATAATTATCTATAATACTTGGTTCATTAAAAAAAATTATTTCTTATTATCGGAATTCCCTGGAAATATTAATATGTGGTTCAACGAGCTGCCGTTCAAATAATTTAAAAGAACATACATTAAAAAAAAATTAGTCATAAAACATACAGCCCTAAACGTACGTATTAATGCACTGAAAGACAGAAAAGTATGGCCTGTGGATATAACATAATATATATTTTGTAATTTGATTTGATTTATTTATATAATATTTTGTATTTAAAAATGAAAAAAAAAACAATTCGACCCAAATTTATTCCCAGCGAGTGACTTTTTCAGGTTTGTAAACAAAAAGTAAGTCACAGGGGGCCAAATCTGAAGAGTAAGGTGAATGAGGCAGCAATTCGTAGCACAATTCGACCAATTTGACCATGGCCATTTTTGTACAATTGATCGACACGCTCGCTTCCAATGGCTGTCAAAACAAAACTAGTGAAGGGAATTGACTAAAACTTTTACCGTATGCTAGTAAAAAAATGTACTACATGATGGTAAAACTCTTTTGTGATAGCAGCGCCATCGGACGATGAGGCAAAATACTTGTTGAATGAACCCCGTAAGATAATATTTATATTAGTGTTCATGATCAAAAATATTTAAAAATATTTAATTTTATACAAGATATGAGTGTGTCTGTGTGTGTTAGTTAACATTTTAGAATGTTGTTATATTACTTGTAGATTTATTTTTTCAAATCCAATATTAAAATCATTTAATCATTTCTATCCTCACACCATTTAAAATGTATTTAGATATAAAAATTTATTAAGTCGTGTTAAGAGAATTGATTTTTAACACGTCAAAGGAAGGTAGAGTATATAGGTACCCGTTTGTCTAGTTTTATATATATATATATATATAGGATAGAGAGAATAATAATCATCTATTCATTTTAGAATTCATCTTTCTCTTTCTCTTTCACTCTCTCTTTCTCTCATTCCCTTCATCCCCTCCCTCACATACTCTCACACTTTACCTCTCCACATCACGGCACTACAATAACATCACAACAACAACAAAAGATAAACTGTAATTAATAATAAGCGGTCCATCGAGTGGAGATCTTTTCTCGTTGCTGCTGCTTCTTCTGGACCAGTTTATTTTAATTATCAACGAACGATGCGCCTTTTTTATTCACCATTTAGCTCTTAGAAAATTAATTTATAGGGAAATTAATGTGGACCCTATAATAATCATTCTTTAATATTATTATGGTAGATTTTTTTTTCTTTTATTTTTGTTCTTCTCGTTAAAATAAACGTTCATGTTTCCATAACTTTTAGTAGTAGAATATTTACAATACAATTTAGACTTTCTCTCTCTCTTTAAGTATAGCCACAAAAATAGGTTTCAAATTTTTCCTTAAAATTATTAAGGATTAAAAATTTCACCAGAAAAATAAAATTTACCATATCAATTTTATCAAACTAAAAAAAAAAATATTTACAGTTCATTTTAAAAATGAGCCTTAATAATTACAATTTTAATAAAATATGTAGATATTTTATAATTTTAATTTTTTTTTTTTTTTTTTTGTGTTATTCTATTCATTATAGACCATGTATAAATTTAAAAATTCCCTCCCTGATATCAAGATTCACATTTGGGATATCTTCATAAGTAGCAATTGTACCATAATAATATGTTTGAAAAAATTATTTTGTGAAAATAAATAAATAAACCATTAATTTTAATTTTTTAAGTATATTAATTCTATTTAATTAAAATTAAAATAAATTGAAGATATATTTGCCCACTTTAATTCCAGTATAACAATAGAAAGCACTAATTCAAAAAAAAAAAAACTCTTGAATAGAGAAAAACAACAGAGATGACGAGAACGTCAAAACGAAGAGATGTAGAGAGGCATATCCGTCAAATTAGCAAGAGAATTCCCTGAACTACAATTAATAAAAGAATTACAAGTATCGCATAGTGAAGAATTTAATCAAAACCAAGTAATTTATCATGATTGGGGGTAATGGATTCCATTTGTCACTTTTGTTGTTCCTTGAATTTTCATAAAGAGCGTCCCGCAGATAAAAAGTTTATCAGTTGTTCTCATAAGGGTGAAATCAACTTACCTAAACCGACAAGTGTAATTGGCTTGATTTTGGAATATCCAGTGTTGTTACGCAAATCCATTTAAAAGAAATGATAAACATTTTAGTAAAAAATATAAGAAAAGTAAACGAAAAATATTGTTTTTAAAGAACTATTTAATTAATTGTTGCAACCCACGATAAATTCAGTTTAAACTGAAATTGCAAACATCGTTTGCAACGGGTTCCTTATATAATTTTAAAATATATGATCAAATACATCATCAAACCTACGAGGGTGGGGTGAAAAGTTTCCGGCCTGACCAAGAAAAACGATGTTTTTAAATTTTTTTTTTTTGCTTTATTTTTCAATATTCAAGATAGCTGAGACCTGTACAATGTCAGCTGAACGTGTGCGAAATATTTTGCACGACCATTGGAACATGGAAAACTGTGTGCAAGGTGGGTGCCGCGTTATGTTAACGTTAGACCAAAAACTGCTTCGAAAAACGAATTTTTGAGTCGATTCATAACTGTTGATGAGACTTAATTTAAATCAAATTAAATTAAATTAATTAACTAAATTAGAACACCGTTATGAGAAATGTATCAGTGTTGATGGAGATTATGTTGCAAAATAAAGCAAAAAAAAAATTTAAACCATCATTTTTCTTGGACAGGCCGGAAACTCTTCACCCCACCCTCGTATATAGTAACATATTTTAATTAACTTATTATTTATTTTATTTTCACTACTTTCAATTTAATACTTAACAATAAATTTTAAAAAATATTTCTAAATCTAAATAATAAATAATGTTTTTAAATGAATATAAAATATTGTTTGAATTTTAATTAATGAGTTTTTTTGTTTAAAAAATCTGCAATTTTGCTCAGAATTAATATAATAAGAATTCTAAAAATTTTTAAAACAATTCAAATATCATTTAAGTTGTGATGTATATCACATAAATTTAAATTTAAATTAATATTTGATATAATTTTAACATTAATCAAAAAAGCTTTGTAAACTTTCCACCCCACCCTCGTACATTATCATAAATATATACATATAATAAAAAAGTAGTATATTTAAAATGATCATTTTATTTGATTGAAATTAATATAAATCGAAAATTATGTTTAATACTTCACTTACTAACATGAACAATAATAAATTGGATAGAGGATTTTAAATATACTCCACACTAATTAAGAACTTGGCGAAAAATTTAAAGACAAAGTATATGCAGGCATGTTTCATACAATAATGACTTGTGAAGAATTGAAAAATTTACTAAAAGAACAAGATCAAGAAATTTTTAGCGGAAAATTCTGGTTATAATGTTATACACAATCCTGGAAAGAACAATAAAAGTAAAGAGGAAAGTGTCCATTTTATTTTCTCAGTACTCTTCATTTTAAAACTGAATAATACTTCTAAAATTAAAAAAAAAAAATTTATTTTTTTATTTTTGAGTTATATATTTAATGTATGTATAAAAACTTCAAACTTTGAAGGTAAATGAATCAAATAAATAAATAAATAAATAAAATATAATAATATTATTATTAATAACAGAAAAGCGTTTGGAAATTTAAATATAAACTATTTACATTATTTTCATCTCTTTTAAGTACTACTGAGGTATTAAATAACATTTGTTGGACACATTAATATAAAAATGATTATTTGATATGAAAATTTCAATTAAAATTAGTAGATTAATTGGAGCTTTCTCTCTCCCTCTCTCTATCTCTATCTGAGATGGCAAAAATGATGAAATTGTCTGACTATTTATTTAATGGTAATTAAACGCGCGAAAAAAAAGAGAATGAAAAAATTTGCTTTAACCATCAGAAGAACAGAGAGAATGAATAAAAAAATGAATTTTTTAACAAGGTTATTTTATGAAAATCCCTTTCTTGTCTTTTTCTGTAGAGTTTATTTAATAAATAGCATAGAATGTAGAATCGAGTGTTGATTACATGACTTGGCGCGACCATCCCTCTAATCATCATTAAAGAGACCACGATTTGAGAATGTTACACTACTATACGAATATAAATCGTTTAATTTAAGTGATTGCGACATTTCGGTGAACATCCCCATCTACCCATTCTCATCCTCGTGTGTTTAATAACATTCCCCCTCCCCCCTTCCCACACCAGTTACCCCCACCCACGTGTCTCAACCCATCCCTTCATCTACTACACGGTACATATTCTGAGAAGAACTAATTTATATTCGACATGCGTTTACGTAGACAAAAGTAAATGAACTGTGTGCGACATTAATATATATATATATATATGTATGTATATAATATGCGAAAAATTTTGTATTTTTTTTTTATCTTTGGCATTTATTAATTATGCAAATGAAACTAAATTGGGGTTAGAGTGATGTCATTTTTTTTATAACAAAAATATATATATATATATATATATGGGGGTTTGTAAATGAGTTTGATATAAAGTAATTTTCTCTCTTTCAACCATCATATGATACAATATTAACATTAATATTTATGAACATTTTATAAAATTAGTCGAATGTCATTAATTCTCAATTTAATTTTTAAATTTTCTTTTGATTGTATATAAGTAATATTATATTTATATATTTAAATATTTATATTTAAATAATAAAAAATATTTATATATTAGGTTAAAATTCAATCAAAAATTAATTATTTATATTTTAATTGAAATGTAAATATATTAACAATAGTTATTTACATTATTTCGTATTTTTATTCTTAAAAAAATTATAAATATATTGTATATGTATACTTACCATAATTTTGTTTTCTAAAAAACGGGACAAATTTGTGGATTTGCATATTATTTATTTATTAAAAAAAAAAAAACTCCTGGTTATTTTGCAAACTTTATTTATTATTCGGGATGATGGGACCATTCCTTTATACCGGGACGTCTGGGAAGCCTATATTAAGTAATTATTACTATTTTATAAATAATATACTAAGGCCCCACAGGGTAGGGGAAAGCGTAGCTGGTTCACATTCCGTGTTCACGTCCCGGGCCTGGTAAGGGATTTTCTAGGGTCTATGGGACGAAATCAACCCAGATTCCGGGATTAAAATTGGGAAACTACTTGATAAAAAGGAGCGCCTCCAATCAAGAAAATCAAAGTAAAGGTTAATAGAACCCGTTCTACTGATCATAGGACACCTCATTGATATAACCGACTTGATAGGCATTGTCCTTGCGTAGGATGTACAAAAGTCAGAGGTTTTTTAAAATAATATACTGTATATATTCATTTTAACTTCACTTGGCGTCTGTCTCTCTGTCTGTTCGCTCTTTTGACAAATTGAAATCGATTTTTCATCGACTTTTTTTGAGATAGACTTTAGAAAATTTTTATAGATATTTCAATGAATCCCTAGAAGGTATAGAAGAAATATAATTGAATTACAATTAATTAATTATAATTAATTAGCAATTAATTACTTTTAGTAACTAAATCTCTTGATTGATAATAATAATAAATAATAATTTTTTTTACCATTCAATAAAATTGATAGGTTAAGAGCTAAGAAATTAATTTTTTATTATTTTTCACTGTAATATACTTATATCAATGTATGTATCAAAATTTAAAAGAATTTTTATTAAATTTACATATTATTAATCAAATCCAAAATGGTTGATTTTATTTGAAGAAATAGTGTTACTTGATAATATGAAGTGTTTTAGTGTGGTATGTATGTATATATATATATATATATAAATTATAGCTCTGTAAAAGAAGTAAATTGCATAGAAATCAAATGAAAATTAAAAGCGCCCAACGTTTTTAGTTAAATATGAAGCAATTCATCCATAAACTTTATCAGGCTTATAGAAAAATTATTTTATTCTTTTTAGTCCATTGGAAAAACGTTTTTAAAAAATTTTTTATATTTATATTATTTCTAAATACAAATATACATATATAAATATTTTATTATCTATATTTATATTTATATTTATTTATTTTCATAAATTATATAATCTTTCTAGAAATATGTTATAGGTGGGTAATATATTTAAAAATATTGACATTGATAAAATTAAAATTAAATTTATCATTAAAAACTTTTCAAATACAATTCATTTTTATTTTCTTTATATAATTTTTTTTTTAAATTACCTACATATTATGAATTTTATTTTTGTTGTATTTTACAATAGTATGAGTAATGGGTATAAATTTAATTTCTTTCTGACACTATTTTAACTTTTAAACAGTTTTTTTTTTTTTTTGTTTTTTGTAATTTGCATCTGGATACATTTTTCCAAAGAGTTATAATTGTAATTGGTGTAGATGATGGATCACGCGGCCTGAGGATAGACGCGCCCTCCTCCTTCCCACCACTCTACCAGAAAACGAGTGTTTTTCATTATCGTACACAAGAAATTAATTTCTATTTAAATGTATTGGGATCCTCTACGAAAGGTATAAGACAATATATCCATAGATCTTGTTGTTAAACGTATTTTGGAAGTGTTTGAAGACTCTTTTATTTCACAAGCCTATTTTTTTATTTATTTTTTTTTTTTTTTATTTTTATAATTAACACGTCCGTTGGTTGGGTTGGACTATGTTACCCCTCGGGGCACACCTGACCCGCCATCTTGATTCCGACTGCCAACTAACAACGACTTAATTGATTCACAACTGAACAACTTAATCAAACCTCTCCCCCCCTCTCTCTCTCTCTCTTTCATTTTCTCCCTTGTTGTTATTTAAATCAATAATTTGCTGTTATTATCATCATCATCATCATTACTATCATCAAAATATAAAATAAAATAAAAAAAAAAAGAAAAAAAAAAACAAAAAACAAAATCAACCAGTGTACATACTAATTTAACTTTAAAGTGATAAATAACTCAAAAACTGTATTTAATTATAGATAAACAGTTTTTTTTATTATTATTATTTTCTTATAACGATAAATACATGCAAATCAACCGGTTGATGTTATTTCGATATTTAGCTGCAGGAGCTAGATGCTTGTCGAATCAGGTTTAGTAATCAATTAATATTCTTACGAAAAGTATTAATCACATCATCCATCCATAGTATAAATATTATGCCTTTATTCAATTTAGCCGTTGGCTGACTTTTAAAAACGACTCAGATAATTTTTATTTTAATAATATATATATATATATATATATATATATGTAAAAAATAAAAAATAATAATAATTAAAATAACAAGTTTTTTCTTTTTTTTTTCTTTTTTGTTTTTATTGATTATGAAAAAAATCAAGATTTATATCAAGAAGAGAATCCTTAATTGAGTTTGCAAAAAAATTATAATTATTTTTTTTTTTTTTTTTTTTTTGAACATGATCATAATATTTAAATTTTTTTTTTCCAATATAAATCATCTGCCTAAAGAGTTAACAATTATCCTTTTAATTAATCTGAAGAGAAAGAGAGAGAGAGAAAGAAAGAGAGAAGTAGTTTTAATTTTCGTTAAAATAAATGAGATCTAATTAATTCTTAATTAATTTTTCAATTCTAACATAAAAAAAACCGTATATTAATGCGAGTTTTAAATAGAGACATAATTGTATGAAATATACTATTTTTTATATTAATGATATAATCTATTTACAAAATTACTATAATAATTAAATATATTGAATAAATTACAAATATAAATAATCGTTCCTACATTCTTTTATAATATGTAAATAGATGCCAAAGTAATCTTACTATTTACAATATTATACCTGTTAATATAATAACCTATACATATACGAATTGATTTCAATCGAAATTCAATAGAAAAAACGATAAAATTTATTTCAAAAAATAATAAAAAAATTTATATTATTCAATCATTTATTTATTTATTTTAATTAATTTAAAAAAATAGAAAATTAATTTACAATTAATTAATCTTATTGAATTAATTGAATTAAATGGTTTTAATTCGTATTTATTATTACACGCTTTTATTTAGTTTCACATCGTGTTCGGTCCTCAACTATTTCAAGATGAATTTGACCCACTTCTATTTGAGCGATTTCGCTCAAATTTGAGACATATATTGAAAGTCGATGACACTGCACTATTCAAAAAGAAATATTTTGAATTTTTCATAAATACGAATTTTTAAAATTTGTGAAAAAAATTATATTAAACAAAATTAAATTAAATTTAAATTATAGTTCATTTTAATAAAATTAAAACTATTTAAATATTTCTAACGATTAATAATGAATAATATTATATAATTAATTAATTTTTAATAAAGATAAGAATTAATTAATTAATTTATTAATAATTAATTAATAATTAATAATTATCATAATATTTATTGTTATAAATTTTTAATTTATATAAAAATATTTATTGTACACTATAACCTGAAATCATAAACAGGGCGAAATTTCTGTTAAGATTAAAAATTAGGAAATAAAAAAAATATAAAAAACTTTTTAAAAACACGCTTTTATTTAAATGCCCTCTAAAAAGGAGAAAATAATTTCTCCACACACACTATGATTTCCCTATAATTAATCATATTTAAACAATGAAAGCGTGGGCGCCAAACATGCAGAGAAAAACGAAAATTCTACTTCAAATAGACATAGTTATCAAGTATAGTTGGAAAAGGAAAAAAAATGGAAAAGATGTATATATAATGAAATGTCCTTCGTATTCGTTTCCTTTCCCTGCATGTTTGGCGCTTTTTATTTTTTATATTTGATTAATTGTAAGGTGGTTTAATTGTGGTGTGTGTTGAGAAATTATTTTCTCCTTTTTAGCGCATTTAAATAAAACGTGTTTTTAAAAACTTTTTTTTTATATTTTTTTTATTTTATATTCCAAGTCTTAAGGTAATTCAAATCAGTTTTGTTTCCAAATTTTTATAATTTTATGATGATTTAATCAAAAGTTTTAATTTATAATTTTAATAGATAAGCACATAATTTTACATTTTTAAGTATCATATATGAAGTAAAATTTAAATATTTATTTTTTTACAATTTATTATTATATAAAAAAGACAGTTTTATTTAAAATAAAATGATATTCGAAATAAAAATATTTAATTATGATTTTATCTTCGTTAATTTAATGCTGGTTTGAATTGGCTAACGACTGACATTCAATTAAAACTATGTACTTTGATGATTTATAGATTAAAGAGAATTACAATTTACGAAATTATATTTATATTTAAACCAATATAATTTTTTTTTTTAGTTAATTGTAGAGGAGAGAAGAAACTAATAAAATGTGCGTATCAATTGGCAATGGGGTTGAGTGGAGGGAGGTTTACAGAAGGGTGACGCGTCAATAAACGAGTTAATTACCAACTAATGGGGTTAGGGGAGGGTTAAAATTTATTTAAAGATAGGTGTGTGTGTGTGTGTGTGTGTATGTATGTATGTATATATATATGTATAAAACGAGGGATGGGGGATTGGGAAAAGGGAGGGAGAGAGAGAGAGAGAGAGATAGGAGAGAGTGCGCTAATGAGCTTAAAGCCAACCAACCAGCCATGTTCATTTGGCTGCCACCTGAGAGTCAGAGTCACGCACCCTTCAAACCAAATTCTATATTCTAAATCGTTTTTATCTCTTTTTGTTTTTGTTGTTTTTTTTTTTTTTTGTTTTGTTTGCCCCCTCCTCTCACACTTATTTCTCCCCTGTTCGATAAGATTCAATTTTTTACATTTTCTATTTTTAATAAATTATTCTATATAAAGAATGAAATCAGTATAAAGTGAGTGAGACGTTTAACACGCAATTAACAAGAAATATTTACAAGAATGTTAACGATTTATTTTGACTTACAATGTCCTTTAGTGAGTTTCAAAATTAATTTATCTATATAAATATATAATCTTCATCTCGTATCTCAATCTATTTTTTATTATTTCCTATTCTTTAGTTGTCCTTGCCAACACCAGACTATTTTATTAAGAAAAACATGGGCATAAATTTAAAATAACATGGAAAAATGCGGTAAAGTACGAGGGGGTACAAAAAGAATGGGATCGGGTAGAGTGATTGTAGGAAATATTTTTTAAAAGCACAAGGAAAATAAGCTGTTTTGTTTATCACATCAATTATAGAAGTATAATTTTCTATTCTTTTATTTTTATTTTTATTTTATTTAAATTATTGTATAGAATATTTACTATTATAATTTCATATATTAAAATAAATATTATATTTTTTTTTTGAAGTTAAATTAATGGAATAATAATACTTAGATATAAAATATGTATAGTTAATATAGTAATACACAAGAACCCGCTTTACATATAGAATTGATTCGTATGTCGAATTTTCGTGTAAGTCGAATCAATTTTTTTAAATGTGATACAATATAAATTAAATTAATCCGTTTCAAACTACATTGACGGATTATACATATAAAAATAATCAAGATCCACTTCCACTTCTTTACATGAAATATATTAATAAAAATTTAGTAGTAAGTATAACAATTTATTAAAAAAAACTCATTTTTTGATCTTTTTTTCTTACAGCTAATTTAAAAATAAAATAAACATGAATATATATTAAAAATCCTAAATGATAAGAATACTTATTTAAAGTTATTATAATAAAAATTTAGTAATTTTCAACTTAATTCCCTTTGATTTCACTTTTTCACTCATAAACCTTTTAAATATCATTTAAATTTTTTACTTAACTATTAAATTCATTACATGTTAATATTTTATTTTATTAAAAAAAACATCTATTTTTTTTTCTCTTTTGTCCTATTTTTTTAAGATTTCTCCTACACAAATTAAAATAATTTTATTTAAATCATATGTAAGTTTATTTGATAGCTAGAAATTAAATAAGGTCCTTTGTTTATCAATTTATATATCTCCTAGACAAATGGCAATTTTAGGAAAATAGCATTTGCCTGGCCAAATAGCTTCAACTATTATTTCATTTCAATTTGACTAGGAAAATAGCTCAGAAAATGTCAAACATTTATTGAATCTACTTGTTCTCTTACATTGAAATCTTTAGATTTTATAGGTTTTACTACTAAACCTTGTTTTCTTCATTTTTTAAAAATTACAGGTATGATATAGTTAAAAATATTAACAACAATTTCTGGAATATTGAACTTTTTCTTTAACATGTGTAACACTTTATCCCTTCCTCCATGTCCTGTCGCTAAACACTGTTCAAAAATTTTATCATAAAATTCTTCAATTGGTGTTATGTAAATAATATCATTGTATCATAAAATCTTTGTTTTTAATATAATTTTTATTTTGTCATCAATTTCTAAAAGACCATATTTAGATACACTGAAGTTATGGCAAGCTGAAGTTATATAGATAAATATCCAATAAAGAACAAAATATTTTCTGAATATATTTATAATTGGCTACTGTAATAGTTAAATAAATCAATTTGCCTCACAAAGATTTAGTCAAATGGCTTTTGTCTAGGCAAATGCTAATTTCCTAGTCAAATTGAAATAGTTGTAATAGTTGAAGCTATTTGGCCAGGCTAATGCTATTTTCCTAAAATTGCCATTGCCTGCGACATATTCGGTATACTTAACGTGACCATTTATTTTTCTCCTAAAAACGGGACATTTTTTAATTTTCGGTAATAGTTTGGGGAGGCTATTGAAGAAAACGTATATTTTTCATTATTTCTGTTTATTATAATGAAAATAACTAAAAAATAAAGTAAATAATATAACAATAACTTAGTATAATAATATATTTCATAATAATTTGCTATATAATAACAGATATATTAAAATATAACATAGTATATAAAAATAGTAGTTTTAATCTGTTTACGAGAAATCTTAAAAAAATGGTGTAAGTCATTTAAACAGAATGATCATTGACAGATTGTCAAATTATTTATATAAGTATAGACTATGGAAGATATTGAAAAGACATACTTACTTACTTCCCACTTACACATCCCTATTTCTATTAAAATATCTGAATATTTGCATAAAATTATTTTTCAGTTTATAAATTTATAATAAATCTAATAATTTATAAATGCATTGAAAGTGATTTATTTGTATTTTTTTAATCTTAGATACCAAAATAAAATAATTATTATTAATAGTATTATTTATTTTACTGTCTCTCTCTCTCTCTGGTGTGGGTGTATCTCCGATTGATACTATGTTTCCCCAATGACGTCACTTAATTGAAAATCGTTTATACATAAATATTACGTACACAAAGTTCCCGGTTACGTTTTAATTAATTTCCTGATAAAAATCAATTTTATTTATGTATTTTAATGGAGAAGGTTGCCTGCTTGGCCCTCGTTAACCATATATATGTATATTCCGAAAGCCAAAAGGGCTGATTGGTGTATTTTTGGGGGCAGTTGGGTGGCCAACTCTCTCTCACTCTCTCATTCACTCTCATAGAAACGCATCCAAATTGCTAAGAAACACGCCACATTCAAACACCAAACTCTTTTTTTTCTCGACCAGGTGTCGAGATTCGCATTCCTCAGCCACATTTGACTTACAAATCACACCCCACCTCCCACATACCCCTTTATCACTTACACCCATATCTACACCCTCATAAATCTATCCATCTATCTTTGATAATTAACTTTATATACCAAAATATATATTAGTTTTTTTAAATATTATTTTAAAGGGCTTTATATTGTTTTGTTCTGTGGGACTCTTTATAGATTGCCTCCATTCTCTCATTTAGATTTAACTTTAAGATATAAATAATAAAAATTTGTTTATGGGCCTTCAAAGGAGATTCCTACAGATTTACTTTAAAAATTAACCACTCAGTCATAATAAGCATAAAGTTAAAAAAAAAATTAAACTCTTAGACAACACTAATTTTCAATTACCAATATGAAATGTGAATCTTTTTTTTTTTATTAAAAAGTTCGTATTAAAAATATTTTTATTCTATATTCGATACTGTACATCAATTTCTATACAATTTGACCATATTTCTTATCATTTTTGAATTCTTGGCTAAAAAAATCTGGTGATCTACTTTGGAATCTTTTCCAAGAACTCATTGACTTAAATGTCTAGAAATTGTAGCTTCATCAATATTTCATCTAATCGTAGAGCCTGATTAACAAAAGCTTATTTAAACATCCTTTGAGATTTTCTTCCAATGATTAAACAAATTAATGTTGTTCATTATGTTGTAAATTCAAAATTTGACTTTACTGAATTCGGATAACAAATTCAATTTGAATGATCAATTTGAATACAAATAGAAACTATTTTTATATTAGTTAAGTTTGATATACAATATGTTGATTTATATACATTAAGTTTTATTCTTCATATTCAGTTCATTCATTCTCTTGGTATGTATTTTCATATGCTGAAAGGAGCAAAAGTGGTTATTGTAGTATTTTCATCAAAAGGAATGCCACTTGTGAATAACAAATTTATTATTGTTCAAAAAATACTGTTCTATGATCCACCAGATGTTATTTGCTTTAGTCCAGAATGTTGTCAATTATCAAAGATGTTGTAATGTCGCTAAAAGCCATTGCTGGAGCTGAAACTAACATCTGTACATATTCTGTTGACACCTTTCGGTATGCATTATGTATTATGTTTTTTAAGTAAGTACCGTTTTGGAATTAAAAAAAGACGTGCAAAGATATTGCAATAATTTTATTTTTACATGAAAGCCTGTACCTTGATCTACTTTTCTATAGTTTCCGTCAATATTGCTTAAACTTCACTTTTTTGCAAAGAATTTCTGCCCGGAAAATCATGTGTACAGTTTTTTTGAGACAGAAAAGGAGTATTGCTTGTGGAATTTCTGTCTCGTAATGAGACAATCAATGCGAAGTCAAAACAGCTGTGATACAGTAGTTAACAAGTCAGGCGGCAGAATTTTATAAGGAGGGTATTCAAAATCTGGTGCCACGTTATGACAAGTGCCTCAATATTGACGGAAATTATGTAGAAAAGTAGATTAAAGTACAGGCTTCCATGTAAAAATAAAATTATTGCGATATCTTTGCACGTCTTTTTTTAATTCCAAAACGGTACTTGCTTAAAAAACATGCCTCGTACTTCAAATATAGGAGCAATCTTCTGTGAGTTTTGAAAAGTTTAACCTTATATATTTATTTATCTTCATAAATTTTATTCAAGCAGAAACTGCTCATGCAGTATAGTCGATGTCATAATAGTATTTAGAGTTATTCATTTAGAAGATCTTGGTCCATTTATATTTGATATCAATTTATTGAACGATAACTTTGTCCTTTCAGTTTTGGAAGCTTCTATTAAAATGTGTTGACCTCACTTTAAATTCTTAATCAAAATGTTTACTAAATATTTCATTTGTACTCCGCTTTTATTGGGATGCCAATGACATTTACGGAGATCTTAGAAGTTCTCTTGAGACCATTAAACGCTATAGGTAATCTCTGTTTTTTCTGCTGCGAAGAAAGAGATGCCATTTGTTTATCCATCTACATTTACACTTATAAATATTATTGTTGGTTTATTTGCAACATTCTCGGCAGGGTTATCAATTCATTACTATCAATAAAACAACGTCAGCATAAGAAATTATTCTTTAGGTCTTAGGTATATCAAATTGTCAAGAATCACCCACAACTATGGATCTCCTCAGAAAATGTGCAACTTTATCAATTGACTGTCTCTCTCTCTCTCGCTTTAATAAATGTTTTTGGATTATTCTTTTGTATAAATGTATTACATCGGAAGGGGTTCACTTTGAAAGCGATATTATAAATTGATAAAATTATGAATAATAAATATTTTGTATTTTATTGATCAATTAGTAAGTACATTATTTTTGTAAAATGTATAACAATATTCGAAGTTTATAAAATAATAATATATATAATTAAAAGTATAAGAAGTAATAAAATATTAATAAAAAAAAATATATTATTTGGAGAGAGAGAAAGAAAGAAGGAAAGAAAGGTGAGACTGGCACTTTTTTTGTAAGTAAATCAATTTTTTATTTCCAAAATGATTTCCATGTAATAATAAATATTAATATTCTTCTTCTGCTTCTTCTTTTTCTTCTTCAACGATATTTATAAAACCTAGATCACATGATTCTTAGTAGTTGTTCTTTAGTAGTTGTAATTTTTTACATAAAATTATAATTAATAGTATTAGAGTATTATCATAGCATTCAATTCAACCACCACACATACATACTCACAAACAAACATTGAACAAAGAAGGGCGAGTGGGGATTTTTATAACTCTATAATTACATCTTTAAAACAATTGAGACATTAATCGAGAGACCGCCAACGTATAATTCTCTCCCACCCCCCCTTTCTCTTGTGAGAATAAAATACCTATATATTGTAATACTTACTGTTAGATAGGTATTTAGGTACATATATTATATACTATTATATATAATCCATTTAATTTGATATTATTTTGATTGCTTCATTCAATTCATTTATTCTTATTACTTATACAGTTGTATCAACCAAAAACAACCGAATTTTATTCATGGATTCATTTATATCACCGCTTCAAGGCGTACAGAGAAAAAAAATAAATAAATAAATAAAACATGATCAATAACCAGTCAAAATTTTTATTGTGGCATGTTAACCCGCTTACTGTCATATTTATATGTGAATAGTAATTTGGAATGAGAACCTTATTTATTTTTTTTTTATTATTATTATAAATATCGTTATTTCAAACAGGATATCAAATTATCTCGAATAATTAAATTAAATATATATATATATATACTTTTATTAGTATTCTTTCGGGAACAGTTTTACAGCTCGTAGTAACTTTTTAACATTATGCATTTTCATGAGGAGAGGGATGGAGGGAGTGAGAAGAAGAGGGTTAGTGATGGAAAGAGATCTTTTGTTCATTTCTTGTTTCACCTTATCAAAGAATTAAATGTTTTAATTTCATTAAAAAAAAAACAAAAACAAACAAGTAAGTAAGTTCATGTGAATGAAAAGATAGAAAAAATCAAATGAAATATAAATATACAAAAAATATAATAAGTAATTGTGTGTGTTTACAAAAAGGGAAGCTTCAGGGATTTGGATGAAACTTTGCCAAAGGATTCCTTTTTTATTCCCAAAGAAACTTTCTTTATACAATATTTCTCGGTCTCTTCTAGTTTAAGAAATTATTAAAATTTACATATAAATCCATTCACATTGTATTTAAGCTTCAATGTTTTATTTATTTGACCATCAGAGGGCTCCGCTAATTTTTTATTGTTTATTTTTTTTTTGGGGGGGGGGGGGTTTCAGTTCGTTTAGGATATATGAAAATTTAAAAATCACTTAATTAAATAATTTTCCTATAATCAAACCGAACCGAAACAAATCGAAAATTAATGAATAAGTGAATAATTAGTAAATTAGTTAATAAAATATTATTAAATGGCTGCTCATGCATAACTACTTTATCTGGCAAATTTTAATAATTTTTTTATCTCGTTATTTAGAAAAGCCCGAGAAGTTTCTTTGGAATTAAAAAAGAAATCCTTTGACAAAGTTTCATCCAAATCCTGAAGCTTCCCCTTTGAAAACAATTGCCAAAATATATAAAAAATAAAATATATATATGTAAAGTCATCTTTACAAAAATATTATAATAAATGTCATCTTGCTGAAACTTAGTTACCTAATTTTTAGCTAAAGTGATTATTCATTAGAAGTCATTAAGTATACTATACCTACAATTGATTGACGCTGTCCTCTCCTGGGATATTCCTCTGCTCTTTCATTACTTCCACCTGAGAAGTGAGGGCAGTTAAGTACAATGACATTTCTCATTGAACATTTATTTCCCCCCCCCCCCCAAAGAATAAGTAATATTATTTTCTAAGAAAAGTTAATTACTAAGGATATTTAAATTGATGATCTATCTGAGTTTTTATTTTACTAAGTATCAAGTAAAAATTTATGTACTGCATAATCTTCATAATAAACATACCTGAAACAGAACATCTTTACAGAAACGAAAAATTCTTTTTTTTTTTTTAAGAGTATCAAGTGACTGTTTGATACTAAATATTTGTTATAAATGGGAAAAAAAAATATTTTTAATTTTAATTTTTTTAATTTAAATAATTTATATATTAATTATTATAGACAAATTTTTCTATTATACCAATATTTAATTTATACTTAAAAAATTAATTCTTCTCTCCTCCCCCCCTCGATTTTCCAACAAAACAAAGAAATACTTACTTTATATTTTTTTTTTATTTTTATTTAATTTATAAATTATTTTGAAATTGAATTTGTTTTGATGTGTTTTAAATTATTTAAAAAAAAAAAAAAAATAGGTAGAATGATTAAAATTTAAAAAAATAAAAATTAATATAATTTATTTGAAATATTCTAATGTGTTTGAATGTGTCTAATTTTATTTTTTCTTTATACAATATCATTTTAACTAAAGTGCCAAAAGGTGGATATAGATATTATACCAGTCACGATTATTACTTCTAATTAAGTCATTATATTGACGCCCCCTTCATTACTCCTTTTGTTCTGCCCCCCACCCCCTCCCCCCGTTACACAGCCCTCTTCTCCCTCTCTATCCGCGCTGCCCTTTTATTCTTTACGATTAAGCCCCATGCAAGGGAAACATAAAATATCCTTCCACCCACTCATCCCCCTCCCTTTCCCTTACCGGCTTATACCCACTTCTTAGTTAAAGACACCTTCACAGTTCACTTTAGGAAAAACCTATAATTACTTACACTTCATTTATTGAATAGATAAATATTGAAATAAATATTTTATTCCTTAAAATTACATATTAAGTCCCTATATTTAATATAGAATACTCCCCCTCTCCCTATACTCACTTAATATTACTTAATCTTAATTGTTTTTTTGTTCCTCTCTCTCTTTCTCTCCTACGCTTATATACCAGATACCTATTATAGATATTATAGATATTTAATAAATTATATTAATAAATATGAATTAATTTTATTTGATCTTTTTGTTTTGATCAATATTCATTTATAAATGACAACCACAAATTACACAATAAATCGTTAAGTTATTAAATGTATTTCGTTTTATGTAATTTATCAATTCTAAAGAGAATTAACACAAATTAAATAAAAAATCATTATTTTTATTGACTAATGTATTAATGAAGTTATAAATCCCTTTCCACCCTTCTTATTCTATATATATATATATAATAAATAAATAAATAAATAAAAAACCTATCTAAATTATGAATTCAAATAATACAATACACAGAAATTACTAGATATTATACTATAGTTATCAAATGAAAATGTTATGTATTTTATAGACGAAATATTAATTTGATTAAATTTAATTTAAAGGCATAAATTAATTTATTAAGTTGATTTTGTTTCTGTATTTCTCTCCTCTAAATCAATTATAAAATTTAATCAAAGTCTCGTTAAAACAAAATTATCATAAATACAGAGATGGCCTTAAAATTAAATTCATTTATAATGAAAGTTAATTATACTACTATATTAATCATTAAATAATATTGATATTTTAATGTTTTGTGACAGGAATTCATCTTGACTAATGGATGGAAACAGACACTTTCATTGTGTGAGGAGTCAAACGGGAGACTCGAAGAGCAGCAGGTGACCGCTGAGTGTGTTATGCCTGCGCCCAGGATGGCAAAGCGAGTTGGTCACAGGCACGTCTTCATTCTTTGAAGAAATCATTTTTTGCAGAGAGAACGGAGTGAATCATTGCAAGGGTGACTGTTGTGAATCCAGCCGGTAAGATACATCAGAGATTCCGGTAATTGTGATTACAAAACGGGAAGCTTCAGCAATTTGGATGAAACTTTGCCAGTGGATTCCTTTTTTAATTTCAAAGAAATTTTCTTTATGCAATATTTCTCGGTCTCTTCTAGTTTACGAGATAAAAATTATTAAAATTTGCAAATAATTCCATTGATATTCTATTTCGATATCATGTTTTATTCATTTGGACAGCACTAATTCTCTGAGTTTTTTCAGTTCGTTGTGAAAATAAAAAATAATTAATTAAATAGTTTTTAATTAATGAATACGTGAATAATTAGTGAACTAGATAATGAAATATTACTTTATGTCTGCTCATTTCGACGATTATAACCAGCTAATCTGTAAACTTAAAATTTTTTTATCTTGTAAACTAGAAGAAATCGAGAAATATTGCATAAGGAAAGTTTCTTTGGAATTAAAAAATAATCCACTAGAAAAATTTCATCCAAATCCCTGAAGCCCTCCGTTTTGTAAACAATTATCGAGATTCCGAATAAACCTTGATTCTTGTCTTTGAGTATTTATCCAGAAGCTATTGAGCCTAATGTGGGGGTTCTCGAATCGATCTTTCTAATTTGGAAGTGAGTAGACATTGACTCTAATTAGGATTAAAATATTTTTTAGTTTTGTATCTTAGTAATATCTTATTTATCGAGATATACTTATATTTTTTCTAATTATATTTAAGTAATTTTGTTAAAATTAGTTTTTATTATCATTTTTTCTGTGGACTTTTAATTATTTTCAGCTAACAAGAAAATATAACATATAAGGAATTGGGGTTTGCAGTTTCAAATAAATAGCATTCATGATCATTTCTTCAATTCATTTTTAAAATTCGATTTAAAAAAAAAAATTGAATGGAATTAATTAAAAAAATTTTAAATCTTTATTTCTTTATAGTCCATTAAAATGTCACCATAGATTACTTACCTAAGAATTATGTTTAAAGATTAAAGAGAATTCTGTCAGAGCTATAATCATCAAAATTCAATTCAATATAACTTCTACTGTCATGTACGTCTATCAGGTTCTCTTTGGTCCATTATTTTGGTGCTAAAACCATGAATCATTTAACAAAAATTCTGACCTCTTGATAAGAAGATTCGTCCACGGATCCGATGCATAATTCTCAAATAATAAATATTCCATGTTAATTTTTTAGCCTAAAATTCACCTTATTTATTGTCTTTTTGTGATTGATATATAAAATAATTAAATAAAAAGCTGGAGTGTCTCCACTCGACTATCTCGCAATTTGAATTGGATTAAATAACATAATATATTAAATATAAATTAAATTTAATTAATTATTAATTATAAATTAAAATTAATAAATAATATTTATTAAACCAGCGCATGTTTTGGTCTTTGTTGATTGCATCACGTCACGTGTTGGCGCGTGAGATTTTCAGTGTTAAAAAATTAATTCTGGTATTTTCAGCAAATAAATCAAGCTGAAATTCTAGATATAGCAGTTTTATACAATTATTAATCATGTGAAGAATTATCAAACATATATCTTTATTTTTACGGTCACTTTAGAAGAAAAAAAATTAAAACGTTGTAGGTAATGACCCTCTTCCGGTTGAGCTACATTTCTCAAAAGTTGATAGAAAACTACGAATTTTGAATAATGCCCATGTACCAAATTTCAATCATTCTAAGTAAACCGTTTTTGCGTAATCTTGGTTACATACATACACACATACACACACACACAC
This sequence comes from Labia minor, assembly GCA_963082975.1. Classification (NCBI taxonomy): domain Eukaryota; kingdom Metazoa; phylum Arthropoda; class Insecta; order Dermaptera; family Spongiphoridae; genus Labia; species Labia minor. The sequence goes on from OY720345.1 coordinate 11,220,420, forward strand.
ACACACACGGACATTTTTCTCAACCTTAGTGAAAATGATTCAGGAACCTTCCAAACGTATAAAAACATCAAAATCTCAACATCGAAAATTTATAAGATAGTAATAAGGTGCTTTGATTTTTGTTGTTAATAAGAAGAAAATTTTCATTAACAATTTTTTAATGAAGAAACGGAAATCCTGTTGAATATGATATATTATTATTATTATACTAATTCTTTTAAAAACAAACAACGTTAATAAGAAAAAGAGAAAAACAAAATAAAAAACAAACATTTCTATCAAAAGATTTATTTATTTATTCATAAGAAATGTAATTTCCTTTCTGATCAAATCTTAAAAAGAACGAATGAAAGAAAGAAAAAAAAATGTATTAAAATGAAAACGTTAACATATCTATTATACATATCTACCATACCTGTCTGAATGTTTATCTGTGTATATATGTGTGTATGTGTGTGTGTGTGTGTGTTTAACATAATAAATATACATATTATAATATAGATATAGATGGTATAATTTATATTTTCTGTAATCGTTTAGAAATCTAGAAAAGATACCGTCCCCAATCGAAATAATAATCAGTGGTAGTGTATACCAATGTGAAGGTAGTGGCGGCGGATGGAGTGCACTTTGTGCCATTAATAAATCAAATGGTTAATAACCTAGCGGGGAGTGAACAGACAGAGAGACACATGTGCCAATCATATAGCCAGCAATTACAGGGATATTTATGTCTATGCCCTCCATCAATGGTCATTCATCATCAGTCATCATTCAGTCACTCCATCATCTATCTCATTTCGTCTATGACTCTATTTACCTCTCTATCCTCCCCCCACTCTCTCTCTCTCTCTCTTATTCCCTCCCTTCCAAACCTCTCTAAACACCTCTACTATCCATCACACACATACCTAGAACATCAAACAACCAAATATCTTTTAATAATTTCAAATTCTTTTATAAATAAGTCATCACTCTTTTCTTGTAAAAAAAATTAGCTGGAGTGTCTCCACTCGACTATCTCGCAATTTGAATTGGATTCAATAACATAAAATATTATATTTATTAATTAAATTTAATTAATTATGAATTATAAATTATAATTAATAAATATTTATTATTAAACCAGCGCATGTTTGACTCTTTGTTGATGGAACCACGTCACGTGTTGCGCGTGAGTTTTGCAGTGTTAAAAAATTAATTCTGGTACTTTCAGCGATTCAATTAAGCTAAAATTCTATATATAGTAGTTTTATACAATTTTTAATCATGTGAAGATTTATCAAACATATATCTTTATTTTTACGGTCACTTTAGAAGAAAAAAAATCAAAACGTTGTAGGTAATGACCCTCTTCCGGTTGAGCATCATTTCTTAAAAGTTGATAGAAAACTACGAATTTTGAATAATGCCCATGTACCAAATTTCATGATTTTAGCTCAAACCGTTTTTGCGTAATCTTGTCTAGAAGACATTTCTCTCAACCTTAGTGAAAATGATTCAGGAACATTCAAAACGTATAAAAACATCAAAATTTTTGTGATCGCAATACTCTGGCGAGATAGTAAAAATGAAAGATATACTACAATAATTTATTTAAATTTATTGAAATAAATAAATTAAATTATTATTAGACGAGTTGTTATATTATTTTGTTTCTGTTTTCTTTTTAAAATATTAAATATAGAGAACAATAGAAAAAGTATAAAAATTTCAATTAAAACTAAAATTCTTACTTTCATATTCCTATTTTTTCACTTTTTTTATAATATTTTAAATTAATTCAATTTTTATATTTAAAATTATTATTTTTAAGCCTCTAAAATAATTACAAATGATGATTTTTTTTAAAGATATTCCCATAATAATATTTGTTGATTATTCTATTTTGAGATCTCTTTAGGTTTTAAGAATTGAGGGTTCGATTTTTGATATTTTTATAATTCTATTTGTATATGTGTCTCTGAATCTACATAATTTATTCAAGAGAGATTTAATTTTAATATGTAGATTATCAATCTGTAAAGAATGGTTTTTGCAAGTGATGAAGATTACTTTTTTTTAACAAATATCAAAACACTGATAACATGGAAACAATTTTTCTAATAATATCTTCTTTGTCCATCTTTTCTTTTTTTCTTTTATTATATTTTTATTTTAATTGATGATTTCACTATTTTTATTCGTCCAGGGCCTAATACAATTAAAGCAGAACATTAATAATTTTATAATTATTATTATCTATTTTTTTTATATTTCAAAATGATACGACCTCAAAATTCATTTCGAATTAAAAAATTGAAAAATATTACTAATATACTATATGCCTTTCAGCTATTTTTTTTTACCAAAACCAATGAAATGAGTTTATTAAATATAATTAATATTTAATAAAAAATATATCAATTAAAAAAAAGAAACAATAATACAATAAATCAATCTAAATTTTTATCAAAAAAAAAAAAAAAAAAAAAAATGAAATTCATAACCTACTAACTCAAAATTATATATAATTATTATATTCCTTTTAGAGCTGTACTATTAATTTCTTTTGTAGAATCTATTTGCATATTCATATTGGATTTCTATAATATTATTTATTATGAAACCTAATGTGTATACCTTTACTAATTAATACCTAAATATTAAAAATAAAATAAATAAAAAGGTGTTAAAAATAAAAACAATATTCAAAATGTCATAATAAATAAAATTATATATTTGTTTTTATTTTAATATATATATATAAATATTCATTATTATATATATTATTATTATAATAAAAAATAATAATCATTGAAATAACATAAATGCATTTATAATTTATTTTTTTTTGTTTTATTTGTACAATATTTACAAATCATTTGATTATTTATTATATCTGTGATGAATATATTAAATCCATGAGAAAGAGAGAGAAAGAGATAGATGGATAGTCAGAGAGAGAGAGAGAGAAAGAGAAAGAGTATGAAACAAGAACAAATGAAGAAGAAGAAAGTATTATATAATTAACTCTTTTTTTTTCTTTATTTTTATGAGTTGATATGTACTAAAAAGAGAAAAATCTTCTTTTTTCTTCATTTATAAAGGTAAGAGAATTATTTTAATATTAATATAAAACAATACTGTTCAGGTTTTACAAAATCAAAAAAAAAAAAATTAACAATAAATGTTAAAATTCCACAATTGTTTATTTAGATCATTTTTGTTTATTTATATATTATATATAAAAATCATATTAAAAAATATGTAGGTAGTAGTACTACTTCATCTACTAAATTGGCTAGTAATATCATTAACGACAACTTTATATAAATTTTCATGGGGGAGAGTTATTTTTTTATTTTTTTTATTAAATTTTAAATACATAGCACTAAGTCTTTTTTCATTTATTTTTCCTTAGAAAATTCAATTATATGTACTATTTTTTTATGTATAAGTTTTAGCTATAAGTTTTTTTTTTAAATTTTTGTTGTTACTAATAATAAAGAAAGAAAGCTGCTTCACTATCATCATTTATTTATTTATTTATTTTTTTTACTTATTTATTTTTTATTTTATTAAAGTCACTTGTATTTCGGTTCAGGTGTATGTATAAATGTGTATGTGTTTGTGTTTGTGTGTGTGTGTTATGTATTTATATGTATTTAAATTTTTATCTTTATCACTTTTTGGTCCAAAGTCGTTAACAGGAAGATTTTTTTCACAGTTAACAAAAGAAACCAAAAAAAAAAAAAAAAAAAAATAATAAATAAATTTACTAATTAAATTATTGCACTAGATATTTTTCCATAATTTTAATATAATTATTTATTTTTTTAATACTTTTATATTGTATTTCAATTTGTTTGAATATTTTTCATTTTTTTTTTATTTTTTATTTTTTTTTTTTGCTTGTTTAAAATAAAAATAATTAATAACTAGCATTTATATACGTATATACATATAAAATAACCAGAGAAATAATAATTTTTAATTAATTGATAAAATAAATATATAATAATATTATATACTCTTACTTTGTTTTATAATTTAAAATTTTTAAAAGTAATTTATTTTTTATTTTTTATTTATTTTTTTAAAATATTTTTGTAATTATTATGATATTTGACAGAGTGGAAAACAAAGAAATTATTTATTTCTCTGGTATTTTTTCTTTTAAATGAAAAAAAGAATAATAAATAAATGTTCATATTGATTTGAAAAAGGGAGGGTGGGAGGGGATGTGAGGCGATAAGAAGGGTGGGGGATGTAGGGCTTAGGTATTAGCTTTGTGTAGTTGTTGGTATTTTTACACCCAATAAAGCTTCAATACTAAATGGATTGGGTGCCCTTCTTTTATTTTCTTCTGTGGTGGTGTCTGTCACTTCAATTGGTGATGAATTTGGCATAATACAAGATGTGGGTGGTAATGATCTTGTATCATCATCCGTGTCTGTTGTATCACCAACAACATCAATTTCAATTTCTTCCCTTCTTGAATTACCATCGGTTGTGGTAAGAAGACTAAATGTTGTTGTTCGTTTGCCGGATTGTTGTTGCGCGTGCCATTCACGACGTAACGTTTCGAGATCGACACAAATGCCTTTTGCCTGAAGTTTTCGTTGTTGGCGTTCAAGTGCTTTTGTCAATTTCTTCTCTCGTCGCTCCCGTTCCTTTCTGGCGAGCTCCTCCTGTGGGATTGGCTCCCCACTGCATGTCTGGGGATGAGCGTTATGCGCGGGCCGACCAGGGCCCTTTTTTGTATGCTCCTTTTTACGCCATTTAGCCCTACGATTCTGGAACCAAACCTGCAACAATAATAACAACAAATATTTAAATTATTTATTTAATTTTTGGTTTTCATTGATTTTTAGGTAACATTTATGATTATTTTTATTATTTTGATTTTCATTTCCTATTTAGTTGCACAATATCACAGGTCTTAAAACTGATAAGAGAATAAATACTAATTTTATATTGTTGTTTTTTTTATATGCTGACGATTTGATATTATTCGGCGACTCTCGGAATTAATAGAATGTAGGATTTATTATTTTAATGTGAATGAAAATTTTTTTACCGACTGATTATAGGAAGGGAAGGTATTATTTTGACACAAAATTTCACACATAGCTCCACGAATCATGCATTTTGTTAACAGAAAAAATGTAGTTTTAGCATGATGTCTGTCCATCTGTCCGTCCATTTTGTGTCCGTATAGACGTGTATATTTCGAACATCTCAAAGGATTTTGTTAAAATGTGGTATATTTACTTAATGCATCAGTAGCATGAATTCATCAATTTTTGGTGTATATCCGGAAACCGAAAGAAGAAGTTTAGAAAGTATTAATTTTATATTCATTGTCGGAAATTTTTCACTTAAAATATATTTGTAATTAATAATTATTTAATTAAACTAAAAATAATAACTAAGATAATATAATTTATTCATTTTAATTCAAGTTTTAAAAATATTGTTGTTTTTTTTGATACTTTTTATATAATATATAATGTTGTTTGGATATTAATTTATTTTAAATTGTCGGACGGTTCTTTGGCTGGTTTATTCCTTAAAGTCGAATAAAAAAAATGATTTTATTTTATATTTATTATTTTTCTGATATTTCAATTTATGTTAATCATAAATTTAAACATTTTCAACTCAAAGGGGTTTGGCCTGTGATTGGGATACAGTCATAAATCAAAATGCATTTCTTGCACTAAAACATTAAAAGTCATTGGGGATCTTATTAAATATAATGTCAGTTTGAACTTTAATATTACATATTAATATTTAAATAGACTGAAGTGTTCTCAAACAATTTTCTTCAAACTACATTTATGTAGATGGCCTGTTTGATTGCACATGTAATGAATGATTTGGAATTGGGAATTACAAATATAAATGTATTTATTAAAGCTTTTGTGGGTATTTTGATAATTATTAAGGGAATAAGATTCAAGCGGACTGAATTGAATTGGAGCAAGCGTACGGTTACTTGAAAACGACTGTAGAATAAGCAGTCGAAACGTTGTACAGTTATTTTAATTTAATAAATAATTTTATACAAACAATGTGGTCTTTTAATAAAAATTCCCTTAATAATTACAAATATAAAATTTGTCATCTTGAAGAATTTTGTTAATGTTCCATCTCCAAAATAGTAATATTTATACAGAAAAAGAAAATATTTTTTTTTTCTTTTCTCTATCTCTAACGTCTTGCTTGAACGGAAAAATACATAATGATAAAAATTCTAATATTATAATTCAGATTAAATATATCTATTTATTTACCATATATTTAATTAAAAAGTTTATAAATAAATTTAATTGAGTTTGATTGATTTTTTTCTCTCTTTTTTTCATTAAATAAAAAATTAATAATATCTAAATGAGTGTGAAAATGGAATTAAAATGTAAAAATATCATATATCATTTATATTTAAATTTTATTTTTTTTTTTTTTATATAAGAAAATAAATTTTCAAACCAATTTATACTTAATTAAAATACAAATAAAAATAGATAAATAAATAAAGGATGTCCAACTAAATTATATCAGTTCAGAACTAATTATAAGTATTAATAAATCGTTTTTTTTAATCATTCTTCTTGTAGAATCGTAGAATTTTAATTTATTATTATTAATAAATGCTTACAAATAAATTTATACAAATGACAAATGTAATATATTTCTTTTAATTATAGTCCCTCTTAAAAAGAATAATAATAATAATAATAATAAAAAAAAATACCTTCAGGAATATTTATTAACGTTATCATCTCAGAGATATATATATACATATGTACCTAATAAAAAACAACTTGGTATGTGTCTACTTATATCTTTTATTATTAATTTTCTACTATAACTGTAAATTGTATAATGGGGGGGGGAGGGAAAAACGGAAGGAGTAGAGGACTATATTTAATACAACAAAGAGAGAGAGAGAGAGAGAGACAGAAATGTTGATGATAGAAGGGCTTTATGTATACATTATAAAGGTTTATCACAAAACGTCACTAGGGCTTTATCTCTCTGTTTAATTTTTATTACCATTATTATTCACTAAAGTTGTGGTGTAAATCTTAACGGGAAGGGGTGACTTATAAATTCCAATTATTATTATAGCCTAGAATCTCGTAGACATTGACCGCACGCCATTTTGATAGAGTATACCATAGACTCTAATAATGACATCAAAACCTACCAACAAGTATACATAATCTTCCTATCAGTTAAACAGTTATCTAAGGGCATTATTCAAACACGCAAACTGTGTACTTTACTATTATACTTCTCATATTGGTTGAGATCCTGTGTGTATCAAACGTTAAAAGTTAAATTTAAATTTAAATTAATTAAAATTACTATATTTTTTTTCATTATTAAATAAATTAATAAAAAAAACTTTTTAATATACATGTTTTTTAATAAAAAACAAATGCCCTAAAAGATAAAATGAAAATATTAATTAAACCTTGAATATTATCCTTTACATATGCACAACAAAAAAGTGTGCGCTCATATGAACATAAATAAAAGGTAAAGTATTTAATTTTGGTCACTAATCTAACTATATTGACTACTATTTAAATCTGTTATTCTCGAACATATTATATCTTTCCAAAGTTTGTAGGCCTTTTCTAGATGAAATTGATTATGCAACGGGCTTATTAAGCCAAAGGCATACTTCTGTGTACTATGCGACACTGAATTCTTTTTGAAAATGTATAGAAAATATAAAAAATTGTAAATATAAATATAAATATATCATTGTATTAATATCAATCATTTAAATTCATAAATTTTAAAAATCCGTATTATTAAAAAATTCAAAATATTTCTTTTAGATTATTGAAGTGTCATCGTTTTTCAATATTTGAGCGTATACGCTCAACTATAGAAGTGGGTTAAAATCTAATTATAAATCTTTAACATTACAGACAGACAGAAAAGTTAAGTTAATAAAAAACGTATAAAAAGAAAAACCACTGACTATGAAATTTTGGTATTTCAAAGGTCAAACTTAAATGTATTATATTATGTGGAGGTGAACACTTTAGGATTGCCATTACTATTTATTATGCAAAATCTGATCTGGACAGTAATACCAACAAAATTATCATCTACACAAATAGAAAAGATTTTCAATTTCTAAGTATTTTTATTGGACAAGAGTCCGGGTAAGACGAAATTGAGATTAAGGGATGAAGGTAGGACAACCAAGCGTTCCTTTTTTAGGTACTCTGTCCCGGTGTCCCGAAAAAGTCTTCGGGACAGCCTATTGTCCTATTTTTTAAATATTTAGAACATTTCGTAATTTTTTTCAAAATTTTCAATTTGGTTCTAAAAAAAAGATAGATTAAGAGAAGTAAAAATTTAAAATGTACTAATAATAGTAAATTTTGATGAAAAATTAAATTTGATCCTGACAGTAGAAAAATAAAAATGTTTATGATTTAAAAAATAGAATTTATCAATTTGTTTTATAATTTAAGGAAAAAAATATTTTAATGATTTCCGAATAAAATTCTAGAATATATCTAAGAAAGAATGTCTTTATGCATGCTCTAATAATCCATCAGATTGAGATGAAATTTTGATACATAATAATAATAATAATAATTTCTTTTCATTTTTAATACATGAACAAAGTAAAAACTTGATTTATTTAATCAAAAAAAAAAAATAAAATAAAATAAAATAAAATAAAATGATCAAATACACTGAATCAAGTTCTATATATACATATGTTTCCAAAAAAATAAAAATAAAAAAACCCTTCCCTTAGGGATACAAATCGTTTCCCATTGCTTTTTTCTTCTACCTCCTCCTCTTCCATCTATTTCAGAATTCGATTGAGTTTTGAGTACAAAAAAGGTGAACGTTAGCAGCTCGTTTCTTTTTTTTTCAAGGGTGAGGGGGTAAAGAGAGAGGGATGAAGGTTAAAGGGCATGCAAAATAGAGTGAAAGAGAGAGAGAGAGAAACAACTCAAGAGAGAAGAATTTGGATAAGTTCAATTGAGGAGAATCTCGTAAAATGATGGAGAAAGAAAAAGAGAGGAGATGTGTGATTGTGTCTTTTGGGGTAGGGTGTGGTGAGGTTTGATCTTTTGATGTCATGTTCTTTTTTTTTTTTTGGGTTGTTTGGCTCTTTGTGGGTATAGTTTTTCCCCAAGGGGTGGTCGTCGAGTCAGCACGAATTGGCCCTATTAAGTTAAAAGAGGAGGGTTGTGGGGTGTAGAAGTCTAATAAACTCAACGAAACATTCAGCCAATGTTCATTTTATTTATCAAGATACAATATATATTTTATATCTGCCCTTGTAAGCCATTCTATCATCTATTAATAACATTTAAAAGAGAATAATTTGTAAATTTATGACCAATCCAGTTATCTCCCTAGATATATCTATCTATCTCTCTCTCTCTATATATATATATATAGATCTAGATATATATCATTTTTATCATTGATAGAGATTGAAAATCTAATATTTTTATCAATCAATCTAATCTAATGTCAGTTTATATTCAAAAATAAATAAAATAAAAATAAAATTTAATTTAATAAAAACACCCGCATAGATTTTTTAAGATTGAACGAATTATATAGCAATTAATTGTGTTCAACATCTCACTAATTAACTAGTTTTTAATTGGACCAGTTTAAGCCATTTTATACATTTATAAATTGATAATCGACTACATTAAATATTATAATTTTTACGGATTGTGTAAGGTTAAATCGCTTGTCTTCAAATTCAGTAGTTAATCATTATTCCATTGAGTTAAACTCTTAAATATAATAATTAATTTATTTATAATTTATGAAATTTATTAAAAAAAAAAAAAAAAATTAATTACTGAAATACTCTTTTTACATATATTAAGTAATTTTTAGCACATTATTTATTATAAGATTATATTAAAATAAAATATTTTTATATAAGCACATTCAAAAATTATTAAATATTATTATAAATTATGTGACAGGGAAATTATTATTTCATTGAATGTATTATTAGATAAATTCATTCTGAATTTGAAATTAAAAAAAAAAACAAAAAACAAGATAGTATAAGGTGGATGAAATAAATGTATTTTAATGAAGCACACATGTAAACACATCATTTAATATTTAAATAGAATAATTCATTTTAAAAACCAGTTTTTTTTTTATATATATTTATATATAATTATTATTATTATAAATAAGAAAGACAGGTGCATCAAAAATAATTGGTTTAAAATCAATTCCGGTTTATCATTAAATGATTATTTCACTTTTAATTAAGGTTTTTTTATAATTGATTTTGTTTTTGTTTTTTTGTTTTTTGTTTTCATAATTATTTTACTTTAATATAATATATATCCACATACTAGCATATATACGAGGTATAAAAACATAAAAAGAGAATGTTAATTGTAAGTACTTTTATTAACCTTCAAAATACTCTTCATTAGCCACAACACACTTCTGACAACGTTCATTTAACGCTTGAAAACTGTTGGAGAAGTCTTGATGTGGAATCGTTCTCAGAATAGCCATCACAACGTTCAGGTCGGCAATCCACGAGCAAGACACCAGAAAACACTGAACGTGTACGAGAGATGCTAACCAAAGATCGGCGATTGACTCTGCGACTAAAAGTCGAAGAATTGGATATTATCAAAGACACAGTAAGTAGTGTTTTGTGGTGTCCTGCTTGTGGATTGCCGGCCTGAATGTTGTGACGGCTACTCTGAGAACGATTCCACATCAAGACTTCTCCAACAGTTTTCAAGCGTCATACGAACGTTGTCAGAAGTGTGTTGCGGCTAGTGAAGAATATTTTGAAGATTAATAAAAGTATTTACAATTAACATTCTCTTTTTAATGTTTTTATCATACAATTCACCGAAATTTTTAGACACACGTCGTATTTCAATATTTTTGTTTTTTTAAAATAAATAGTCAATAAAATAAAAATTATTTAAATTTAATTATTTGATATTAAACATATTATATTTTGTTTTTTGTTTTTTTTTTTGATAATTGATAAGAAGATAATATGAATTAAAATTTTTTATTGAATTATTTATTTAGGGAATGGAAGAGAGATTCATTGACAGACAAATAATATTAATGTAATAACGATACAACATCAGGATTAGTTTCTGATCGTTGATTTATCCCAAAGGATTTACACAATCTAGACTTCTTGATGGTTCCCTTGGGGAAGAGGGCAGGGATGGCAAGAGAGTGCGGATTCATCGGGCATCGAAAGGGCCATTAGAGTGTAAGGGCGTTAAGGCGGTCCAGGGCTGACAGATGGCGGGTCGTTAGAGAAAACACCCTCTTTCCCTCTCTTTCTATCCCCTTACTTGTAAGATTGGATTCACCAATTGGAGAGAAATTCACTTCTTATACAAGTTAACACTCACACGTCATCATTTGTTATCTATTCTTTCTTTTTGTTCTTTTTTTTTATTCAATAAAATTATAATTTTATCATTAATTGTTTTATAAATTTTATTTTATTTTTTTAAAATCAAATATATTAAATACTTTCTTTAATAATTATTATTAATTATTTAATGTATTATAGGCTATATAATATAAGGTGACCAAACGTCCCGTTTTTCCGGGATTGTCCCGTTTTTAGGTGTTCTGTCCCGGCGTCCTGAAAAATGTCTTCGGGACAGCCTATTGTCCCGTTTTTTAAACATTTAGGACATTTCGTACTTTATATCAAAACTTTTTCAATTTGGATCTAAAAAAAAAGGTAAAACGTTTTCTGGTCTAAGTTCTTAAACATTTCCGATTTTTTTCTAAATTTTTTCTCAATTTGGTTCTAAAAAATAAAAGTAAAAATGTCCCGGTTTGGTGTTTTCAAAATATGGTCACCCTAGCTATATAGCTTTTTATAAATAATTTAACAAATTTGAATGAATAAACAAACAAATATAAAAGAAGAAAATAATCTAAACATTACAAGTATATACTCGATTCTTTGTACAATTAAAAATTATTTATCTCTATTGAAAAAATTTATAAAATGGAAAATAACATAAAAATTGTGTTTATATTATACATATTGTATATATCTATCTAAATATAAATTATAATAACTACTAAGACATTTAAAATATATTATATTTAATTAAAAAAATTATAATTTAAAAATATGCTACATTCAACTTATATACTTGTTTTATATTATATTTGTAACAAAGTATTTTTATTATCCAAAGATTAAAATTTTTGTGTCCAAATATTTAAACTTATTATATGTACTTATATATACTAAAAAACTAATTAATTCAAATATTTATCTATAGAATATCTTTTTTTATTTTTAATTTTAATAGATTTTTAAAAATTTATTTATAAAATTAGTCATATAATATTAAATTAAAAATCATTTTTTCTGGTCACATTTCCTTTTAAAGATCGTTAAAAGCTTAATTAAACGTTGAAAGAGAGAGAAAAAAAAATTAATTATTTTCTGGTACCAAACGATTAAATTGAGAGTAAATTGCCTCCACGCTACGATGATGGCATTTTAATAATAATTACAATCCAGTGATGTTTTAATTTTTTTTTTTTATTTTTTTGTTGGTTGGTTTTTAGTCAAACTTTATCTTTCAAAATACAATTAATATGTAAAAAAAAAAAATAATTTTCATTCATTTTATTAAAATAATCGAACATTTGAATGTTATAAAAATATAATAATAAATAATATTCATAGTTAGAATTAATTAATTTTCATTAAGTCTATTATATGTTATTTCAACAATAATAAATGTAGTAAATATATTAGGCTGTGATTTGAAGTATTAATTGATATTCTCTACAAATAGCATAAGCGTTTCCATTATAAAACTTAAAAAATCATATCGTAACCAGCATGTGTAAATACCTGCAGGTGGTGTTTAAACCATACAGTACAGAAGTCTTTAAGGTTAAAAAAATTAATATAATGCACAACTTTACAACTTGAACATCAATACACTACTGTTGACGATTATAGCTACAGTTATACCAACATATAACACACAAAAATCACCATAAATTTGTTTAGACTACAAACTAACAGTTTTCTCTCTCTCTCTCTCTACTCAATAAAAATTCGAACACATGTTATAAGAATGATTTTTTTTTTATTTCTAAATGGCAACTTATATATTTTATTACGTCAAACAATTTATTTTTTTCGAATCTCAATAATATAATCTCTTTAGAATAAACTGATGATTTTTTTAAATATATTAAATTAGATAATCTCTTTAAATATTGAATGATTGCTAATTTAAGCATATTCTCTATACTCTATTGTCTTTATCTTATACTTTTTTAGATAGCAATACTGCACAAATTGTATTTAAATATTATTCATTCTGAATTAAATTTTGGTATAATTAATATAATATAATATAAATTTACACTAAAGGAATGTGATAATTGTAGTAATGGTTGTGAATATTTTCAATTATTCCAGATACTAACCGCAACTCTGGATTCTTTGAGGTCAAGTCGCATGGCCAGTGCTTCCCTCATAAAGACATCCGGATAGTGACTAGCAAGGAAAGCACGTTCAAGCTCTTCCAATTGCCAGCTGTTAAAATTTGTCCGAGAGCGGCGTCTTTTTCCGCCGTCGGTGCCCTCCTCATCGAGATCTGTTAAAGAACAAAAAGAAAAATAATTAATTTTTTATATATTTATAAAATAAATATTATATTAAAAATTAACATTCAAATTGGTGATTAATTTTCAAATTTGAAATAAAAATTACTAAAATTAAGAATAAGAAATTTTAAACAAGAATTAATTAAATTGATATTGTGCAATAATAATATTTCAGGTATATTATATTAGTAATAGCAATTTAATTATATTAGAGTTTAAAATAAAACAAAAAAAAAAAAACAATTAATAATTTTAAAACAATATTTAAATATTCTTCACATTAAAATTATAAAATTATATATTCATTAAAATTATAGTAAATAATTTTAAAATTTGCTCCTTTAAGTTATGTTACCAGCAATGCGACAGACATTAAATGAATTGTCATCATCACAAGTCATCATCATCGTGTCCTCTCCCCTCTCTTTAACTTTAAATTAAAATATCTTTGTTATTTTTTGAACACAAATTGAATCAAATCTATAAATATATATATATATTGTTTATAGATATAATGATATTTTCCATATTCCGTTCATAATAATTTTGCTTTAACTTAATAAATTTAAATAACTAATATATTAAATAAAAAATATATTTTTTGCTAATAAGGTTTAATAATATTGAATCGTTGTAGACTATAATAAAAGTTTCCATATTCATTAAACCATTTTTTTACAAGTTTAGAAAAAATTATTCACTGTCAAATTTGTTTTATTTTTATTTAGATAAATATAATTATTATGTTTAATTAATTTAATGAAAAGTACAACTGAAGGAAATTCTTTTAATATAAATAATATAGGGAGAAAATACATGCAGGACATTTTTAATAAAAAAATATTGAAACAGGAAAAATATTAAGAGGTAAAAAGTGACAATAATCATAATAACAAAGGAAGAAATTGATTTTAAAAGATTTACTTTAGAAAAAAAATATTGTTCTAAAATAAATTTTAATGAATTGACCAAAGTACGGGTATCAACTCATCATTTAAGTTGTAGGCCAGTTCGCTATCGGTGACAGTAAATTTTGTTAATATTTTGTTTTGTTATGACAATTATTAAGTTGACAAATGCTATCAAGCCTGCCGTGGTTCTTTAAAGCGAAGTCACGGCCGCAGGAAAGAAAAATGTCCCCTAAAGGAAATTATTGCTCAATTTTATTGAATCTCCCAGAATCAGTGAGATCAAGAATAACTGTAAGGTTCTTATTCTGTCTTCCACAGATTGGTGCGTACAAGTGAACTTTTTTTCTTCAGGGGATGACATGAAATAGTAATAATTAAATAATTATACATTCACAGCGGTATCTTTATATATATATATAGACTACTTTCCCGCCAAGAACTTAAAACCATCAAAAAATTGACAATGAACCTTTTAGTTTGCAACCATACAAATTACATGTATATATTTAAAGGTTTTTATTAGCATATTACTTGGGATTTATATTTTTTTCATTTTATAATTAAAAAATGAAATAATCACTAAAAGCTTTAATTTTATTTAGAGAATTTGTTTAGGGAATATTTTTAGACCAACATTTTGACAAAACTTAATTTTAGATTATGATGTTCTTAATATAACATTTTTATAATAACAGGCATAGGTATAGTTTTGAGTTAATAAAAAGTTATAGGTAGGTATATAAGAGCCAGAGCCCAGAGGTAGTTAGATAGATAGATATGACATATACAAGAACACAAAAAAAATGAATGTTTTATGTAATATACTGATTGAAACAAAATGGATGAAAACCTTTTACATACAGACTTTCAACCAAATACTATGTATCACTCGGGGGGTACAGGGGGCGTAGTCCCCGTCTAGGTGTGAAGAGCGCCGAAGGCGTTCGGAGCAGCTAGTTTTAAATAAAATTAAAGTGATATTTGTTGATATTAGATTGAAAATTTTTTAAAAATTAAATAAATAAAAATATTTTAAAAGATTTTTATTTTTTATTGTATTTTAAATTAAATTAAAAATAAAAAAATAATGACGTTTCATAAAAGATTTTTTTTTAATAAACCACTTGAAAATCAATTTCTGAAAAGAATCATTGGAATAATTTACCATGACGAAAGTATTTAACATATTTCATTTTATTATTAGTATCCTTTTTAAAAGTACATCTCTTTTTTTCTCTTTTGCTCTCTGGATCTTTCTTTTTGTCATTGTAAAATATATATACGTATATATTTCATTTTTCAATTAAATTTTTAATGCAATTTTAATGTGCCACCGTCTTTCATCAAATTTCTAACAAATAGTTTTAATTGAATTACTTTTCTTTTCTTTTTTCTGTCTCTCTGAATGGTTGGAATTTCACATTTACATAAATAATATTTATTAAAGAGAACACAATCGTTCTCCTACCTACCTACCCACTCATTCACCCTCAACCCTCCGTCTCTCTCATATCCTCATATTCCTAAATATCTGTACGCCCACTTAATCATTTCTTTCTTTCTTTCTTTTTATCTTGTTTTTTAATATTAGTATTAATAATAAGAAGAAGAAGAGGTAAAAGAAAAAGGAGAAGTATATGAATAATAATTATAAGACGTGAAAAGCGATTCGTTTTTTGTTTTTTTTCTGTTTTTAATTTTAATACAATAATTATGAATAGGATGATATTTCATGTAAATTTTTCACCTATAAGTATAGTATTATTATTATTATTATTTACGCCTCGCTTCATCATTAATGGCATTTTAGGAAGGAAGGAAAAAATTAAAAATACATTTATTTTAATATCATAAAAATTATAGAAGAATTTTGTATCTATTGCTGTATTATTTTATACTATGATAGTAGAATTATATACCTAGTACCATATTTAATAGTTGAGTAAATTAAAATAATGAACAGATAGATTCAAAAGGTATGAATTGTATTGTGTTAGTATGTGTTTAACATGGACGTTTTCACACCATTTCATTTAGAACTTCATAAAGAATAATAATAAATAATAAAGAGCGATACAATATAAAAAAAACAGGAAAATTCCTACTTTGATTTTAATATATTTAGTACCTGGAACACCGAGCTATCGCTCGACCCTTTAATCAATATTGATATACAATTCTTTAATTATTTATTACAATTATTATATGTTACATCATTGCATTTATCTGATTAAAATGAATGGAACTTGAGATACTCAATAATAATAAATAATATTAATAAATATTAAAAATAATATTTTAGTGACAATATATTAAAATTTAATTAATAAAAGAATGAATAAATAAATATAAAATAGTAATTTACTAAAAAATAAACACGAAAATAGATAAAAAATAACTAATTAACTAATAAAAATTTATAAGAATTAATAAAAAATTTAGCGACAAAACATTTCAAAAAATTAGTCTTTTTTTGGAATATATCTTCATTTCATTATTTTTATTTTTATTTTTAAATATCGATGCACTCGGCGAGCGAGTTGTCGAACCAATCGTTTAACCCCGCGGCTAATATATTTTAGAGAATAAAAATAACATTATTTGCAATGTTTGCAAGACAATTACCAAGCTATATTTGTTTTTTTTTTTTGTTTTTTTTTTGTTAAGAGATTAATAAATATATTTAATTTTATTTTGAAATTAAATAATAAATTTTAAAATATTTTAAATATAAAAATATATTAATACAATATCAATAAAAAAAATTGGCAAGAGACAAATTGCCATTTATGACGTAATCCATATATAAATTTAAATTAAGAAAAAACTAATGAAGATGATTTTTCTCCAGGCTGAAACCAATACAGATCGATTTGTATTTATAAATATTATCTATGGTGTGAATTTCAAAAAAATCCTCCGAGCGGTTAATTAATAAATTAATCCAACAATATACATATATATATATATATATATATATATATATATATATAATTTTTGCTAGAATAATAAGATAAGATAAGATAAGATATATTATAAATATAATTTAAAATATTTTCAATTAATAAATAAACTTTAATTAATGGTGAATTTAATGAAATAAATTTATTTCAGTCTCAATCACCCCCCAACTTTACGTTTCAAATGAGAATCTTTTTTTTAATTTCTGAAATAATTAAGTTTAATTAGACAGTTTGCTTTATTTTCTCTCTCCCTCTTCTTTGTTGAGGTAATGACTAAGATTTATCGACGATGTCGAATGATCCGATTCCATTAGGACGACAGCTGTGTGGTCCAGGCCTTAATTAGGTCATTATCTGGAGCCTGGAGTCTGAAGGCGGTTGCCAAGGCAGCAAAGGGCCGTCGGGCGGGGTGAATGTGGATTTCTGGGTGTGTGTGTTTGTGTGAAATCGTCAATCTCCATCACAATCCACCAATCGCTACTGTCGATTCCCCTCTCCAAATACAACCTATCCCCACCTCCTCTCTTCACTGTCGATTTTTCATTATAGATGAATTGAGGGGTGTTTGATGGGGGGAGGGGGGATGGGGGGAGGTGAAAGAAAAGGGGACAATCCGCAAAAAAAAAAAAAAATTAAAATAAAATAAAAAATCACCTCCCTTCATTGAGGAAATGAACCATTAAATGAAAATTAATTCGAGTATAATGAAACAAACTGGCAACGAAGGGGGATTGTGGATGGATAAATGTAGAAAGGAGAGAAATAAAAAAAAGGTTTCATTGGAAAAATTTCCTCCTTTAAAAAAGAAAATAAAGAAAAAAAAACATCCATTAAAGGAGAGAAAAAGAGGATTGATTTGTAACTGCAAATGAAAAACATTCTATTCTGTTTTTTTTCTTCCCTGCTGCCACTTTTAAATAGAAAATTAAAATTTTACAAGAAGAATGACTCAAATTCTCTATTTATCTATATATACCACAAAATGATTAAAATTCTTCGAATACAGCCCTTGGATTTAGTAATAAATTTAATACTTAAAAAAGAAATATTTTAATATCAGTAGCTGATAATTAATTTATTAATTAATTAAAAATTAACTCATGCGATGTGCAGAACACGTGGAGATGAAAGAAACAAGATCAGCAAAAAATTTGTGGGAGGAGGACATAAGAGAGAATAGGAGAAGTTGGATGGATGGTTGTAGTTCAGAACATGAATGTTTAGAAGAATGTGTGTGTGTAGTTACTGTGGGCAAGAACTGTCAAGTAGCATGGACTATAGAAATAGATTCCTCAGATTGATAGATAAGTACCACAAACTATTCAAAAAATATATGGTAATATACTTATATTATATACGGAATAATACAATTTTTATTACAATTGATTACTTTCTAAAAATAGATATTATTACTATATTATTATTATTATTACAATTCTGTAATCCTTGAAAATGAAATAATAAAAATAGTATTTATAATTAAATTTTTTGTGTTTATAATTATAATAACTGTAATTAATAAAAAGAGAAATAAAGAGAAATAAAAAGAATGTATTAAGAATTTTCATTTTTGTTTATTTTAATGGATTTTTATTTGAATTGATATGTAGGAATTATTATTAATCGTATATAATTTGATTTAATTAGACAAATTAAATAAAAATAAATAATTGAAAATTTTATAAATAAATAGAATTAATAAAAAATCACTAAATTCATTAAAAAGATTATTATTAATCATACTTATAATCCATTTCTTTTACCGACCGACGATAGAAAGGGAAGGTATTGTTTCCACACCAAATGGAGATTTTTACATATCTCCACGAAACATGCATTTATTTTGTTAACAGAAAAAAGTATTTTTATCATCATGTCTGTCCGTCTGTCCGTTGTGTGTCAGTATAGACGTGTACAGCTCGAACGGCTCAACAGAATTTGATAAAATTTGGTATATCAGTAGCATGAATTCATCAACTTTTGGTGTATATCCGGAAACTGGAAGTGGTAGTTTACAAGTATTAATTTTATATTTCATTTTAAAATATTGTAATAATTAATAATTGAGTAATTAAACTAGAAATAAAACCAAGATAATATAATTTAGTCATTTTAATTCAAGTTTTAATTTTTTTTTATACTTTATATATATTATATATGTACATATATATGTAATGTTGTTTGGGAATTTATTTCAAAACGTCGGTCGGTTCTGTGCCTGGCCACAGCTCATTTTTTTTATTAAAAAACAAAATTATACAAAAATTTCTATATGTACTTTGAACATTAATGTAACGTCCGCCCCTCTTAACCCACTCTGTATATGTTTATCTTTAAGATTTATTTTATAGGTTGTTAGTAAATAAAAAAAAAAAAAATATTTATCAACTATTCTATCCGCTTATTTGAAATTTGAAATACATAATGTACTTACTATCTGAATATTATATTATTATCAAATTTTAATGAATACCTAAATGATTAGACAATTTGAAGAAAAAATGAATGTAATTCATAAATTAAAAAATAATTATAATAATATATTACATCAAGTTATCAATATAAATATTATAAAATTAAATATAAAACTAAATATTTATATAAATACATATAAAATTTAAAAGCAAATATGTTACTAATAGAAATTGAATGAAGAAGTCTTAATATAAAATGTCCGATTAGAGTTAGATGAAAATTTTTATGAGAGTTATAAATAAGTATATTTCAAAAAAAAATCCGTGATGTCGATGAAGATGGAGCAGCTTGGTAATATCAGCACATCAACATACGATATAAACTTAGAAATATAGTAAAAAATATGATTCTAATCGATTAATAGGAAGTACTATATAAAAGTTTAAAAATTAGAAGATTTCTGTTACCTTGTAATAAACTGATTTATTTAAAATAAAAATACATTTTATTGATAATTAATAAATAAAAATAAAACAAAAAAATTTTATATAGTTACGGTAATTGTTTAGTCTAACCGATGTATGATGGATTTGGATAAAACTTTACCAGTGGATTTCCTTTTTGATTCTAAAAAAACTTTCCTTATATTTAATTAATTAATTTTTTATAATTTTCTTATATCCAAACCGAACTTATTTAAATAGAAAATTAGTGGAGCCCTCTGGTGATCAAATTATAAAACATGGTAGTTAAACAGTTTATCTCGTAAACTACAAACGACCGCTACATACTTCTGAAGGAAATTTTGTCTGGAATCAAAAAAGGAATCCTTTGGTAAATTTTTATCCAAATCCATCATAGATCAGTTAGACCGAATACCTAACATAGTTATATTAAATAACTGGTATTTTACTGCATTTTGTGTTTAAAATTGAAAAAATCTTTTTTTTATTCAATAAAAAACATTTGTCTTTAAATTTATTAAATAAATAGTAAAATAAATATTTTTTTTGCAAATTGAATATGATTATTTTGATGATTTTATTATTATTTTTTATTATTATTATTATTTTTATTATTATTATTTTCTTTCTTTCTTTATTTTTTGTAGAGTGTAAAAATTCAGGTAGCCATCAAAAAGAAAGAGAGAAAGAGGAAGAAGGAGGGAGTCCATTTGGATAGATATAATTAGGTTCCAGGTAATGATTCTTTTTTGGAAGTAGCAGGGGGCATGGGAGAGAGCGTGAAGTTGTCTGATCTCAAATCTTTTGCTTTTCCCCTTTTCTCCTCTTTCTCTTTCTCTCTCTCTCTCTCTGCCGCTTATTCTGAAGGTCAAAAGTAAATCCAACCATTGTCATGAAAATATTTCTCAAAAATCTGGAGTGTCTCCACTCGACTATCTCGCAAATTTGAATTGGATTAAATAACATATATTAATTTAAATTATATTAATTAATATTAAATTAAAATTATATTAAATTAATTAAATTATAAATTAAAATTAGCCGACATTAATATTATATATGTAGTTATAATATTAAAATTGGAATCTTAAAAAAATTGTTAATCAAAATAATTTAATTTTGTTCTTGAACCAGCGCATGTTTGGCTCTTTGTTGATGGCACCACGTCACGTGTTGGCGCGTGAGATTTGCAGTCTTAAAAAATTAATTAATTAGGCTGAAATTCTATATATAGCAGTTTTATACAATTATTAATCATGTGAAAAATTATCAAACATATATCTTTATTTTTACGGTCACTTTAGAAGAAAAAAAATCAAAACGTAGGTAATGACCCACTTCCGGTTGAGCTACATTACTCAAAAATTGAAAGAAAACTATGAATTTTGAATAATGCCCATGTAACAAATTTCATCATTCTAGCTCAAACCGTTTTTGCGTAATCTTGGTTACATACATTCACACACACATACACACATACACAAACAGACATTTTTCTCAACCTTAGTGAAAATGATTTAGGAACCTTCAAATCGTATAAAAACATCAAAATCTCAACATGGAAAATTTTCGTGATCGCATTACTATCTCTGGCGAGGACCAAAATTAATAGCGGACATTAATATTATATAGTTATAATATTAAAAAGGAAATTGGAATCTTAAAAAATTTGTTAAACAAAATAATTTTATTTTGTTCTTTTTTTTTTTAATTTAAATAAAAAAATTTATTTGCGAATTTTTAAAAACTTTTCATTTATCTTGGTTTTATGTGTGAGAGATACCTAAAAATATAAAATTATAAATTTAATCGTTTATGGAATATAAATTTAATGATTTATGAGAAATAAA
Organism: Labia minor; assembly: GCA_963082975.1. Taxonomy (NCBI): domain Eukaryota; kingdom Metazoa; phylum Arthropoda; class Insecta; order Dermaptera; family Spongiphoridae; genus Labia; species Labia minor. The sequence continues at coordinate 11,242,688 of OY720345.1, forward strand.
AATTATAAATTTATTTTAAAAGTTACATTTTTTTTCCTTTCTTTCTTAATAAAACATGGGAAATTCTGCAAAACATTTTGTCTCGATGGAAAAATTCAATTTTATTCAAATATATATGTTACAATTCATTTTATAATTTATCACATACAACTAAAAAAATATTACAAATATCTTATACTTACGTTACGCAATAATAATAATAATAATAATCATTATTATTATTTGATAAAAAAAATTGTCCTATGATCCTGTCTACTATTATAAGATTTTGATTCAATAGAAATAAGCTGGAGTGTCTCTACTCGACTCGGATTATCTCGCAATTTGAATTGGATTAAATAATATATATTATATTTAAGTTAAATTCAATTAATTATAAATTATAAATTAAAATTAATAAATAATATTTATTCAACCAGCGCATGTTTGGCTCTTTGTTGATGGCACATCACGTGTTGGCGCGTGAGATTTGCAGTGTTAAAAAATTAATTCCGGTACTTTCAGCGATTCAATCAAGCTGAAATTCTATATCTAGCAGTTTTATACAATTTTTAATCATGAGAAAAACTATCAAACATATATCTTTATTTTTACGGTCACTTTACAGGAAAAAAATCAAAACGTTGTAGGTAATGACCTTCTTTCGGTTGAGCTACATTTTTCAAAAGTTGATAGAAAACTACGAATTTTAAATAATACCCGTATACCAAATTTTATTATCCTAGCTTAAACCGTTTTTTCGTAATCTTTTCTACATACACACACACACACAGACATTTTTCCCAACCTTAGTGAAAATGACTCAGAGGCCTTCAAAACGTATAAAAACAACAAAATCTCGATATCGAAAATTTTCATGATCGCAATACGATCTCTGGCGAGATAGTAAAATGGTTAAATTCCATATTATTATATGTATTTTTTTCTGGTTTGCAAGTTGTGCAAAGTCAGAAGTTTAAATGAAATAAACATCTAAATAATCTAAATCAATTATTAATAAAACTAACAATTAATTAACGTAATAATAGATATTGTTTTATTTTTAATTAAATCAAATAATTAAATATATAAAAAATAATTAATTTATTAAATAATTAAATTATTTAAAAAATATCTTTAATTATAATTAATATAAGAATTAAAAATAAATTAATATTATAAATTAATTTTAAATTCCAAATTAGAGATAATTTTAATTGCTTTTTATTTCTTATATTACATTGAATTTGAATTGTTACAATATTAAGATTTTTATGTTTTTTGATGTTTTTTGATATTCTTCGATTTCTTAGATATTTTGATCAAAATATGGTGAGTCGGACGAACTGGAAAGTTGTTACTAATATCCCACAAAATTATTTCAGAAAGCTCTGAATTTCATTTCAGGACGTTTGAAAAAAAATGGACAACCTCACAGGTGCCTACATAGGTAATTGAATTTTAAGATATGCATCTATAATTTATATCATTATAATAATACTATATTAATTTCAAATAAATAATAATAATTTTAATATTTTATTAATTTCTGATTAGAGATCGACCAAATATTTAGAATACGTCTAAATAAATATTTAAGATTTCATTGCATCTGTATATTTATTAATAAAAATAAAGCTGACATTGGCCATTTAATGGCTTTAATCTTGATTAAGAATAATAATGAAAAAAAATCTAAGGTATATATATACAGTGCTGTTTTTGTAAAAAAAGGTAGTGAAACGCTAATTAAATTCAATAAACCAAATTAAGGAGGTGAATTTATTATATATATATATATATTATCCGTCTAAAAAGGTAGTGGAACGACGTTCCACTGCGTTCTTATACAAAAACAGCAATGTATATATATATATATAAAAATTGACCTCCTAAACCTAAATATATTTCTATTTTTATACGCTTTTATTTAGTTTCACATCTTGACCTGTCGTCAAATCTTGCAAGGTGAATTTGACCCACTTCACTCAAATTTGAAACGTATAATTCACTGCAATAATCAAAAATAAATATTTTGAATTATTGAAAAATACAGATTTTTAAAATTTGTGAATTAAAATAAAAAAATAATAAAAATAAAAAATTTATATTAAACAAAATTTAATTAAATTCCAATTATAAATTCATTTTAATAAAATTTAAAATATTTGAATATTTCTAATGATTAATAATAAATAATATTTTATAAATAATTAATTTTTCATAATGATTAATATTTTTATATAACTTATAAATAATTTATAAATTTATCATACTAATTAAAAAACATAAAAAACTAAAAACTATTAATAATATTAAATTCTTTACCTACTACTTATATTCATATGCGGTCACGCTTTTTTTGTTAGACATATGTAAAGGATAATATTCAAGGTTTAATTAATATTTTATTTTCTATTGTTAGGGCATTTTTTTTATCAATTTATTATTAAATAAAATTCATATCATTTAATAGAAATTTAATCTCTTCTATAATATTAATAATAATAATAATAATAATATATTCTTGATATAATTTATTCTACTATTAAATTCTCGGGATAACGTATGTGTATGTGTGTTAAAATTAATTTAAATTCCAATAAAGCCCACTCAGATAATAAATAACTATAGGTAGGTAATAGAATGAGATGTAGCGAGTGACACAGAGAAAGAGAGAGGGAGGGAGGGAGGGAGAAGGAGAGAGGGCTTAGAAATTTCACTATCAATGAATTCTATCAATCTATATCAATGAGATGGTCATTAATATTATATTAGCATTAGTTTGATGGTATATTTAATCAGAATTGGAGAGGGGGGAGGTGGTAGCTCGATTTAATAATCAACCTGTTAATTTTAATTTGACCTGAATACAACCGATTGTAATTAAATTGTAGCCGAGGTAATTAACAATAAATCTCGATTGTAGCAAGACAGTATTGTTTTCGATCCCCCTTTCCTCTCTTCCAAATCCCCTCCCCCCTCTCTCTCACTCACCTTCCCACCTACATCCACACAATGAACGATAATTGCTGATTCGCCTGGTAATCGCTTTATTAATATCAATAAATCTTTTATGAACTCACGAGCTTTGTGTTGTTCTATTAATATTATTATGTATTATTATATTCACAGCGCTTCATTTTATATTCGGACAATTTTAATTTTCCTTTAATAAACTAAAATTTATAATTATATGGTGTGAATGTATGTGTGTGTGTGTATGTGTTTTTTCTTCAAAATAACAGTAGACGAGTAGACGATTTATTAAATAGCCTTTTTACCCTTCCTTCGCATATATATATATATATATATATATATATAATATTCCATTTAAAAGATGAATAATTGAGAGAAGTTAGGAAGTAGGAAATTTTATCTGAGATTAAAATCTCTATTTCTATTTTTTTTTTTTTTTTTAATTCCATTTCAATTTTTATTTTCTCAATTCTTCATGCATTTAATTTGCTTAGTAAATTGATTATAATTTATTTTCTCATGCCAACATGGCACAAGATAACTTAATTTCCATTCCAATTTCAATGACATCAATTCTACTTTTTTCATGGCTATTATTTTTAATGAAAATCAACAAATCCATAATTATTATATTCCTAATAGAAAGGGTATTAATATTTTTGTATATAAAAATTACTTATATTATTATTATTATTACATATATTATACTAATAGGAGGCAGCTAGCCGAGAGTGTAGCGTAGAAATTTTCTACACAAGTCCGAGTTCTTTTTCTAATAAAATTCAATTTAACATCATCTGGCTCCGGCAGTTCCTGGTTCTATACATGCGGTCGGCAACGGAAAACCACCGCATTAACATTCCCAAGAAAAATCATTATGGCTGGGCAGCTTCTAAGGATATCCTAGTCATGATGATAGCCAAAATCCGAAAGGGAGACGGCACCTTAAGAAGAAGAACATACTAATATATTATAATTTAAGATTTATTATAAATTTAATTTTATATTTTTATTTGATCAAAATTGTCAATTAAACTATACAACTGTGTTAATTCAATAAAATTTTTAATCACTCTACTTAAAATTGAAGATCAAAATTCTCACAAAGTTTTTATCAAAACATGTTGATATTTTCTTTTCTACATATATGTACCTACAAACCTACATAAAATAATGTAAAACTAATATATCAAAGAACAAAAATCTGACACTATTTTCAATTATGATATTATATTTAATAATAAATTTTTGTCGGAGTGATGCAATTTCAATAAAACTTATAAAAATTAATAAAACGATTAGGTAGATATTTTTATATTTATAATATAAAATAAATGTCACATCTCTTAATCTTTCAATGAAATGTTTCTATTCTTTATTGATGATTAAGATAAACATTTGAAAAATTGAATTGAATTTTATATTTAATTTATTTAGTTTTTCATAGACACAGTAATTATGATTACACTATTGCTAAAAATGATTTATATTTTAAACATTTTTTTTTTATTTTAGTAGAAATTTCAAATTCAATTTCTTGTAATTGAACTTCTGAATATATATATTACTACTAATATATTCGAGATGAGGTTACAATCGGGAATCGCCTGTTATCATGCAATAAAGGGGCTTATTGCATCAAAATTATTATCAAAGGAGATAAAAGTTAAAATGTATAAAACAATTATTTTACCGGTTGTATTATATGGGTGTGAGGCATGGTCTATGACCTTAGGGGACGAGAGTAGATTTAGAGTATTTGAGAATAGGATTTTCTGCAAAGCATTTATGGGCCAAATAAAGATGAGGACACCGGGGAATGGCGAAGATTGCATAACAAGGAATTGCATGATCTCTATGCATCTCCAGATATAGTTAGAATTATAAAATCAATAAGACTACGGTGGGGAGACACGTGGCTAGAATGGGAGAAGATAGAATAGCGAAAAATATATTGGTAGGGAGACCGAGTGGGAAATGTCCACATGGAAGACACGGTGGGTGGATAATGTGGGAAAGGACGTGAGAGAGATGGGAAAGGAGAGGGACTGGAGGGTTGTGGCTTAAATAGGAATACTTGGAGGGGTGTGGTTGCTGCGGCCAAGAACTTTAGAGTTCCGTAGAGCCACATTATATTATATTATATTATTATATAAATTTTTGATTGGGCTTTGGTGTGTTTATAATAAGATTGGATGAAAGAGGGTCGAACTTAAAGAAAAATGGTTTAATTGAATTTAATATAATTTAGAAAAAATTGTAGTAAAAAATTAAAATTCTCATATAAAAAAATGAACGGAAAAATCAATTTCATATAATTTTTACCGACCGACGATAGTAAGGGAGGTATTGTTTTCACACCAAATTTCACATGTGGAGATTTTTACATATCTCCACGAATCATGCATTTTCTAAACAGAAAAAAGTATTTTTAGCATGATGTCTGTCCGTCCGTCTGTCCGTCTGTCCGTCCGTATAGATGTGTACAGCCTGAACGGCTCAACCGATTTTGATGAAATTTGGTATATTTACTTAATGCATCAGTGGGATGAATTGATCAACTTTTGGTGCAATTCCGGAAACCGGAAGTGGTAGTATTAGCGATCGACGATAGGAAGGAAAGGGTTATTTTCACACCAAAGGAGATTTTTTTATATATCACCACGAATCATGCACTTTGTATTGGTTTTATCCTCGAGAAAAATCATATTTATTAGTTTTTTCTTGATTTAAAATTATATGACGTCATCCAGCCATTCATGACGTCACAGCCTGGTCTTGCATATATATTATAAATAAAATAAAATTAAAAATATTTATATTTATTATTTATGTATCCATATCTGTTTTTTATTACATTAATAGATATATGAAAATTATTTGAAATTGTTTCTGTAACTGGAAATTAATTTACTTCAAACCGTCGGTCGGTTCGGACCTGGCCACAGGTCAACTTATTTATTATTGTATCTATGTATACTTTATATTATATAGAATTTATTATTTTAAAGCTTTACATATCCCCTCTACCGCTTACAAACACTTTCACCCCCTCACATGGGATTAATCACTATCAATCTTCTCACATGCTCAATATGTATATATATATACCACAAAAGTTTTATAGTTTATGATACGACCATAAAAAGACATATTTCACCCCCAAAGAATTTTATTCAAATAAAAAAAGACTAGAAAATTAAAACCATTATTTTTTTCTCTTTTCTTTTCTTGTTACTATCAATCTTGAAAATAAATTGAAAATAATGGAACAAGGGACACTCAATCTAAAAAAAAAAAAAAAAAATTAATAAATGAAGATTTTCATTTTCTTACAGAAAAAAATGTAAAATTGAAAATTATTTAAGTTTATTTTTATTTTACAAAACATTATTTATTTTTTCATAAACTATTGAATTAATTAACAAAAAATAAATAAATAAATAATAAACAACTAAGATCTTTTTCAAAAATAATAATACAAAAAAAATAATGAATCAAAAAAGTAATGACTTCAATATAGCAAGCATAGAAATTAGTATAAATAAATTCTTAATTAATTAAAGTATTATTATTTTTATTTATTTACAGTTTAGATACATGCAGTTGCAGGATAAATTTGATTATTATTTATTTTATATTTTTGTATTATTTATTATTTTATTTTTTAATAATTTCAATCGAATATTCGAAAATTTAATTACTTACACATATTTTGTGAAAAAGGCTACTCACAATTAATATATTTTACTAATTATATTATAATTAGGAAATTAAAAAAAAATGTATGGCTCTTTATATATGCACATAATTTAATCATTAAAAAATAGTATTGTATAATTTTTTTCAACATTGAAAACATGTGTTCTCTAATTTAATACAATTTAGATCATGTGTTTTGTAATATCATATGAATTTTATTAAAACATATGATAAAATAAATATTATTATATTACAATGTAATTATTTTTAGTTTTTTTTTAGGTAATTCAGCAAGAAAGAATTAAACTTCCATCTAATAAGATTATATTAGTCATTGTTTTTTTAAAGTTGATATTAAGAAATTAAAAATTTAATTTAATTAAAGTATTAAATATTTTACTACATTACTTACAAATGAAAAGTGCAATTTATTTTAAAAGGTGTAGTAAAAATTTTCAATGTCATAATCCCCGAAAATTGAACGACAAAAAATATTAAAGTGTAGTCAAATTTTATGCGAAGAAGCATTATTCTATAAAAATGTTCAATTACTTTATTATTTGACAATCCAATTCATTAGCTAGGCTCTTGTGAACATGATTACATTCTGTCACACATTTATGGACATTTGTAAATCATGGGATGTATCTTTTAGATCAGACATGGGCAAACTTTTGAAGGGGAGGGCCTGATAAAATAAAAAATCATCTAGGCGGGCCGAAAAAAATTAAACATAGCACATTTTTATAAGTGATAAAAATTAATTTTTATTTTACCGCACAAAGTTACAAAATGCATTATTCTTTAAAAGAGTATGTGTATAGTGGGGTATGTGACAGATGAACTGTGACTAAACTTCCAAAATTTGTTGATAATCTGGTAGAAACTGGGATGATCTGATTCGCAGTAGTCAAGCTAAATGAGGGTCAGTCAATCGGCTTATAATGCTGATTTTTTGATGTTTTGTCCACAGCAAAGATCGAAATTATCTTCTGAGTGTGAGATTTCAGGTTTCGGTACCTTGACAAAACAAGGCCTTGTAGAAGTCAAATTTAGAAACGTTGAGAAATTCAGTGTTACATTGTTGCTCCCTTTCATTCAGTAACATCAATATCTCTTATAAATATCAATAACTGAGCTGTGTCATTGATGTCCGTACGTTGACTTGGATTTTTTTGACTCGAGTTGTGAGTTGTCAGTTAATATTAGATACCGTACTTAAAATGCAATGAGAAGGAAATCGTTATTCTGTTCTGGCTACGCAGAAAATAGATTTTGCCTTATGTGTAATGTAGGGGATATACAAAATCGTGTCGCGGGCCTGGATTGAAGAGCCAAAAGGGCCGCATTTGGCCCGCTGGCCGTATTTTGCCCATGACTGATATAGATCTTTAAAAATTGAGGTTGTATTTCAAGCTTTTATTACAAAATATTTCGAATTTCGATATTCGTCCATTTAAAAACAAAATTTACAAAACTAATTCTTTTCAAATAGTGACTGACTCATCTGACACTATTTAACAAAACTATAAAAAATTTAAAAAACAATTGACAACATTTTTATTTATTTGTGCTTCACAATGTAAACTTATTAATTATTATTTTTTTTAATATATTTTCATTTGTAATAATTTATTCTTTCATCGATGTACAAATAAAATAGATACGTATTTAATTAAATAATCTACGAAAAATAAAAAAAAAAATGTTTGTTTATGGAGTTGAATGTAGACAAGAGTTGAGAGTAGATAGAAATCGTTCGTTGGCGGGAAGAAGATTAGAACAAACAAATTTATTATCAACTTTTCTTACAAAAGGTGTATAAATAGATAGATAGAAATATATAATTGTCATTTTTTGCTTGCCATTTTATTTTTAATGGTTTTTGATGTTTTATCTTTGTGGAAAATTGGATAATCATGTTAATTTAGCTCTCTCTCTCTCTCTCTCTCTTTTAATCCCGTGAGAGGGAGTTTTAATCTTATCATTCTTAATCTTGTTTAGAGGGTCAACAAACACCAATGCACAGCAGAAAGAGATTATTATATTTTATTTTTTTTTTTACACTTTCTATTAACCGAAAAAAAAAAAATTAAAAAATATACACTGATGAATGTGAATCACAGGAATTTGCTGTTAATTTTTTTTATTTAAGTATGTGTAATCTTTAGTATTTATTTTTTATTTAATATTTCATCTATATGATTATAAAATGTCAAGATTAATCTTGCAATATAATATTTGAGAAATATTATTTATTATATATTTTTGTATAGTTTTCTCCAATTTTTTCTCTAATTTTATTTTACCAATTGGTATTACGGGTTGCACCTATTTTCTATTAAATTCTGTATAATAATAAAAAATATTTCTTAATCTCCTTTCAAGTATATAGTAGTAGTAGTAGTAGTAGATATAGGTAGATATAAATATATTCGAAAACACTATTATGGAATAGTTTGATAAAAATATTTTATTTTTATTTATATATATACGAGATCTGTTCAAAAGAAAAGATGAATTTTGCAGATTGTGTACATTTGATTATAGAATTTTTTTTTTTGTTCTGTTGATACACATATGTTTCTCATATATTGAAATTATCAGCCATTTTGGATTAGTAGCGTGTTTTTGACAACTGAAAAATTTAGTCAGATTTTTGTGTGATCTTCGATTTTTTAAAGAATTTGTATTAAATTTGGCGTTAAAAATTAAATAAAGTGCTCTTCAGCACTTAAAATGTTGACTGTGACATTCGGCGAGTCCACTTTGTCTAAAAAAATGTTTATAAGCGTTTTAAAAAGCACGCCAAGTTCGATGAAATGTGATGGTTTTGCTCACTGTTTTCTTCGATTACAATAGGGTGGTGTATCATGAGTTCTTGCCAACAGGTCGTACAGCTAATAAGGAATATTATAAGGTTTGCGTCAAGCAATACGGCAGAACCGATTGGAATTGTGGAAAAACAAATCATGGATTCTGTATCATGATAAAGCACCAGCACACACATTATTGCTTGATTATGATTTTTTGGCCAAAAACAATACCGTAATCATGCCTCAACAACCATATTCACCAGATTTGGATCCCTGAGACTTTTTCCTATTCCCCAAACTGAAGAGACCAATGAAAGGAAAGGTTTTACCTCAATTGATGAGATAAAGTCGGAAAAAAAGAACGGGCTGATGACCATTCCGAAAAAAGCATTTCAGAAGTGCAATTATATCTGAGGGGAATTACTTTGAAGGGGACAATGAATAAATAAATACTTTTCGAAATAATTCAAAATTCACATTTTCTTTTGAATAAATCTCGTATATACCTATACTTATACAAATAGAGAATTATGTCTAATTGATTTTTGTTTTATAATATGTTTTAGATTAAGTTTATAAAGTCTTCATGAAAATACATCATTCAATAAATAATTGTGACTAATTTTAAAAGTTAAATATTAAATAAAATTATTGAATATATTTCATTAAAATTGAGATAATAACCATCACATATGATTATAAGGTTTTATTTGATTGGTTAATTTCTTTTTTTTTTTTTTAAATCGATGATTTGTCTCTAAAGTAAAAACGAAAGACAAAACAACGTCATTCCCTTTTCATTTCAAATAAGAAATATCATCTCTGATATGTCAAGCGGCACTGATTCAAATAAGATTACATTATTATTTTATATATATATATATATATATATATTTATGATATTTCAATTTCAAATGGCATTTACGTTTATTTAAAGAAGAAAAGAAAAGAAAATTTAACTTTAACGAGTCATTTATAATACAATTATAGATATATTTAATCTTATGAATTTAAAAATTAATTCTAATCAAAAAAATAAAGAAATGAAGAAAAAATAAAATTAGGAAATATTATAAATCATCAAATAAATTAATAATTAATAGTGTAAAAAATAGTTTTGTACATAAATTTAAATTGTAATTTAAAATATGTGTTTATTTTAAATTAGAAGATTGTTAAATAGGTAATTTTTTTTAAATTTTAAATATATTTTTTAAAAAGTTTAAAATAAATATTTTATGTTAGCTAAAGAATAGAAATGTAAGGGGGTTTTCCGGGATTGTCCCGTTTTTATGTATGTGCTCTGTCCCGGTGTCCAGAAAAATGTCTTCAGGACAGTTTAACGTCCCGGGTTAAAACGTTTTCGGGACTAGGCTCTTAAACATTTCCGACTTTTTTTCTAAATTTTATTAATTTGGTACTAAAAAAAAAAAAACCGTTTGTCCCGGTTTGGTGTTTTCGAAATATGGTTACCCTAAAAATGGTTATATACCTTTTATTTACATATACGTATATATTGGCAAATTAATTAAAATTATAATAAATTGTAATAAATATGTAATTGTATGATTAATTGATGAAAATTGTAATTTTCTAAATGTATGTATGTGAGCCAAAATGGGCAAATAAAAATAAAAACCTGATTAATCAGAAATGTAAATGTAGTTAAATTAATTTCACATTTTTAATAATTATTATTGTAATAAATTTATTTTTGAAAAATTAATAAAGATTTTATTAATAAAAATTGAAAAATTAAAAAGAAAATAAATTATTTTTTATTTTTTTATAATAAGAAATTAGGAATATTTTTGGCTTTTCCACTCTGGTTAATCAATGGCCAAGTTTTTTATTTTATTTTACTAACCCTCGTTTCTTTTTTAAATATAAATGACAAGGGTGAGAGTATCGCATATAAATATATATATATATATGCGGGGGTGTATTTTGGGGTGAGCATACGCCCGTGAAACAGTTGTTAGCCGATCGCAGTGGAAAATTGGCTATTCCTTTTGAAGGGTGGAAGAGAAGGATTGGAGGAAAGGCGGTCCCTTTTCACAAACGCCCTTGTAAGTGTTATTTATTATTCATAAGGAATGATATAACTCAACTCTTGACATGAAAAAAAATAAATAAATAATTTTGTGAAATATATTATTTTCAATTTTGTTTTTGATAAGATTTGTATACAATAATTTCATGAAGAAATGTCATCACACTATTTAATAAATAATAAAGGGTATAATATTATACTTTAAATCGAAATCTATAATAATAATCTTTAATAGGTTAAATAATAGATAGAAAATAATTACATAATTATTTTTTTATTAAAAACATTCAAATATTTACCCCCTTTCTCTACACTACCAAAATATATTGTATATTTTGGAAATATTATATTTTATTATATAAATTTTACAGAATTTAATTTTATTATTATGAATATTCATTTCTTCTTTTTTATTCTTTAGTTAATATATATATTTGTATTTTTGAAAAATTAAACCACTCGCGAAGGATTTTTTTGAAATTCACACCATAGATAATATTTATAAAGAAAAATCGTTTTGTATAGGATTCAGCCTCGGGAAAAATCATTGTTTCTTTTTTCTTAATATAAAATAGGAAATTTAATAATAAAAAAAATGGTACCGTGCAACGCCGGTCAGCGCTTCCTTAAATACAAAATATCTAATCAAATTACGAAATAGGATATTATGTTATATCCACAGGCCATTTGTCTTTCAGGGCGTTAATACATACGTTTTAGGCCTGTATCTTTTATAACTATTCATTTTTATTTATATTCTTTTAAATCAGTGATTTTCAACCTTTTTTTTTACCGCGGCACACTTTTAACGGTTTAAAAATTTGGCGGCACACAAAAGATAAGTGTAAAAGTTTATCATATTGAAAAAAAGTGGTCCCAAAAACGGTTTACCTTTTTTTAGGACCAAATTGAAAAAAATTTAGAAAAAAAAATCGGAAATGTTTAAGTGCCTCATAATCTCGCATCACACTTTTGAAAATCTCGAGGCACAGTGGTTGAGTATCACTATTTGAAATTATTTGAATTTGTCTCATATCTTTTGTCATTTATTTGTTTTAAATAATAATTTTAATCTTAAATATTCATAATTCATAGGGAGTATTTTTTTATAAAGTAAACCAGATACTATTGTATATAGAAAGTTATTTCTGGATTATTTTCACATGTTTATGCGTGATTTAAATCTCGACATTTCGCCAATATTATTATTTATTACTAATATTAATAAAATTATTATTTGAAAGCAAATCAAGTGATATAAATATTTCTTTTTCTTTTTTTTCTTAATTTTTTTTTTTGTAGTTTTACCATTTTTGCATTTTTCTAGTGCCTTTTGGTATACACAATAAATTATGTAAATGCAAAATAATTATCTATAATTAGATTTTATTTAAAAATATTAATTATCTTTTATATATCTAATTTAGCTCGTTTCATCCACCCTCGTTCGTCATATACATAAAAATGTAGTTAAAACATGAAATATTAACCGGAGTGACTAATCAAAATCGCATTTGAGCCATTTAATATAATCATATTATTATTATTTTTTAAGACAGCATAAAAAGTCATACTATCATTATCTTTACCATAATCGAAAGTTTTACTATTTTAAAATTACTTAATTAATTTTTATAGTAATAGATAAGAATAAGAAAGAGAGTGAGAGAGAAAAAATAGGAGAAGATGGTAATAAAAAATTTGTTAAGAATTTTAAATTAGATAATAAAAATTACAATTTCGATTTTATCGGTTTGATACTTCGTATAATTATAATATTAAATTATAATAATTATTATACTATAAAGAGAATATTATAAGTTCTTAAAGAAAAAACAAAATCGATGAAATGATAAAGAACTTTGTTTTGTTTTTTTTTTTAATTTTTATTACTAAATGAAAAGCAATGACTTATTTTAAATGAAAATTAACTTAAATATAAATAATTAATTTAAAAATATTAAAAATCATCTAAATATATAAATATATATAAATAGAAAACTTGATGATGATATGTAAATTAAAAAAAAATTAAATAAAAAGTAAAAATTAAATTTATCATGTTTTATTTGTATCGATATAATAATAAATGAATAGATGAGAAAAATATTCATATACGAGGGTGGGGTGAAAAGTTTCCGGCCTGACCAAGAAAAACAATGTTATTAAATTTTTTTTTTTTTTTTTTTTGCTTTATTTTTCAACATTCAAGATAGCTGAGATCTGTACGATGTCAGCTGAACGTGTGCGAAATATTTTGCACATCCATTTGAATATGAAATTCTGTGTGCAACGTGGGTGCCGCGTTTGCTAACATTAGACCAAAAACTGCTTTGAAAAAACATTTCTACCAACAATTTGACGCTTTTTTGCGTCGATTCATAACTGTTGATGAGACTTAAATTAAATTAATTAATTAACTAAATTAGAACACCGTTATGAGAAATATATCAGTGTTGATGGAGATTATGTTCAAAAATAAAGCAAAAAAAAAAATTTAAAAACATCGTTTTTCTTGGTCAGGCCGGAAACTTTTCACCCCACCCTCGTATAATATTATAATATATTATATTAATATTTGGGTATAAAATCATATCATGTTTAATAATTTACAATTACAAGAACTGTAAGTATTCCCCAAAAGTTTATATAAAATTATAATCATCGAAAATTGTAAAATGTTAGAGACCCTAATCTAATGGGAGAGAAAGAACGATTAATGAAAATATATACTAAGGGTGGATTGAAAATGACATGACGAAAGAATAACATAAAATCAGAAATTAAATATAATAAAAGGATGTGGAAAAATAAATTAAAATAAATCAAATAAAATTATAAAAGAATATAGTGATGTTTTGTTCAGATTTCCATTAACTACTATTAAAAAAATTCAAATAATAATATTTTAATTTTATCTAAACTATTAATATGAAGTATATAGATATAAATATATATCTATAATTTCCTGATTTTAGGTGCTCTGTCCCGGCGTCCCGAAAAATGTCTTCGGCACAGTCTATTGTCCCGTTTTTAAACATTTCCAACTTTTTTTTTTGAGACTAGGCTCTTAATCATTTTCGACTTTTTTGAGACTAGGCTCTTAAACATTGCCGACTTTTTTTATAAATTTTTTCTATTTTGTCCTAAAAAAAAAGGTAAACCGTTTGTCCCGGTATGGTGTTTTCGAAATATGGTCATCCTATGTACATATATAATATAGGTTTAAGATTAAGCTTCATCTCTACAGTCTTCTTTCTCTCTACTTGTACTTATATCCTTTAAAAAACAAAAATTTCATTTTAACAAACTTGGTTTCAAATAATAAAATAATATACAAATTATATTTTAGCCTCATTTATTTGGAAAATAAATATATAAGTAAAAAATTGATTATCTAGTTTTTATTAATTAAAATTGATAAAATAAAAATAGACACATGTAAATCGTTTTTATTAATAAGAAATTAATAGATAATCATTTTCTTAGAAGAAAAGAAAATTTATCACTTTTTGAGGTTCTTATTGTATAAAGTCATTAATTTTCATTTGAAGAATATCAAAAAATAAAAAAAAAGACAAAAGTGCGAAGGTTTCTCATTAAAATTTTAAAATGGATAATAAATTGGAAGATTTGCATAACAAATTGGATTAACGGAATTTCAACGTGTTTATTGGTAGTGGGTGATTGTGTAGGAGATGGAAGAAAAGGTAGAGGGTTACTAAAGGGAGAGTAAAAGTAAGAAGGGGTGTGAAAAAAGATGAGAGTTCAGATAGGAAGAAAAAAAAATGTAATCGATTAAATGAAAATTAAAATTAAAAATAGTATTATAAAAACTATTAAAAAGTATTCAAATAATTAATTACTTTAAATATATATTAATTAAATAAACAATTTTAATTTTTAAAGTTCAAATATTATAATCTTATGGATTTTCAATTTATGTATATATAATCAAAATATTGAGAGATTATTATTTTAAAGTTATTATATAAATATTTTATAAAAAAAATTTTTTGATGACTCTCAAAAAGTTTCAATTGAAAATTAATTTTATTAAGATTTTTTTTTTTTTATATTTTTAGGGTTAATTTTAGTTCAAATAAATGATTCAAGTTCCAATTGAATTGAATGCCTTCATAAATATTTCAAAATAATCAAAAGTAAAATTAAAAAAAAAAGTATGAGAGAGAAAGAAAATTATAAATATTTAATGTAATTTGAAACTAATTTAGAAATCATTTAGATTATTAATCTTTTTTTCATTAAAAATTTTATTTATATAAATAAATTATAGTAAATATTGTTGAAAAATTATAATAATTTCATATATAAAATTATAAATAAAAAAATTATTTTTCAATGTCAAAAATAAATAAAAATTATATAATTTGTCACAAAAATAAACGTCTATATTTATTTATTTGTTTATTATATAAAATAACTAAAGATTATTTTAAAAGGACATGAACAACGTAAGTTGTTATCATAAATTTGTTGTCATAATTTAAATAAATTGCTTCATTAAATAAGGGCCAATGCGTTTTTCTCTAAACATTATGCAATTCTAATTTGTTTTTTTTTATAAAACATTTGTTTTTATTAATAACAAAAAAAAAATTAATTGAAATATATTTATCATAATATTATAATAACATGATAAATAAGCAAGGAAAATATTTAATTTTCCATTTTGTTTTTTTAAATATTATATTTTTTTTAATATATATGTAATAAAAATTATTATTAAAATTATTCTCTTTATATATACTATATGTTGAAAATTTTCCACATTATCAGATTGACCAAACTGCAAAAAATCAAAATAAATAAAAAAAAGTTATTTTATCAGTTTAATTAAAAATAAAAGATAATTTTAAGAGAAAATTTTCTTTTTTTTTTCATTATCAATAATTAATAAAGCAAAAATCTAAATTATTATTTGTCAATTAGAAAATAAATAAATATAAAAACAATAATAATCTGCACTTTGAAGGTTGGTGGCAGTGTTAATTGGCTGCCATTTTATTTTTTTGTTTATTTATGACATCCTTTAGATTTTAGATTCATCTTTGAGTGTATTTAAGGCTAATATAACCACAAACGGAAGAATAATAATATTACACAAAAAGATTTCCAAATTAGAAAATAAATCCTAAATGTATTTGCAGTGGCGTACCTAAGGGGGGCGGTGGGTGCGGTGGTGCGGACATTAATATTATATAGTTATAATATTAAAAAGGCAATTGGAATCTTAAAAAAATTGTTAAACAAAATAATTTAATTTTGTTCTTGAACCAGTGTATGTTTGGCTCAGTGGCGTACCTAGGGGGGTGCGGAGGGTGCGGTCCGCACCGGGCGGCACTTATCTTGGGGCGGCATTTTTTATATTTAGTTATAGTTGTAAAAAGCAACTTATTCATTTCATATTTGTTTTTTTTTCTTTCTTGAATAATAAATTATTATGATTATTATAAGTTTACTATTTGATTTATATAAATTATGATTAACTATATGATTTCGAATATTATTCCTCGGTGTATATAAATGCATTTTAGTGTAAATTTGGAATTCTAATTCCAAGAACAGGATAATAATTTTATTTTATTGTATTCATTAAAATTCGTTGAATTCGTAAACGCATCTTTAAGATTTTGTTCGTCAAAATTATCTTCGTTCTACAATGAGCAATTAAGACTACAAAATCTTGCAATATTGTCAATAGAACAAGAAATTACAAATAATATAAATTTTGAGAGCATTATACACCATTTTTCTAGTATGAAAGCTAGAAAATTTACTCTGTGTATTAATTAATATTGATTAAATAACTTAATAATTTATTTATGTGTATTAATTTATAAAAAACACTATTTGATTGACTTATAATAGAAAGGGCGGCAAACTGGAGATCGCCCCGGGCGGCAAAAGTTCTAGGTACGCCACTGTGTATTTGGAAAATTAATATAAAAATTTTTATTTTTTTCTAATTTAATTTTTGAAAACTAACAATAAGTTCCTCCCACATTCTTCATTTTTTGATAATAATATTATTAATAATAATAATAACCTTTCAAGAAATTTCTAAGAAATCGTTATTTATTTTGCCCCTTGTTTTCATTGATTGTTTTTTTCATCTATTTTTTAAAACGTACTTTATAATATTGATTTATTATTATTTTTCTCAAGTTTTGGTTATTTTCAGTATTAAAAATGAAATAAATTAAAAAATCGATACCATAATATATAGGGTGACCAAATGTCCCGTTTTTAGGTGCTCCGACTTCGGGACAGCCTATTGTCCCGTTTTTTTAAAAATTTTTGAACATTTCATACTTTTTTTCAAAATTTTTTCAATTTGGTTCTAAAAAAAAGCTTCTAAATAAAAGGTAAACATTTATTTTAATTCAAATAAAATTTACTTAAAAATGTTTAATAAATTTACTTGAATTATTAAAAAAATATAAACCAAGATAAATTACTGATGTGCGATTTTTTTTTTTTGTTATTGTATAAATAATGGATTTATGAATCGATTGGCAATTGGCATTAATTGAGAAAAATGAGAGGCCAATTGATGACTATGTGTGAATGTATTTATGTATATGTATGTGTATGTGTATGAGAGAGAAAGGTTAATCGATAAAGAGATAAAAAAAGATACCTTTCCAATTAGGATTTGAAATTTGAATTCGCTTGGATTACATTTTAATCAGAATGAAATGAAATTTATCCCTTTTCATCAACAACATTTTTTTATATTAAATTTATATTGATTTTATTTATATTATAGAAAACTTTTAATTATTTTTTTTTTTTTTTATTATTAAATTAAAACTTCAATTTGATTATATTATCTATAATATTTTAAAAATAAATATAAATAATAGATCTACTAAAAATCATAGCACACAAATACAGTCTGATCATTAAATCATATAATTATTTCTGAAAATAATTTGTTTTTTTTTTAGATTCAAATGATTTTTAAAATTTTTATATTTGTTAAAATTAAATATTAATGTTAAATTTAAATAATGAAATGAATCATATCTATTTTTCATTATATATTTGCAAAATTAATATAATAATGAAAATTATAATAAATAAGCATTAATAATACCATTTTCAACTCAAAATCATATATCTGCACCGGCACTGAACATCGTAGAAAGAGCCAATTGAATTTTTTTCCTATACATTAAAGCCTCGCTTTGCTTCGTTTTGTTTTGCGTTTTTTGAAATTGCGTCGCTGCTTAATTAGTAGTAATTTTTACTGTGAGTCATTAGATTTTCGAAGTTGCGTTGTTTTGAGTTCGAGTTTTTTTTTTTTTTAATTTTTTTAAATTTTATTTTCTTTCTCTGGAACGATATCCGAGAATGTACATCAAGGTGATATGTTTTGTTGAAAATTAAGTGGAATGTTAAGTGAAAAATTAAATACAATGTTTAAAACAACAATATTTAAAAAATTTATGTTTACTGATGAGAACATTGCAAATTTTGTAATTTTTATTTATTATTATTTATTTATTATTATTTATTTTATTTATTAATTTTAATTTATTTATTAAATAGATATTCATTATATATTGAATTGCTCGTTACATCTAGATGTGTAATTTTAATAATAATATGTTCAGCAAACATTGGAACAATTTTGTGTGAAAGAAAGTGATATCAGCCACTTTGGATTAATTTTAATTTTGTTTTTTCATAAATTAATAAGGCGCCACTGGGTGAGAGGCTAGCGTCGCAGTCTCACATTCACGTGGTCCCGGGCCTGGGAAGGGAATTTCTCTAGCTTGGGTTTATGGGACGGAGTCAACCCAGCCGCCGGGATCAACATTGGGAAGCCACTTGATATAAAGTAGCGCCTCCGATTAAGAAAATCAAGGTAAAGGTGGATAGGACCCGTTCTACTGATCATAGGACACCTCATTGATATAACCGGCTTGATAGGCGTTGTCCTTGCGTAGGACATACAAAAGTCAAAGGATTTTTTTCATAAATTAATAAATTAATTCAATCGAATATTTTGTTTTAATTGATTTTTTTTTGTTTTTTGTACGTAGGTATGTAATATAATTTTATATTATTTTTGTTTTTGAAATGTTTACTTTGTTCAATTTTCTTTTTAAAAGGTAGTATTTTCGTAACTTTACATGTTTTGCTATAGAAAATTTATTTTGAAACGTAACCCCGACGCAAAGTGAGGTATTGGTCTATAATAAATTTCGAAAGATCCAATCACGAATATAAACATTTAAATTGTTTTCTCTTCAGTTTAGTTTTATTTTCATTTATGTATTTATGTATTTTATATAGAAATTAAAATATGAAAAATATGATTCATATTACGTTTTAAGTCTCAACGAATCTACAATTATTATTATTATTATTATTATTATTATCATCTTTACTTATCTCGGTATAATACACCGTTCCATCTCTCTACTCATATATATATATATATTTGTTGGTTTATTTTTGAGATATATACCTTTTCACTGATATAATATATATTAGAGAAACTTTTCTCATTAAAATTGTCCAACCAAAAGTGACAATTTTAAAGTTTTTTTTCCTCTAAATTTTCTCAAAAAATTAATTTTTCAATTTCAATTTAATTTTATTTAGTATTTTGTTATATGCAAAATAAAAATTACATAAATTTTATATATTAAAAGTTATTTATTAATGTTTGCATGATTTTTATATAGATATAATAATAAATTAAATAATTATAAATAATAAATTATTATGTATTATTTTTGATACAATCTGTTTTCACTTTAAATTAGAATAAAATATATAAAAAAATCTAAGAATCATCTTCAGAGTTAAATTATACAAATTTATTTAATTGATTGATTGAAGTAAGTAATTATTTTTTCAAATAATCTAACACACAAAACAGCATTAAAAATGAAAAAAAAAAATTATTTGAAATTATTAATTGAGTGTTTAGTATAATTAGTATCACAGTTTCTACTATTAAACTTTTTTCCCTCAATACCACTCCCTAATCAATATTTCTCTATTAATTAGCTTATAAATAATTAAATAAATTACATTTGGATTAATAGTGCACATTCATTTATGACTTATTATTAAATCAATAGGAGTTTATATAATTATATCAATTTCAATAAAAATAATATATAATAATAATAATAATAAATTAATTAATTTATTATATTATTTATATGCTTAATTTCAAAAAAAAAATCCAATATACCTACATATTATTCAAATTTCATCAAATATTTTTCATAATTCTCTCTCGTCTTATTCCACTTTTGACTATTTAGGTAAATTTATGAAAGCATTCATTGGGACATTTTTTTAAACTAAAATTAACTAAATAAAATCTTATTAAAATAATATAAATGAATTATTTTTGTTTAAATAAATCTAAACATTAATTTATATTTTAAATTTCAAAAATAAAATTTAAAAGTAAATATAATTAAAAATTAATATTCTTAACTATTTCTATATTTAATATCGTACAATCATATTTATATACATAGGTATATATTATTAGTTTAAACATTTATCAAAATGTAACTACCATCATTGATGTAATGGTAAAATAAGAAGTAAGGGGACGTATAGTGGGAACAAAAAAAGTCCTATTTTTAGCAAATTATTTTTTTTTCTATATAAGTTTTTATTTTTTTTATTATTCTAACTATACAAAATATTTACGAAAACAAAAAAAAAGAAATTCTAACAGTAGATTTAAGTGGGAGTTTCGGGACATAAAAAAGTACTGGAACGCGTTCCGGTTCTGAAAAAAGGTAAGGGAACGTCGTTCCTCGGCGTTCCCATTCCAAATCACCACTGACTACCATATTTACAAAATTTACGAAAATGTTGATTTATAAATATGAAAAGAAGAATGAAAGAAGAATTAATATCCATTTTTTATTTAATATTTTTAATTATTAGGCTCCCGTTTTTGTTTTAAAATTTTTATATTCTTATTCTCTTAGACTTAAAGATTCTTCATAAATAGATAAAAATCAGTAAAGAAAAATAATAATTAAATGAAAATAAATTGATTAATTTCATATTTTCCATTAATATTTTTTTTTCTAATATCAATTTAAATAAAATAAATAAAATAATCATATCAAAAATTATAATAATAATATTAGTAATAACAACGATAATAATTAAAATTAAAAAAAAAACAGTTTTAATTGATAATTACCATAAATATGTTTTTAAATTTAATCTTGTAACTTGATTATTTTTATTTATAATAATTAATTTTAAATAAATAATTAAATAGAAAAAAATGATAAGTAATTAAACAAATATTATTTAAAAACAAGAGAGAGAGAGAGAGATTTGCTGACTAACTATAATATTTATTAGTCCCCACTCAATTCAATTCAATTGCTAATTTTATTAATAAGAATAGAAATGATTAATTCATGGTAATACAAATTGATAAATTGAAAAGAAAATATTTTTAATAATAATAATCATTTCATAGAATTCAATTTCCATTTTTTTTTTTATTTTATTAACAAAGACCGTTCATTAAATCTTATAAATATCTTTAAAAAAAATTATAAAACTTATTATATGTTGTTATAGCTATTTGAAATTTTTTTTTAAATAATGGGGTATATTTCTTAATTATTTGGAATTTGTAAAAAAAATCTTGGTCTTCTTATCTGACATTTCCCAATCGGTCTCCGATATATTTTTAGTCAGTCTTTCCTCTCCCATTTTAGTCACGTGCCCTCGATTTTAAAACAATAACTATATCTGAAGATGCATGGAGGTCATGCAATTCCTCGTTGTACAGTCTTCGTCATTCCCCCGGTGATCACTCCTTTGGCCCATAAATGCTGCGATGAATCCTATTTGCAAATACTCTAAATCTACTCTCGTCTCTCATGATCATAGACCGCGCCTCATACCCATATAATACAACCGGAAAAATAATTGTTTTATATATTTTAATTTTGATTCTATTTAATAATAAATTTGACGTGATTTCCCGATTCCAACCTCGATTTAAATTCTTCTCGAATATTACTATCCCTCGTGATTACAGAGCCAAATTATTTCAATTTTTCTACATTTTAAAATTCTACATTTTGAAATATATATAAATCAGTGTTGATATTTTAATAATCTTTATATTCATATTTTGTTGATTAAGTGGTATTAAATACTGTGTAGATTTTAGTGCATACAGTTAATAAGTAATAATAATTAAACGTGGATAGTACACACATAAACACTTTACTATAAATAATTTTATCCATCTTAATTATAAATAATATTTATATATATTCGTTATAAAAATCTCTATAAACATCCATGTAATTATTTAATTTAAATTTATTTTACTTACGACTATAAATACTTAAAAAATTCTTTAAAGTTGTACTTTTATATTTTTTTAAATAATTTTTAATATTTCTAAAATCAAATATTATATTAAAAAATTTATTTATGAATGTTAATAATAATTAAAATTAATCAATTTCAGATTTGTTTAATATTCAATTTTGATATTCAATTACAAATAAATAATATTCAATCTTATACACAGTAAGTACTTAAAATATTTAAAAAAAAAAAACAAATTATTTTATTATATTAATAATTAAAAGTTGATTTGTGTTTTTTTTATTTGTTACAGGTAATTTGGAAATTGTGTTTTCAGTTAATGACACACAAATAAAATTCCTGAATTTTCTAAACATACTATACTAAACCTAATTTAGGATTATGATTATTTTAGTATTTGATTGGGTAAACATCATATGCTATTTAATATTTTCCGATTACCTTCTATAATGAATCTATCATTTAATATAAATTGAAAAACAAAAAAAGGTTAAATATATTAATTATTTCCTAATAAGATTATATACATATCTGATTATTTAAATAATTGATAGTATCTACGTCAGTAAATAACATAACTGACATATAAAACTTAATAATAGTTTTCAGAACAATTTTCACAATATTATTATATTATATTACCTATTTTTTACTTATTTTCTAATATTATAATAAAAATAATTATTGTTTTTCATTTTAGATTTGAAAAATACTACCTACTAATTAGTATTTAATTAATAAATAATAAATTTTATTAATAACTTACATATATGTCAGTTTATTATTATAATAATATTATTAATATTATTATTATAATTGTAATTGGAAAAATGTTTACTCTATCAAATTTAATTTTTTCTATGTAAAAGAATAAAATAATAATCTTAATTGATAAATTAATTAATGAAGTGAAGTATCTTTTATTATTATTATTATTTTATTATTTAAAATATGGATAATTTTCTTTTTTTTTTAAAAAAAAAATAAAAATAATAATATCAATAATAATAATTTCATTAATATTTTCTTCACTCAACTTAATTTAATTATTAAATTTATGAGAATCACTGACTCTTTCCTTTTCCATAAATAATAATTAGTTATTTCACTTACAAGTTCAAAAAACTTATAATTATTGCAAGAAATAATGAAACAGAAGGAAAAAAAAACCAAAATATTTTTATAATAATCCAAAAAGATAATGAGACAATTTAACATCCTCACGCCTAAATTATAAGGTCATTAAATTATTATTAAAAAAAAAATGAACCTGTAATAAATTACCAGTTTAATTTCTATTAACATTAATTTTCATAAATAAATTGTATTTTAAAAAGAAAAAAAAAAAAAGTTAAAAATTTGCTGATTGAAAAATTTGTTCCAAAAATTTAAAATGATTAGATATTATAATATAGTTAGGTAAATATAATTGTTGGTTAGTAAAATATAAGTGAGAGAACACAGAAGAAAATGAAGGTTTTTAGTTATTTAAATTATAATAATAATAAATAATTTCTAGGTTTAGTAAAAGAAAGGTAGAATGATTTGATTATCGCACAATTTATTACCAACTATCAATTATTAATTTAAATATTTAAAAATTTATATTCATAATTTTATAATAAAAACAACATATATATATATATATATATTATAATTGAAATGAATATAATAGAAAGAGAAAGAATCTAAAATACAACTTTTAATTAAATTATTTTATTTTATTTTTTTTTTTAATGAAATTATAAATTAAATTTTTAGAAACTTACTTAATGCTGTTAATTTAATTTTAACAATATTCTATCAAATATTCATTAATACAATTAATTAATTAATTAATTAATTAATTAGGTGTATAATAATTTCAACGTATGGTATAGAATTAATAAAATCGACTATTGTAAATTTAATTTAATTTCTTATATGTAAAAATCTTAATTTTATTTCTAATATGTAAAATCTTAACTACAGATAGTTAGGTACATATTATTTTACTTTTAAATCAAAATACAAATATTTAAAAAACTAAACACAAATAAAATTTTTATTTGTTAATTTTAAATATTAAGCAATTTAATAGGGTGTTTATATATAAATAAAATTTAATTTACGTATTTTGTATAGATTAATTATAGAGATAAAATATTTTTTTTTATTTTCCGTTTGAAATAACAAGAAGACAAGACAAAATGGATGACTTTGCCGTCTCTCATGGGAAGAATCAATTCAAATTCTAGGAAAACCCTTCTCCAATCATCTCGATCCCATTTCAATTAAAATTATATAGAAAACTTTAAATAAATATATTTTTATAGAAAATAAAAATATTATTTGTTATTTTCTTTTTTTTTCCAATTCAATAAAAAAATTATAAAAATATATATATATTTTTTTTAATTATTCATTCTTTCCTTTAACATTGATAATAGAATAAAATGTATACTTATCTAAAATAAATGATTTAAATGAAATTATTAGGTAGATTTTATTAAAAACTTTGATTTAATACTCCAATATATATAATTTATGATTATAATGAAATGAGAATATTAATATTTTTTCTTAATTAATCTTTAAATAATTTTATTATTTATTCATCCAGAAATTATTAATTTTTTAATTTTTTTTTTCAATATGTAAAAAATTAATTTATATTTTTTTTTAAATTAAAATATTTAATAAAATATTAAAACGATTCCCAATTCTATAAAAAATTATTATAAGATATTTTCAATTTTTTTTTTTCAATCTATAAAATAAAATATCTTTATTTATGATTCAATTTTTGCCTAAACGACTGGATGGGATTTTATTTAATAGTAATTGAAGGTGAAATCCATTTTTTAGCCTTCTCACATTTATAGGTGTTTTTTTTTTAAGTTATTATATTTATAATATAGTTTATTATAATTAAAAAACCGTTTTCCTAGAATTTCAATGGATTTTTTTTTCATGAAATGGCTAATATAGGTATATAATAATTTATTTATAATTTAAATTTATTAAAATTAAATTATTTTTATTATTGTTATCTTGTTTCACTTAGGTATACTAATAATAAATAAATTAATTATAAATTGAGTTATTATAAAATCAAACAAAAATCAAAATCAAAACAAAAAATGAAATGATCTGTTTTATAATTTTAAATAAATAAAATGAAAATCTTTTAAAATTTTAATTATATTACAGATTTAATAAAAATATGATAAAACCTTTTTCCGAAAGAATGAAAAAGATTTTAAAAAAGGAATCTATTTCTTATTTGTTTCCCACACACCTGTCGTCTAGCGTCTATTAAAAGACCTAAGCGATTACTATATATATATATATATATATATATATATATTCATTATTATAACTACATATAATATATATCCAGATGATAGCTTAATTTTATTTGTCTAAAAAAAAGATCATTTGAAACATGACCATTATACAGATCAATTTATTTTATATACCTACCAAACACCATCATACAATTCCATTAAAATAAAATATTCATATATAAATACTCATTTAGCATTATAATAAAATTCTTAATATATTATTTGAAATGATCAATAAATAAATAAATAAATATATATATTTAAAAGTTGTTAATAGTAGAATATAAAATAAATAAATGCTGATTGATATCTATTTATTTATTTTCTTGTATTTTGTTTTTTGTGCTTTTAGTATTTGATCTTATTATTATAATGACTAATTAATTAAAATTAAAATTTTCCAGGTGTGATTACATTCTATATATTTTTTTTAATATTTAATAATAATAATCTAAACTTGAGGAATATTTGTTAAATTTAAAATTGAATAGATATATATGTAGGATACTTTATTTTGAATTTTGTATATGATATAAGATTTTTGAGTTACTAACCATTTGTATTGTGACAATTATTAAGTGTGTTAATTATTTGTTATTTTGCGGCCAAGAACTTTCGAGTTCCGTAGAGCCACAGAGATAGATAGCTATTTATTTGTAATTTTATTGTTAGCCTTCATTTCATTTGATAATAGTAATAATAATAATTAAGGGAAGAGTATAATTTAATAAATAAATAATAAAATAACAATAAATAAAGAAAAGCATAAGTATTTTTTTTTCTAATATCTTTTCAATCGGTATTATTAGAGAGAAGTTCTTATATGAAATTTCAATCTATCTAAAGAGAATTAAAATTAAACAGAATTTTTGACAAAAAATGTCAATTCGTAAAAAATATATAATAAATTAATTTAATTATAATAATTAAATTAAAAAAAACATGTTAAAAATCTATTTCGAAAAGGGTATATTAAAATTTATATTAAATAGTATATAATATTTTTACAAAAATAATAATAAACATTTAATAATAATTTAATTAACAATATAAATCCAGTAGTCAAACATAGAAGAAGGGGAGAAAAATGTATAATAATAATTTAATTGTAAAATTTATAGGATTACTTTTTGATTTGTTTTTATTGGGTTCAAAAAATATTAAAAATCCATTCCAAAATCGGTCTAAAAACGGTCCTATTATATTAGTATATATCGATATTATAAAATATAAATTTATTTCAATCCATGCCTAACGAATTAATTTATTTTTTGTTTGTTTTTTTGACTACTGATGATTACTTCCTAAATGATTTACTTTTCAAATTCAACAAAAACAATGAGAATGAATAAATTTAACGCGTTATATAAATAACTAATATTAATTATATTATATTTTTTGTTTTATTAATGAATAGTTGAACGGTGGTTTAATAAGAAGAAAAGAAGTAAACTACTAAAACTACTAGAAAAATACAAATGAATTGATTGATTTACCTTTTTTTCCGTCAAGACTCTCTTCGCTGAGCCGTCGCTGTCGTCTCGGGATGCCGGGGAACGCGGAAGGATGATGCCCGGCAGCAGCAGCGGCGGCCGCTGCAGCAGCTGCAGCAGCAGCCGCCGCCGCTAAGATTCCATGCGCTTGTGGTGTGTTATGATTGGATGGATGCCCAATAACATTATTATTTGTTGATGTGGCTGTTGAATTTTGTTGTTGTTGTTGTTGTTGTTGTTGTTGCTGTTGCTGTTGGTGTTGGTGATGCTGAGCAGCCGCTGCAGCTGCCAAAGCCACAGCTGCATGGTGTGGGTGTAAGAAATGGGGAGCAAAGAGGGCTGAAAATCCAGCTGGTGTCCGATAAGGCGAAAGAGTTGGTGGAGGTGGCGGATGTGGCCCCGATTGTTGTGTATTTGAAGGATTTGGTTGTTGCTGTTGCTGTTGTTGTTGTTGTTGTTGCTGTTGAGCCGCGGCTAGATAAAGTCGCAAAGCGCCTGGCTCGAGGACCATGATGGTCCCCGGAGCCAACAACAAAAAACACTCACCAGAACGAGCGAATCACGCTTACTGAGTGAATGGAAACCCCAACCAAACCCTCCCCTCCCCCTCGACGCTCTTCCCCTGGACTCCCCCCACCCCGATTGCTCTATTCTCCATCCGATCCCCACTCTCTCGTTGGCCCCTGGAGTTCCAAGTCCACGCCTCTTATGGCAAGGGAGGAGGGGTTTCTAGACGCCCTCGCCCGATCGCTCCGCCCACACAACGCCACCAGTCTCATTAGCCAGACATTCAATTAAACAGCCAAATTAAAATCTCTCGTCTCTCACTCTCAGCTACCTAAGTTTATTTTTTTGTTTTTCTTTTTTTTTCTCTTCCAAGTGGGATGCACAGCGCACGTTCTCCATCCGCCATTGTGCCATCCTCCCCCACCCTCCATCCCCTTCTACCACAGCTACCCTTAACCTTTACCTCATCCCCTCTAAATTATACAAAAGGTGGAAACTAGAAAAATGGCTGAAGAACAACTCATCCTCTCGCTTCCTTCTATACATTAATTGATATTTATCTTTCACACGTGATTGAGTTGAATTTTAAATTTTTTATCAAAAATTACTTTTTTTCTTTTTTTTTTTTTACAAAATAATAATAAGGATAATATTATCTAAAATTATATTAAATCTAATGAAAAATAATAAACCATCTCAATCATTTAATAACACTTTACAAAATAATACACTTAACATTAAACTACTTTATACTTATGTAAATATTACCTACATATTATGTACAACTTAACACATAATTAATAAAATTGACATTGCAAATTTATAATATTTCATTTAATATACAAATTAAATACAGTTATTAATTAGTTAAGTATATTAAATTATTGAAGACAATAAAAATAAACATTTAATTATTTTAAATTTTTTTTTATTTATTAATAAATTTAATTATTATTAATGTTAAATCAATTTTTCTAAAATATATTAAAAGTATAATTATAAAAATAAATATTTTTAAAATTTTCTTAATTAAGTAATTAATTTACAATTCATTGTTTTTTTCATAATTATATTTTGAAAAATAATTTTATAATAAATTATTATTTATTACTTTTACATAAATAATTTATTTAATTTAATATAATTTTTAAGAAATTTTATTCTATTTTCCATTAAATTATTATTTTTTACTATCTGTGTATGTCTGTGAATGTGTTTGTTTGTGTGCATGTATGTTTACAATATTACGCAAAAACAGTTTGAGCTAGAATGATGAAATTTGGTACATGGGCATTATTCAAAATTCGTAGTTTTCTATCAACTTTTGAGAAATGTAGCTCAACCGGAAGAGGGTCATTACCTACAACGTTTTGATTTTTTTTTCCTCTAAAGTGACCGTAAAAATAAAGATATATGTTTGATAGTTTTTCACATGATTTAAAATTGTATAAAAGTGCTATATATAGAATTTCAGCTTGATTGAATCGGTGAAAGTACCGGAATTCATTTTTTAACACTGCAAGAGCCAAACATGCACTGATTTAATAAATATTATTTATTAATTTTAATTTATAATTAATTAAATTTAATTTAAATATAATAATAATAAATGTTAATTAATCCAATTCAAATTTGCGAGATAGTCGAGTGGAGATACCCCAGGTTATTTTTTTTTTAAATCATTTATGAATAAATATAATCAATATTGTTTTTACACAAATATAATAATAATAATAATCATCATCATCATCATCACAATTATTATTTTGATGTATTACTTTCAATACCAATACCACACTCCCATGTTTATTCAGTGTTAATCTATGATAATGAGATGAAATGGTGTAAGAGAGGAGATTCTCTACGCTATCAGGATGTCGTTATCGCCAAACAAACGCCTCACGAGCTTTTTTTATGGAAGGCGATTCGAGTGGATTAGGAATTGCAGACGAAAAGGCTTGGTTGGTTACTTTAACAAAAGATTCACGAATATCCGTACATTTGCAACCCCAACTTAATTACTAGTAATACTAACCCTCCTTTTAAACTCATTTTATATACTTAAGTACGATGGTATTTAACAAAATTTATTTCTGATATATCTTCAAAATAATTAAGTAATTGTTTTTTGTTTTTTTTTATAATTTTAGTAATCTTTTTACTATCTCGCCAGAGATAGTATTGCGATCACGAAAATTTTCGATGTTGAGATTTTGATGTTTTTATACGTTTTGAAGGTTCATATATCATTTTCACTAACGTTGAGAAAAATACCTCTGTGTGTATGTGTGTGTGTGAATGTATGTGTGTATTTATGTAACCACAAGATTACGCAAAAACGATTTGAGCTAGAATGATGAAATTTGGTACATGGGAATTATTCAAAATTCGTAATTTTCTATCAACTTTTGAGAAATGTAGCTCAACCGGAAAAGGGTCATTACTTACAACGTTTTGATTTTTTTTCTTCTAAAGTGACCGTAAAAATAAAAATATATGTTTGATAATTTTTCACATGATTAATAATTGTATAAAACTGCTATATATAGAATTTCAGCTTGATTGAATCGTTGAAAGTACCAGAATAAATTTTTTAACACTGCAAATCTCACGCGCCAACACGTGACGTGGTGCCATCAACAAAGAGCCAAACATAGGCTGGTTTAATAAATATTATTTATTAATTTTAATTTATAATTTAATTAATTTAATTTAATTTAACTTAATATATGTTAATTAATCCAATTTAAATTTGCGAGATAGCCGAGTGGAGACACTCCAGATTTTTTTTATGTTTGGCATTATAATTTTAATTGATTTATTACAATATGTAATCTTCATTTATTTAATGTAATATATAATGATTTATAAATAAAAATTATAAATTTATAACCATTAATTAAGTAATGATCTTTTTCTTAGAATCATTTTCTTTACCCTCAATGACCTTTTATCATAAAATGTATTCTCTCTCTTTCCCAGTTTATTCAATCAATCGAAATGTCTCGTAATTGAATAAAAAATAAAATTATTAATTCATTTATCTAATTTGTTCTTTACTTTTCTAATTTATATACTTATATATGAAATATTTTTCTAGATAAAAATAATTATATAATTTAATTGACGTGTCATCATCACCAGTGATGTATTGGTAAAATAAGAAGTAAGGGAACGCATATAGTGGGAACAAAATAAATCCTATTTTCAGCAAACTATTTTTCTTCTA
The DNA here is from genome assembly GCA_963082975.1 of Labia minor. Lineage (NCBI taxonomy): Eukaryota > Metazoa > Arthropoda > Insecta > Dermaptera > Spongiphoridae > Labia > Labia minor. The sequence continues at coordinate 11,274,157 of OY720345.1, forward strand.
TATTAGTTTTTATTTTTTTCTTATTCTCTTACAATACAAAATATTAACGAAAACAAAAAAAAAAAAGAAATTCTAAGAGTAGATTTAAGTGGGAGTTTCGGGACAGCCTGGAATGCCTTCCGGTTCTGAAAAAAGGTAAGGGAACGTCGTTCCTCCGCGTTCCCATCCCAATACACCACTGATCATCACATTACTTTCAATTATGCACATCTAATAATATAAATAAGAGTATAATTTGTATGTCAGAGTAAATGTATTTAAAAAAATTCTATTAAAATTAATTAAATTCTCAATCATATCAATTATTATTTTTCTGAAATTGTGACAAAATTTAGAATTTTTGTTTTTTTAGGGCATCTTATATGAGGATGAAGAATGGCGGGGAAAAAGAGAGCGTAATCATTTTACCAGGATAACTTTAAAAACTTAACTAGTCTTAATTTTTTTTTATTTTTGCTATTCCTTTTGAAAATTGAATAAAATTGCTTGTTTTAAATTTCGTATTCCATAAGATGAGATGAGGTCTGATAATATTAGCTAATTTCGAAGATAATAAAAGAAATATTCTTCTTCAATTTTAAATAAATAAATATAGTATTTCATTTAACTATAATAACCAAAAGTAAACTAGACTCAATAAATGCTTAGGTTTATTTGGTATAAAAACCAATTAGATTAAATATTAAATAATAAATTTTTTAAACAACTGGCTAAAGAATTTTAAGAAAGAGAAAAGAATAAAATTTACAAATTTATATTAAAAAATAAATTTTTTATTGTTTTATTAATATGATATATTATTTAATATAAAAAAACCTCTGACTTTATACTTCCTAAGCAAGGACAACGCCTATCAAGCCGGGTATATCAATGAGGTGTCCTATGATCAGTAGAACGGTTCATCTCAACCTTTACCTTGATTTTCTTGATCGGAGGCGCTATCAAGTAGGTTTTCCCCAATGTTGTTCCCGGAGACTGGGTTAATTCCGTCCCATAGACCCCTGCTAGTGAAATTCCCTTGTCAGGCCCGGGACTTGAACCCGGGACCATGTGAATGTGAGACAGGTTCGCTACCCACACACTCAATGGCGCCTTTTATTTAATATAAGTAATTATATTTATGATAAAGAAGGGGAGAAGGTTTGAAAATTGGGTAGAATATGAGTTTGAGTATTATCAAACTAAATAAATAGGATTATATATATATATATATTATATAATAGTATGTATATATATTATACAATATAGGAACATATCTATTTATTTAAACATAAATCGATTTATCATCATTAATTGAGAATAGAAGGTGGAAAATTATAGTCTGATAAGATTAAGATAACAAATATAGATAAATTGATCATAATATGATTAATAATAAATTAGTTCAAGTGCATCACACTATTTTCATTTATGATATACATCGTCTAACACATTTAATAATAAAGAAAATAATCAAATTATTTAAATAAATAAATAATTTAATTATTAGAAATATAATAATTTATTTAAAATTATTTATAAAAAACAAAAAAAAAAATTACAAATATTTTTCAATATACTACTTAGGTATGATATTCGTTTAAAAAAAATATATTTTTTTTTTATTTTATCAATAGTAGATAATATTTTATATCTGTTGTAAATTATACAGGAATAGTATGAAAAGAGAGATACAGGTAGGGCAAATAATTGAAAAATTATTTTATTTTATTTATCAATCTACTTTTTGGTCTTGAAGAAGATAACGAGGTTACATTAATTAAAATATAATAATTTTCTAATTATTTTCCCTTGCTGCATCACCTTTCTCTCTCTCTCTCTCTCTCTCTCTCTCTCTATAAATATATATATATATATATATATATTTTATTTGAAATATTATTTATTAAATTATAAAGTAATTATATATATATATATATATAGAATAGAATTTGTTATTATAATAAATAATATTTTTTTTTATTAAACATAAAGCTGTGTAAAATACTGAATTACTAAGACTAGAGTACAAATTTCAAAAGTTTATAAAAATTATAATTTAAATTTTCAAATCAAAGTATACATTGTTGAAATGGATTAAGATCTCGAAAATTAAGAAAATATATTATTATTATTATATTATCATGGTTACTTTATTCCCGAATTATATTGTATTGATAAAATATAAATCAATACTCATTTCTATTCTTTAGTTTTGATAAATATTATATTTTAATACTCTGCATATAACTATATATAAGACACCACTGGGTGAGAGGCTAGCGTCGCAGTTCTCACATTCACGTGGTTGTGGGTTCAAGTCTCGGGCCTGACAAGGGAATTTCCCTAGAAGGGGTCTATGGGACGGAATTAACCCAGTCTCCGGGAACAACATTGGGGAAAACCTACTTGATAGCGCCTCCGATCAAGAAAATCAAGGTAAAGGTTGAGATGAACCGTTCTACTGATCATAGGACACCTCATTAATATAACCGACTTGATAGGCGCTGTCCTTGCGTAGGATGTACAAAAGTCAAAGGTTTTTTTTTATATAACTATATATAATATCTACTTCTATGTGTATCTACCGGTATATAAGAAAAGTCTAATATTGTATATGAAGAATAAAGATACATATAAAACAATTTAAAACATTATACAAGTTATATATTGTTATATATTATAATATTATTCTTTTTTTATATATATTTATTTATATTATTATTATTTTTGGATGCTATCATTGATGTGATTTAATTTCAAAGGGCGTCTCTTGTAGAAGGCTTTAAGGGAGCTACTGAGTATCTCGATGGGTGCGTGAGATGCTGAAGATCCATAATGCAGCAGTCGCCTAAGGCAAGCCCTGGAATGTCCGTATTAGTGCGATATGCGATGCCTCTTGGCTGCTGCTGCTGCTCCTCCTGCTATTGCTGCTGTGTTTCATTTATAACAAACCCATGGTTCTCAAAGATTGGCGAATGATTGCCGCTACGAGGCTAGGAAACACAATTGCCTCATCATCATCCACAATCTCACTTTTTCCATTCTTTCTTATAAGTAAAGAAGAAAGTAGAGGGGATGATGAAGAGGAGACGACCGAGAAAAAATTAATGTGATAAATATAAAGAATAAAAAGAAAAACAAATCAAATATTGTCACATCAATTCTTTTTCTAATCATTATTCCATTTATTTGGATTATATTCAGTTATTTATATAATATAATTATTTATTTTATGTCACTAATTAAATAATCATTTAAATTAAATTAATTCAATAAAAAAAATAAAATTTCAATTAGGAATTGTCTAAAGTTTATAAAATAAAAGGAAAATACACTGATTTATAAGATCTGAACCTTTAAATTAAATCGATATTTATTTATTTATTTTTTTTAATTATTAGAAATAGAAGTAGAATTGAAAGCAATATACGAGTATTACAAAATCGACATAGCGAAAATTTTAATTAAAATAAGTTGACCTGTGGCCAGGCACAGAAACGACCGACGGTTTGAAATAAATTAATTTCCAGCTAGAGAAACAATTTCAAATAATTTAAATGTATCTGTTAATGCAATAAAAAACAGTTATGGATATAACATAAATATTTTTAATTTTCATTTTATTTAATAATATAATATATAAGGAGGTGCTAGCTGTGACGTCTTGAATGGCTGGATGACGTCACATAATTTTAAATTAAGAAAAAACTAATGAAGATGATTTTTCCCGAAGATAAAACCAATACAAAGTGCATGATTCGTGGAGATATGTAAAAAATCTCCTCATGTGAAATTTGGTGTGAAAATAACCCTTCCCTTCCTATCGTCGTTGTGAAATACTACCACTTCCGGTTTCCGGATATAGATCAAAAGTTGATCAATTCATCATTCTGATGAATTAAGTAAATATCCCAAATTTTATCAAAATTCGTTCAGCCGTTCAAGCTGTACACATCTATACGGACACACAGCGGACAGACGGACGGACGGAGAGGCATCATGCTAAAGATACTTTTTTTCTGTTAACAAAATGCATGATTCGTGGAGATATGTAAAAATCTCCTCATGTGAAATTTGGTGTGAAAACAATACCTCCCTTCCTATCGTCGGTCGGTAAAAATAATACTCATATACAATAGATAATTATAATTTCTAGTAGTAATAGTAAGTAAATATGTTGTATAAAATGAATAATAACACATATTATTTATATTTAAATGAAATAAATTTTCCAAGCTTTATTTGTGTTTATTTATTTTGCAATTTGTTGAGTTAATCTCTTCACTATCAAATGAATTTACGAGAAAATTGCCCAATTGGATTCAATTCTCTACTGAATAGCTTTCTAGTCTGATATTTCTCTTTGCTTTTAAATCGATTCTGTCTCTATCTCACTCTCTCCTTTATAATAGATAACTAGAAGAGTTTAAAGGGAGGTTAAATATAAATTTTCCATCTTTACATGTATCTTATAAAAATTTATAAAAATATACCTTATTTTATTAAAATAATAAAAATTGTATATTTGTAAAACTATATTTATATTTATATATTTGTATAGTTTTGAGATATTTTATCCTCTTAAAGATTTTTGTTTTAAATTCACCTAATAAATCATATCTATAAAGAAAAATCGAGGTGTATTGGTTTTATTTTCGGGAAAAATCATCTTTGTTAGTTTTTACTATCTCACCAGAGATAGTATTGCGATCACGAAAATTTTCGATGTCTAGATTTTTATGTTTTTATATGTTATGAAGGTCCCTGAGTCATTTTCACTAAGGAAAAAAAAGGTTTGTATATGTGTGTGTTTGTGGACAAGATTACGAAAAAACGGTTTGAGCTAGAATAATTAAATTTGGTAGACGTGCATTACTCAAAATTCGTAGTTTTCTATCAACTTTTGAGAAATGTAGCTCATCCGAAAGTTTTGATTTTTTTCCTCTAAATTGACCGTAAAAATAAAGATATAAGTTTGATAATTTTTCACATGATTGAAAATTGTATAAAACTGCTATATATATAATTTCAGCTTGATTGAATCACTGAAAGTACCGGAATTAATTTTTTAACACGTTGACTTGCAATATTTTCTAAGTATAATAGAAACAGAAGGGATATCTATAAGATAAGAATCGTAGAAAGGAGAATATTCATTATAAACGCACCAAAGGATTTATTCATAATCTTAAAACAATATTCAAAGTCCTTAAGGAATATTTTTTTAAAGTACTGAACCAGGTACTATATATATTATTGATATTTAATATAAAATCTAAGTATTTGTAACAATTTATTATAAAAGATTTAATTCTTCGACTCTCTTATTAATATACTAATATCATATAGGTATACGAGTATATTAATATTTATTTATTTTAACTTCACGGCTACGTGTTTTTTATATTAAAATTTATATTATTTTCTTTATTTTTTGTTTTATTTTGTTCTATTGCATATATATATATATATATATATATGTGCGTGTGTGTATACAAACAAGATAGATATTATATTTCTTCTATGTTGTATATATTGAGAGGATGGAGAGGATGCTTTAGAAAATTTAATAATAAATAATCCGATTTGGATCAAACATAAATATAAGATCAGCGACGCTGTATATAATAAAAATTGTTAAATTCCATATTTATGAAATATCTTTTATATATTTAAGAGATACGGAATTTGAAGAGAGCTAAAGAATTGAGCTTGGATGATAAGAGGGTGAGTAGGGGGAATTTAAGGGAGGATGGAGTTGACTAAGTCATATCACGCTCAGCCCATCCATCATTCCCCAAAAAACATGCTCCCCCCCCTCCCCCGGTACCTCGCCCATCTATTCCCCTCACTCACAACGAAAGGGATGAAAAGAGAGGGACAGTTTCTTTCTTTTTTTTTAACCACAACATACGGTGCTTTTTGACTTTCTCTTTTATTTTCGCACAGCCTCCCTGGTCCAATTGCAAATCTCTCATACACCGATTCATTTTAATTAACTCTGCCGGAGAAGATAAAATCCAATATCTAACTACGAAGAAAGGAAATGAAATTTCTTTTACAATTTTAATTGATCAAAATTACAATTGAGTAATAATTACATATACTACATTTATATATATATATACTCTTATATCAATGTAATTAATATTCTAGTTGAGAACCCTAATAAAAGAGAAAATAAATGAAAGAATTATCTTAAAATATTATAAATTATAAAGTTGAAATCGTATTAAGTTTTCAAAAAAAAAAAAAAAAAAAAAAATCAAAAAGTAAAAAAATTAAGAATTAATTAATATATTAATTAGTCTCGTAATACGCTTGCCGCCCCAATCTCCGCTTGACGCCGCGGGCGGTGTTTCGAGTTGTGTTCAGATTTCCCCATAATTTTTGAACAGTGCTCTTTATCACCCTTAACTTTACAAAGGGTTGTAACAACTATAAAAGCTCTGGCATTTTAACATCTCATGAAGGGATATAACCGATCAAGTAGGTTGCTCTCTAAACGGAGTAGAGGTGTTGTATGATCAATACAATGAGTCCTTTCAATTTTTTTTTAACTTGATTCTCTAAACAGGAGGCCGCTACTTTTTATTTTTATTTAATATCTTAAATTTAATCACACAGGTTGAGTGAAACCTGAATAAGAATTTGTTTTTCATTCATTAGCCTTTAAGTATTAAAAATTTTAATTAATGAATTTTAAAATTTTACTATCATTGTTTATTTTATCTAATTAGTTGTACCGCATATAAAAAATGTATGAATCCTGTTTCAAATGTCCTACATAGAAATTGAATGTAACAAAGGCACTTGGGGATTGAGTTCAATATCAATTCCAGTCTAAATTATATTCACAGTCAGAATTTTTCAAAAATACATTAATTTGTATTTTTATTTTTAATTTATTTAATTTTTATAATCTCGATTTTTATTAATTTATTTTAATTTTTTCAATAAATTTTTGAATTTAGTCACATTTATAAGCATGATTTAAAAATAATAATATTTTTTTAAATTTTATTTTGTATTCCTTTAATATTCTTTGTTCAATATATTATAAAAGATGCTTGTATGTATTTTGATCATCTATTAGTTAAGATGCAAAGAATAAAAAAGTTCGAAAAAAAACGAATTACAAGACTTATTGGACGAGAACCCAGCTCAAACTCACAAAGAAATTTCAGATAGCTTAGAGTTAGCTCAATATTCATGGCCTGTAACGAGTAATAACACACATAAAGTCATTCATTCTCTTGCAAAACGCTGGGCCACACATTGCAAGAGTTGTGAAGGATATTCTGTTCAGCTCAAAAGGGAAGTTCTGCCGCACCCAGCCTACTCACCAAACATATTGCCTTCAGATTACTATTTTTTCAGATCGATGCGTTATATTATATTATTATTAATTTATTTTATTTTTTTTCAACAAATTTGAATTAGTCACATTTAATATATTTTAAAATTGATATTAATTTGTATTTTTCTTCAATATTGAATATTGAAAATATTAACTTTCAATATTTAATAAATTCATTAATTTGATATTTATTTATTTTATTTATAGATATGTATTTACATAAAAATATACAAAATCTATGTTTGAATGTGTTAAATTTTATATTTTAGAATTAAATTTATTGATATTGTTAATTTATTTGATTTATTGATATAATTTATTGTTAATTAAAAAGATTATCAATTATAAAATTCCCTTAATAATTATCAAAATAACCACAAAAGTTTTAATAAATATATAAAATTGTAATAAAAATTTTGTTATTAAATCAAATAATTTGAAATCTTTGTCAAATATACCACATAAATTGTCTGACCCATCAGAATATTTTTAGAATATATAGTTACACACTTTTCAAGTTTATATTATTTATTATTCATTGGAAATTAATAATTAAATTATTAAACAAATAATGTCTTCTTTTTTAATGAAATCTTAATCAATAAATGTATAATTAATATAAATATTGATTAAATTGATACTACTGATTTAATAATTAAAAAAAATTAGAGACAACCATGTCTATCTATCTCTGTGGTTCTACGGAACTAGAAAGTTATTGGCTGTTGATATTACTCTATGGTTTATAAAATATCAAATTAAAAATATATACTTTTGACTCACAAAAGTTTCATTTTTATCACCAAAAATTTAATTGTTACCCCATTGGGGTAGTTTACCCCGGTTCCCCGACCGCTGCTCTAAATCTACTCTCGTCTCCTAAGGTCATAGACCATGCCTCACACCCATATAATATAACCGGCAAAATAATTGTTTTATATATTTTAATACTGATCCCCATTGATAATAATTTTGACGCGATAAGCCCCTTTACTGTATGATAACAGCCGCTTTCCGATTGCAACTTCGTTTTAAACTCTTCTCGAATATTATTATCCTTCGTTATTACAGAACCTAAGTATTCAAATTTTTCTACACATTTTCAAATTCTATATTTTATATGTTCAATGAATTTGTTGTTTTACTGGATATCATAATACTTATTATATTATTGTTATATGTTTATAATAATATAAATAATATAATATTTTTTTTAGATACCATTACAATTATTCTTATAATTAATAGTTAATAGAATCAACAAATTAATTATAATTTAAACAGCGATCATTAAATTTAATTTGCTCAAAAAAAAATAAATATTTATAATTATATGGGAAATGAGCATATCTATATTGATTTAAATAAATTAAAAATAATTTCAAACTTAGAAAAAAAAAATTAAATTAACTTGGAATTGAATTGTTTTATTGTTTAAATTTAAGTTGAATTATTTTCTATTCATTTAAAGTTAAAGAAGTATGAAAAATCTTAAATAAGTAATTAATTATTTATTATTAATTTAGGATATGATAAATGTTTCGATTTTGCATTTAATAATAATTTATTAAATTTTATATTATTTATATTTAATAAGCAATTATGATCTCTGATGAAAATTCATAGAAAAATATTTGAAGAAATTTTTTTTTTAAATTAATTAATAAATTGTAGTATATATTAATTATAAAATTTATTTTATATATATATATATTATAAATAAATAAAATTAATGAATAGGCATATCTTATCCAATTTATACGTAAATGTGTAATAAAATTTTATTTATTCAACATTTATTCACGTTGTTAAGTATAAAATAAATCTCAGATTGAAAATACATAAAATTTTATACAATTTTTGGTAATTATTCAATTGAGTTATTATGACATAGATTTGGATAAAACTTTACCAGTGTGTTTATTTTTTAATTCCAAATAAACTTTTCTTATGCATTTTTTGCGGGTCGCTTCTAGTTTAAAAGATAATAAGGATTAAAGTTTGATTATATAAACCCATTGATATTTTATTTAGCTATCATGTTTTATTAATTGACTACCAGAGGGCTCCACTAATTTTCGGTTTTTTTTTAAGTTCGGGTTGGATATAGAAAAATTAAAAAAATAATTAATTAAATAATTTTCCTAAATCCAAACCGAGTCGAAAAAACCGAAAATTAGGAATAATTGAATAATTAGTGAAACATTACTAAATGACATGATATTTCGAGATTCATAATAAGCTAATCAGGCAAACTTTAATCCTTATTATCTCTTAAACTAGAGCGACCCGCAAAAATTGCACAAGAAAAGTTTATTTGAAATTATAAAAATGAACCCACTGGTAAAGTTTTATCCAAATCTATGTCATTACAGCTCAATTGAATAATTACCATTTATTGAAATTATGTTTATTTAAAAGTTCGGTAAAATTTTTGAATTTGATTTTTTTTTTATTTTTTTTTTTATTTTTAATATCTTATCTAAAAATTGTTTTTGTATTTATTTATTTATTTATTTTACATTAATATTTAGAATATAAATTATTTTTTTTTTAAATTAAAAATAAAATAATTTCCAAGATATAAGAGTAGAGCACCCCAATCGTGAATCTAAATCCATTTCTTTTTTAATGAAAAATCTAATTGCATGAACATCATTTGTTTTTATTTTAATGAAAAAATATATATATGAAGTCGTTTTTTTTTTGTTTAAAAAATAAATAAATAAATAAAGTCATGTTGCGTATTATATCATACAAGTGTCTCTCTTTCTCTCTTAGTGTGAGTTATCATTTTTTTTTTTATTTTTTTATTTTTTTTTTTTTTTTGTAAATTCTCATATCTTCTCTCTCTCTCTCATTCTACTCCTCTTGTGTGTATGTCCGCTTTGCGGTTTGTTTTTAATCAAATTCGTAATCGGGGTGAGTTGGAAGATTTACAACATACATCCCCCTCCCTCCTCATACCTCTACACCCTTTAAGCTCGAGAGTTTTAGTAGTATGAGTTTGAGGGGGGAGGTGGGGGGGGGGTGAGTTTGCGACGAAAAACTTGCTCCAATGGGTGGAGAAGGTTAACGCTGGATGGTTAACAGGGTGAGTGTGGGTGGATGGATGGCAACCAACCGGCGTTGCTCACAAATTATAATTTGGAAAGACAACGTTGCTTTACGTTATACAAGTGTATGTGTATATGTGTGTGTGTGTATGTGTGTTAAACATGAGAGTTGCTTCGTGAAATATAGATCAGCTTTAATGAGAATGAATGGCAGAGAAAAGTGCCGCGGGGGCCTCTGCAACCCCTATCCCACCACACCCCCTCACCCCCCACCACTCTCCCTTCCACTTCACCTGATGCCCTGCTCTACTCCTCTTCTAACCATTCTAAGAGGCATACTGGTGTGTGTGTATGTGTAGATGTATAACTGGATTCACTCGATGTAACAACATCAGACACAATTACAAACAGTTATAATGAGATTTGTTTCATACAAGAGAAAGAGATAGATAAACATACTCTCTCTCTCTCTCTTTCTATATATATATATATTTCAGTCCTATTCTCCCCTCTAAAAAAAAATAACATTTTATTTTCATTTTTTTTTTCTCTTAAGAAAATACTCCCTATATTTTAAATATTTTATAAAATTTTATGATGATTGACTTAAAAAATAATTATCAAAATTACAAATAGATTATTTAAAATTTTAATTAAATAATTAATTATTATTATATAATCATATCATTAATTTTTGTTATTCTATAAATATAATAATAATAGCAATAATTTACACCAATTAATTTTTATATTCATAAATCAATTCTAATTAAAAAATATAATAAAAATTATTATTAATTGGACTATACGAGGGTGGGGTGAAAAGTTTCCGGCTTGACCAAGGAAAATGATGTTTCTAAATTTTTTTTTTTTTTTTTTTTGCTTTATTTTTCAACATTCAAGATAGCTGAGACCTGTACGATGTCAGCTGAACGTGTGCGAAATATTTTTCACAACCAATTGAATATGGAAAGCTGTGTGCAACGTGGGTGCCGCGTGTTGGATAACGTTAGACCAAAAGCTGTTTCGAAAAAAACATTTCTACCGACAATTTGGCACTCTAGGCGTAATCCAAACGAATTTTTGCGTCGATTCATAACTGTTGATGAGACTTAAATTAAATTAATTAACTAAATTAGAACACCGTTATGAGAAATTTATCAGTTGTTGATGGAGATTATGTTGAAAAATAAAGCAAAAAAAAAAAAAAATTTAGAAACATCGTTTTTCTTGGTCAGGCCGAAAACTTTTTACCCCAACCTCGTATATCTCTTTCTGTATTTATTCGAAAATATCAATATTATTAATTTTTAAAACAACTCAAGTATTTATAAAAAAGTTAACTTAAGTGATAAAATTTACAAAACATTTTATTTTGTAAACAAATTTAATATAAACTGTAAGAAGATTAGAGATTAAAATAATCGTTTTATTATTAATTAATTTTGTAACACACTTGAACCCTCAGTTCAGTCGAAGATTGAATATTTTATATTGATATTTTCTACATATATTGAGTACTTTTCTGCTTATTCCAAGAGAAGATATGTTATTCCAAAAGTTTATATATATATATATATATATATATATATATAAAATAAACAAAATAAAAAACCCTTCAACAAAAAAATCCATGAATATTTTTTCTATATTTTTGTCTGGGGATATAACATAAATATACTAACAGTGCTCTGATAGAAGGTTTATGATACATTTTTGAAAAATGATATTAAAAAGATACTAAATACATATATAAGTACACTTATAAGTTATAAGTAATCAATTTAATTTATTTATTTTTAACAATTTTTAATGCTAATTTTATTGTTAATATAATTGTTATTATATTTAAGCCCCGGCCGGACGCATGGGAAGCGAGCGCCAAGTACATAGTCGCAGTTCGCACGCTGTGCCGGGAGAATTAGGTATTTTGCGCGAGTTTATAATGTTCGGTTGAGAGATGAAGGAGAAAGAGAGAAACGTTGAAACTTGTTAAGCCAGTTTATTTTATTTTTAATTAATTATTGTCTATTTATTTATTAATTTAATTATCAATTTTTATCGGCCGACGAGTCATCATGCATTTTGTTAACAGAAAAAAGTATTTTTAGCATGATGTCTGTCCGTCTTTCCGTCCGTCCCTCTGTCCATGTTAGACATGTATAGCTTGAACGGCTCAACGGATTTTGGTAAAATTTGATATATTTACTTAATGCATCAGTAACATGAATTCATCTACTTTTGATGTATATCCGGAAAACAGAAGTGGTAGTTTACAAAAACTTAATTTTTTATTTTTATGGTGGGAAATTTTTTTACTTAAAATATAGCAGTAATTAACAATTGAGTAATTAAACTAAAAATAAAAACCAAGATAATATAATTTAGTCATTTTAATTTAAAATTTAAAAATATTTTTTTTTTTTCATAATTTCTATACAAAAATGAATTTTGCTAAAAATTGTAATATTTCTAATAAAATACTAGCGCTCAGGTGTTAATTCAATTCAGAAGAAAAAAATAAAGAATTTAAAAATTTTAAACTCGCGCAAAATACCTAATTCTCCCGGCACAGCGTGAGGCCGGACGCATGGGAAGCGAACGCCAAGTACATAGTCGCAGTATATATATATAGGTCGAATTAAAAATAAATATAAAATTTGACCCCAATACATTATTATTATATTAAACTAACTGGTGAAAATAAAAATAAAATTATATATATATATATATATATATATATATATATATATATATATAATGTTGTTTTTAATTATTTTTAAATCGTCGGTCGGTTCTGTGCCTGGCCATAGCTCAATTTTTTTTCTTTACTCATTTATTAATAAATAATAAAACATTAACTATACACTAACTATTGATATATATACATATATATCTTGGAGTCATTTTCATTTTTTTTTTTTTTGTGTTTTTTATTTTAAATTTCGTTAACTAACTAAATATAGGTATATCGAGAATGGAGACAAAAAAAAATAATTACCACAAAGAATAAAGAATAATAATCTCCCCCTTCTTCCTCCTCCATTCATTTACTTAATAGTCCAATTTCTTAGTTTAATAGATCGTTCATGTCTATTTATTTTTTACATAGAAACCAAAATTTGTTTTTAGTGTTAATTGTCATTATAATATGTTCGTTTATACGTGTATATATATATATATATATATATATAATTCTGTTTTTTTATTCATATTTCATGACAAAAGAGACAATCTTTACTTAACAACATCAATTTCTCTTCTCTCTTTTTCTTTTTTCTTTTTCTTTATTATTTTCCTTTTCTTAATTGTCTTTTTGAAAAACCCTGTCATTAGTTTGCATAATTATTCAACATTCTCTTCATTCCTTAGCAAATGAACAAAAAGATAATTTATACTTTTTAAGAAATCAAGTACTATTCTCATTGTTGTTTTAAAGAGGTGGAGGGGGTCTTTCACCTTTGACAAACCATAATTACATTAAATAGTCACAATCTTTTACTCTATCCCCTCCACGTCATACCAGGTCTTCAAAATTACTAATTTAAAATGGGTCAGTCAGTCAATCAAGGTTTTTGCTCGATTGTATATATATATATATATATATATATATATATAAATATCTTAACGTATGTTGTTATAAGAAATAGAACCTAACACCGCAGGCATAAATAGAATGCCATTTGGTGTATACATTATCATTTGCATATTATATATATATATATGTATATATAAAACAAATAAATAGAATGTCTGTTACCACTTATAAAAAAGGGGGTAAGGTAAATGAGACGATTATTATATTATAAACTCAAAATATGTTGTTTTTTTTATGTTTAAACTATTATTTCAAAAATTATTTAATATTTTTAATTCAGCATACAAAGAAGAATATAATATGTATACTTACATTTACTAATGATAATTAATTTTAAATAAAAAATCTGGAGTGTCTCCATTCGTCTATCTCGCAAATTTGAATTAGATTAATTAACAAAATATGTTGTTTTTTTTTATGTTTAAACTATTATTTCAAAAATTATTTAATATTTTTAATTCAGCATACAAAGAAGAATATAATATGTATACTTACATTTACTAATGATAATTAATTTTAAATAAAAAATCTGGAGTGTCTCCATTCGTCTATCTCGCAAATTTGAATTAGATTAATTAACATTTATTATATTTAAATTAAATTAATTATAAATTATAAATATATATTAACCCACGCGTCTTTGGCTCTTTGTTGATAGCACCACATGGTGACGCGTGATTACTAGTAAACGTGTTTAAAATTTGATTCTAGTACTTTCAGTGATTCAATCAAGTTAAAATTCTTTATATAGCAGTTTTATAGGATTTTTAATCATGTGAAAAACTATCAAACATATATCTTTATTTTTACGGTCAGTTTAGAGGAAAAAAATGAAAACGTGGTAGGTAATAGTCCTCTTTCGAATGAGCTACATTTCTCAAAAGTTGATAAAAAAAAATACACTAATTTTGATTAATGCTCGTGTACCAAATTCCATTATTCTAGCTCAAACCGTTTTTGTGTAACTTCTCTACATACACACACACACAGACTTTTTCTAAACCTTAGTGAATATGACTCTGGGACCTTCAGAATGTATAAAAACATCAAATTCTCGACATCCAAAATTTTCGTGATCGCAATACTATTTTTTGCGAGATAGTAAAAAGAATAATTCTAAAATATTATAATAAATAATTATTATTGAAATTTAGCATTATAATAATTATATTTTTTTAATGTTATCTCTCTCATATAATTATTTATAAAATAAAAAATAAAATCAAACTTTAACACAATAAAAGACGTCACAGGGTGAGAAGCTAGCGTCACAGTCTTCATTCACGTGGTCCCGGGGCTAGCAAGGGAATTTCTCTAGCTGAGGTCTATGGAACGGATGAACCCAGTCTCCTGGATCAAAATAAGGAAAGCTACTTGATGGCGCCTCCGATCAAGAAAATCAAGGTAAATGTTGAAAGGACCGACTGATCATAAGACACTTAATAATTAATATAATTATAATTGATATAACCGACTTGATAGGCATTGTCCTTGCGTAGGACGTACAAAAGTTAGAGGATTATTATTTTGTAATTCTTACATTAGAAGTATTATATTTTTTCAAGGAGATAACCTCAAATCAAAATTTAAAGAATAATACTAATAATAATTAATAATAATAAAGTTATATTATTTTTTTATACGAAGGTTATTGAATAAGTAAAGAAACAAATGTGGCTATAGCTCCAATACGTTTTATTTGATTCTTACAAAATTCAGGGTACGTTTCAACATAATCACCCCCCCCCCCCCCACAGTTATGCACTTGACCCTTCTTTCTTTGCAAATTGGCGAAAAATTCTTTCGATTTATTCCAAAGCCGCTTTTACACCGCTTCTTTAACTTCCTCATTGTAAGCAAATCTAATTCCATGAAGGGTCCAAACAGGTAAAAATCAGATGGGGCGAGGTCGGGACTATAGACAAGATGAGATAAGACATCCCAACCCAATTTTTGAAGCCTATCACGGGTCAGCTTAGGAAGTTGCAAGTAAGATGGGGGGGGGGAGGCGCTTATGTTGAAAAATAGCCTGAATTTTGTTGTAAGAATAAAATAAACCCTTTTTTTCGGCTATAGGCATTTGTCTCTTTATTTATTCAATGATCCTCGAATATTGATATTTAAAATGACAATATTCAATATGTAATTTTGATATTACTTTAATTATAATTGTTTTATGCATCTTTATCAAAGTTTATGAAAAAATAAATATAATTATATTAAATAGTAATTTATTTTATATTATTTTTCTTTTTAGATAGAATAAGTTGACCTGTGGCCAGGCCCAGAACCGACCGACGGTTCTGCTACAGAAACAATTGCAAATAATTTTAATTTATCTATTAATGCAATAAAAAACAGATATGGATAGAACATAAATATTTTTAATTTTATTTTAATTATAATTATAAGGAGGCGCTGGCTGTCACGTCATGAAGGACTGGATGACGTCATATAATTTTAAATTAAGAAAAAAATAATGAAAATGATTATTCCCGAGGATAAAACCAATGCAATGATTCGTGGAGATATGTAAAAAATCTCCTCAAGTGAAATTTGGTGTGAAAATAACCCCTTCCTTCCTAACGTGGATCGGTAATACTACCATTATTTGATTTTTTTTTTGGTTTTTTTATTTTAGATAATAGTTTTTACACATGTTTTTAATTATTAAATATGAATTAAATAAACTAAAGTAATTAGAATATTAAAAAATCATGAAATTGTTTAAAATATTTTAAACTATTTTTTTCAATTTCATCTTTAAGAGGAAGAAACAATTTTTATAATTTTTAAATTTCGAAGTGTCTTTTTAGTGGAAATGCACGTTTTAAGATTCCTAAATTAACATTTAATATGAATTATATTATACTATATACCTTTAAAAAAAAATTCTGTCATAATTAATAAGTTGACCTGTGGCCAGGTCCGAACCGACCGACTGTTTGAAATAAATTAATTTCCAGCTACAGAAACAATTTCAAATAATTTTAATATATCTATTAATGTAATAAAAAACAGATATGGATACATAAATAATAAATATAAACATTTTTAATTTTATTTTATTTATAATATATATGCAAGACCAGGCTGTGACGTCATGAATGGCTGGATGACGTCATATAATTTTAAATCAAGAAAAAAACTAATAAATATGATTTTTCTCGAGGATAAAACCAATACAAAGTGCATGATTCGTGGTGATATATAAAAAAATCTCCTTTGGTGTGAAAATAACCCTTTCCTTCCTATCGTCGATCGCTAATACTACCACTTCCGGTTCACGGATTTGCACCAAAAGTTGATCAATTTATCCCACTGATGCATTAAGTAAATATACCAAATTTCATCAAAATCGGTTGAGCCGTTCAGGCTGTACACATCTATACGGACGGACGGACAGACGGACGGACAGACATAATGCTAAAAATACTTTTTTCTGTTTAGAAAATGCATGATTCGTGGAGATATGTAAAAATCTCCACATGTGAAATTTGGTGTGAAAACAATACCTCCCTTACTATCGTCGGTCGGTAAAAATGAGCTTTAGTCAGACACAGAATCGACTGACGATTTGAAATAAATTAAATTTCAAACAACATTAAATATATAAAGTATAAAAAAAATATATTTTTAATACTTGAATTAAAATGATTAAATTATATTATCTTGGTTTTTATTTTTAGTTTAATTACACAATTATTAATTACTACTACATTTTAAGTGAAAAATTTCCGACAATGAATATAAAATTAATACTTTGTAAACTATCATTTCCAGTTTCAGTATATACACCAAAAGTTGATGAGTTCATGCTAATGATGCATTAAGTAAATATACAAAATTTTATCAAAATCCGTTGAGCCGTTCAGGCTGTACACATCTATACGGACGGATGGATAGACGGACAGACGAACAGACATCATGCTAAAAATACTTTTTTATGTTAAAAAAATGCATGATTCGTGGAGATATGTAAATCTCTCCATATGTAAAATTTGGTGTGAAAACAATACCTCCCTTACTATCGTCGGTCGGTAAAAATATTAGAAAAATATCTATGAAAGAGGGATTGCATTCTTCTCTTAAATACAAATAATAATAATTATTATTATTATAGTTTCGGTTGTTTATCAATGAATCATGATGTGATGGCAATTTCTAAAAGAGGCCAGTCAAACAAAATGAGATGATTATTTTTGGATGGTCCAGCCAGCTGCTCGTTAAAACAAAAAAAAAAAAAAATGACCTCTCGACTACCGGAAGCCGGGTCGTGTCGGGGATTTTTTTTTTATTACCCAGGCGGCTTTATCACTTAAAGATTTAACTTTCCATGTTTACGCATTAGTCGCACCGACCCTTTCTATCTATCATTTATTAGTTTTTATCAC
Organism: Labia minor; assembly: GCA_963082975.1. Taxonomy (NCBI): domain Eukaryota; kingdom Metazoa; phylum Arthropoda; class Insecta; order Dermaptera; family Spongiphoridae; genus Labia; species Labia minor. The sequence goes on from OY720345.1 coordinate 11,292,547, forward strand.
TTACAAATACATATTAAAGAAATATATATATATATATATATATATACAAGACGGACTTTAATGTAATGATAAGAAAAAAGTTATGAATGAAGAAACATTACCATAGGCAAGATAAGAAAATGGATAAAAGATAACCTTTGCCATTCATATCCGGCCATTTTATTGAAATTGAAAGCATCTGGTTATCATATTTATCAAAAATAAATATCTATGTGTGTGTGAACCGAGAGAGAGAATTCATTCATAATTATTCACTCTCTCTTTTATTCTTTCTATTCAACATCTCTCCATTTCCAATTGTTTATCCAAATCTAACTCATTAATTAATGTTTATTTGTAATTCATTAATTTCTAAAAAAAAAAATAATAATAGATAAATATTTAATAAAATAAAAACAAACCAAACAGAAAAAAAAATCAAAATCAATGGATAATAAATATTATTTATTCATTTATTGATAGATAAGATTATTATTTAAATTATTACCAAAATTTTATTAAATTTTAAATTGATTTAACATTTTATGATGAATGGGAATAAAATATTTGAAAAACGTGATTTGATTCTAAAAATTTATTTTATAATTATTAATAATAACCACAACTACAATTTTTCTTTAACCTCAAAATTATAATAAATTAATTTTACTTGATTTACATTTAAAATATATAATTTAGAGTACAATATATTTAAATTAACTGGAAGGTAGAATTATGCAGAAGAGGGAAGATTCCACTTCAATGACGTTAAAGGCGATAAGGACACTTTATATTGAATATATTTGATTATTTTCTTGAATTAGTGAGTAAAGTCTTAAATGAATATAATATATAATGATCTGTCATATACTTTTATATATATATATATCTTATCTTATTATATTAGTATACTAGCAAAATAATATTATAAAATATATTTGTATTTTTGAAGTAGGATTTTTTTGAGATTCACACTATAGATAATTTTTATAAAGAAAAATCGGTTTGTATTGGTTTCAGCCTCGGAAAAAAGATGTTAGTTTTTTCTTAATTTAATTTTTCTAAATTTAAATGACGTCAAAAACTAGGTCAAACAAGCACTTCCTTAAATACAAAATGTTATAAATAAAATAAAATTAAAAATATTTATGTTATATTCATATCTGTCTTTCAGTGCATTAATTCGTATTTTTAAATAATTTGAAATTGTTTCAGAACGTTTATTAGTTTTCTCTTAATTTAAAATAGGAAATTTAAATGACTTCAGAAACTACGTCAGACAGCGCTTCCTTAAATACAAAATATTATAAATATAAATCATATCAAATTACGAAATATATATTATGTTATATCCTCAGTCCATAATTTTCTTTCTTTCAGTGCATTAATACGTACGTTTAAGGACTGTATGTTTTAATTCAGATTCTTTTAAATTATTTGAATGTCGGCTCGGTGAACCAGGTATTAATATTACCAGCCAAACCCGATAATAAGGATTATTTTTTGTTAGGCTTGGTAAACCAGGTACTATATATTTATAATATAAAAAAATCTTTTTTTTTATTTTATGTATTTATTTTAATAGATTATTTTTTCAATATATGTTGCTGTTATTTGAATCATTGCATGTGATATGTGATATGTAAGGGATTTTAGAAATGTGAGGATGGAGGAGAAAATGGATATCTTTATAAGTAATCCCATTTTGTGCTTTACAATCCATTTTCAGAAATATGTTTAAAAATAAAATTTCATAAAAATGTTATTTATTCTTGTGGGAGTGAGTGGATGGTTTACTATATATATATATATATATATATATATATATATATGTGTGTGTGTGTGTGTTGATAGGGTGGGAGAAGGGTTGTCAGATTGTATGGTGTTTAAGGGGATCCCCATGAGGGAGGAGAAAAGGATGAGGAATATGTTGTTGTAAAATTACCAACTGGACGCGAATACATCACTCCAAAAACCTAATGGAAACGTACGGCCTTTACACCATCCACCCACTCACTCATACTTTTATTCCGAATGTATACATATGTTTATTTTTGTTTCTGCAAAAAAAAAAAAATATATACACACAAGGGCCGAACGATATAAAAATGAAAAGAGGGATGAGAGGTCAGAAGGGCTTTTGTGATAAAACAACAACAACAACAACGTGTTTAGATGTCCAAACAAGCCGCATTCGTCGCCACAGCGGCGGTGGTTGTTGTTATTTATTGCCTGTAGAATTTTATACTAAGAGACAACAAGAAATATAATATATATATATACGTACTTTTACGAATAAATCAGATTTTACTAAACAAAAGGGTAATAGGAAGAAAATTTATTCAAAAAGAAATAGAATTTGAAATTAAATCGTTAATTAGAATAATATATATATATATATATATATATATATATATATATATAAAAATTCACTTTTGAATCTTTTAAGTTTTTCAAATCAAATTTAAAATTATTATTATATATATTATTAAATATCATTATAATTAAATGTTTACTGATATATCGAATGAAATGATACTTACATAAAAGTATATTTCAGATAAAACTTGATTGGAATAAAAAAATAACAAGAATTGTTAAAGATTTACCTCGGATTTTTGTACGTCCTATGCAAGGACAACGCTTATCAAGTCGGTTATATCGATGAGGTGTCCTATGATCAGTAGAACGGGTCCTATCAACTTTTACCTTGATTTTTTTGATCGGAGGCACTACTTTTTATCAAATAGACTGAGTTGACTCGTCCCATAGGCCTCAGCTAGAGAAAATCTTTTACCAGGTCCGGGACTTGAATCCGGGACCACGAAAATGTGGTTAACCCAGTTAACCACGGCTTAAAATCATAATCTTCAAATTTTATTTGATTATGATAACTTTATAATTCTCTATTAGATTAAACTATGCAAAATTAACAAATGATAAATTCCTATGATTGAAAAATAAACTGATAAATGTTTTCTCTCTATGCATATAAAAAAAATACTTTTTAAATTATAAACTAAACAAGAAAAAATTATTAATTATATTATATTTATATGGAATATATGTTGTTTTATTTGGAATTAATAAATTTTCATATTTAGTGACATATTTTTGAAGCTTTTTATTTTTTCGTACAAGTTAGTTTCAGTTTGAAGAATTGAATATTTCATATTAAACATTGCTTTGTTTTTCATTTTATTTCAATTCCAAATTTATAAATATTGAATATATTATTGTAAACTTTAAAATTATATGATCTATTAAATTAAATTAAATTAAATTAAATATTTCATTTAGTCCATCATCTTATTCATTTTTATTACAAGTATAATCAATCCGGATTTTAAATCAATTAAAATAAGCTGGAGTGTCTCCACTCGACTATCTCGCAATTTGAATTGGATTAAATAACATAATATATTATATTTAAATTAAATTAAATTAATTATAAATTATAAATAATATTTATTAAACCAGCGCATGTTTGGTTTTTTATTGATGGCACCATGGCACGTGTTGGCGCGTGAGATTTGCAGTGTTAAAAAATTAATTCTGGTACTTTCAGCGATTCAATCAAGCTGAAATTCTATATATAGCAGTTTTATACAATTTTTAATCATGTGAAAAATTATCAAACATATATCTTTATTTTTACGGTCACTTTAGAGGAAAAAAAATCAAAACGTTGTAGGTAATGACCCTCTTCCGGTTGAGCTACATTTCTCAAAAGTTGATAGAAAACTATGAATTTTGAATAATGCTCATGTACCAAATTGCATCATTCTAGCTCAAACCGTTTTTGCGTAATCTTGCCTACATACATACACACATACACACACAGACATTTTTCTCAACCTTAGTGAAAATGATTCAGGAACCTTCAAAACGTATAAAAACATCAAAATCTCAACATCGAAAATTTTCGTGATCGCAATACTATCTCTGGCGAGATAGTAAAAATATAATAAAGTTAAATAACATTTGAAAATCAAACCAATTTTTATTAGTTACTTTTGAAGTTAATTATAATAGATATTACTCTTATTTTGAGATTTTGAAGATTTTTTACATCTCTATATTCAGAGAATGTATTCTCCATCTTAATAAACATATAATATAAATATCAGGTTTCAACAGAACATTTACTGCTGAATGTAAGCTACAACGAATGTCAAAAAATAATATGTACAATAAATCAAAAATGAATTTTTGATAAACCTTTATGGTCTCTAGTTTTGATTTAATTTATATATAACTATATTTTTACTTCATAAAACAAAAATTAATCTATAAAAATTTTTAAAATTTTTAAAATAATTAAATATTATCAATCTAAATAAAGGGAGCCCATTTTATAGATGCATAATTTCCTATTACTTCCATCTAATATATTTATAATTATATAATTCAAATATAAATATATATCTAATCTTATTATTCTATCAAAATTGTATATATATATTTTATTTTTTATTTTATTATTATTATTATTATTATATTTTATTTTTCGAATTCATACCATTGATAATATTTATAAAGAAAATTCGATCTGTATTAGTTTCAGCCTCGGGAAAAATAATCTCTTTCTTAGTTTTTTCTTAATTTAAAATAGGAAATTTAAATGACGTCAGCAACTACATCAGACAACGTTTCTTTAAATACAAAATATTATTAAAATATAAATCAAAAATATTTATTTTAATAATATTTTGTAATCAAATTACGAAAAATATATTATGTTATATCCACAGGCCATACTTTTCTGTCTTTAAGTGCGTTAATACGTACGTTTAAGGGCTGTATGTTTTATGACTTTTTTTTTTTTAATTTATGTTCTTTTAAATTATTTGAAATTGTTTCATATATTTTGTCGTTTATTTATTTTAAATAATAATCTTAATCTTAAATATTTACAGTTCATAAGGAATTATTTTTTTAAACAACGTCGTCTCTTCATCATTTATCCAATTAATTATAATTAAAAATGTGTATCGTTAAATTATGAAAAGTTATGAATTATGCAGAACATCAGTTGAAAATAAAAGAAAAAGGATCGTTATCTAAATATTATTATTATTGTTATTATTATTATTATTATGATTTAATAATTATCAGTTTGGTTTGATCTTTCTTTCTTTATTGAATCCCTTAACCACATGTGAAGTGGTGATAAATAGATGAGTAGTTGAATGTGTTAGAGGGTGAATTTAACCACTACTACCACCACCACCACCTTGATTTTCCCCCTTCTATGCAACTGGTTCATTTCTCTTTTCCTAAATTTCATTCATCTATCCCCTGAGGATGCACCGCCTGTTGATAGATAGATAGATAGTTAGATAGAAAACATCATGCACAGATGTTCAACTATTGTACAATTCGCAACATACAAGACACACACAGAACTAAAATAACAATTCTCAATAAATAGTCCACTTGGAAGTTAACTCTGGAATAACGAATTGACACTTTTTTTTCATTCAACATTCATATCTCCCAAAGGATCATCTCTCTGTCATTCTACCTCTATCTCTTTCTATCTCTCTTATCTAAAGGCAATCTATTCACAATAATGATTTGGTAATATTATATTCCCTCATCACTCTATCTTTTCTCCCCCCCCACCTCCACTGCCCACCCCCTCTCTCTCTCCCCATAATCAATATTATATTGAAAAGACAATCATAATCCACAGATGGTTTGACATTATATTTACAAATTAATTAATAATTATTAATTTTTTTATTAATTTTGATTAATTTTTATTTTATTAACTTTACCTAGAGATTAAATCTCACAAAATTCAGATATATTAATATTGATTTTAATATATAAAAAAATCTGGACAATCTCCACTCCTCTATCTCGCAAATTTGAATTCCATTATTTAATATATATTATATTTAAATTAAATTTAATTAATTAAATTATAAATTAAGATTAATTAATTAATTTTTAAAAAATTACAGTATACTATTGTTATTAAATTAAATTAATTAATATATATATGTTAATTACATATATTAAATTTAAATTTAAAACCTTTACCTTCATTTTTAAATCAAAATTTAAAAATTTTAAAAATGTGGCTCTTTGTTGATGACACCACGTCACGTGCTGGCGCGTGATTGGCAGTCGTGTTAAAAAATTAAAAAAAAAATTAATAGGGGTACTTTCAGCGATTCAATCAAGCTAAAATTCTATATATAGCAGTTTTATACAATTAGTACCGGGACGGTAATTAAGTTAAAAAAAATTATTCATTATTATTGGGTTTGGCTGATAATATTAATATCTGATTCACCGAATCGCCATTCAAATAATAACATACAAACAGAAAAGTAGGCCTGTTGATATAAAATATATACCTGGGACACCGAGCTATCTTTGAATGAAATCATTATGCATAATTAAATAATGGATAAATTATGTTATCATACATCAAAACCTTCCTTTTCAATCACTTTCTACCTATTAAAAAAAAACCATCAAAATCCGTTGCGTAGTTTTAAATATTGAGGCGTTTATACGGACAGAGAAATCGACTTTGTTTTATATTAATACTATGTAATGATTATGAAAAAAAAATTTAAACAAATGAATTTATTTAAATTAATAACTTTAAAAAATATTAAATGATATTTAGCTTAATTATAAAAATTAAAATATTATAAAAATAAATTACTTAAAAAAATTACAACTATAACAATAATATTAAAAAATCTATAAACTTACCTGAAAATAATTAGATATTTATTTGATAAAATTAAATTTTTAAGTAAATAAATAAATTAAATAAATATGAAAAAATAAAAAAATAATTAAATCAAAATTCAAAATTAATCAAAGGCAATTGAAATGTTATTAAATTATCTAAAAAAAACAATTATTAATATAAAAATGCCAATAAAATGATCAAAAAATAAATAAAATAAAATTAAATAAATAACATGTTTTAGCGGTTTCTGAGAACCCATTTACAAATATATATACATACCTACATATATACAATTTTAGCTAGCATAATAAGATTAGATTAATCATGTGAAAAACTATCAAACATGTATCTCTGGCGAGATAGTAAAAAGAAATTAAATTTTTTATTTAATTAATAATAAAATAGAAATAATTTGATATGATTATGATTTATGAATGAATGTATACAATTATTTATACAATTATATGAATATTTTTTTATCATTTCTCTTCAGAGAATTGAAATTATTTTATTAAATATTAAATAATCTAGAGAAAAGGGATTAAGAAAGAATGGTAATCAATAGGCAAAGGAGAAATTGATGGTAAAATGGAAAAAAAGTGGGAAATGGAAAGGGGAAGTTGATATAAAAAAAAAAAAATACAAGTAGGGTATTTTTTTCCTGTTGAAAACGAGAATTCTGCTGATTCAACTTATTGTTGAAACCGCGCTACTTTTAAGATTGTCTTCTCTTCTTAGGTCTATTCAACCATAGGACCATAAGAAAAAAAACCCGAGAAGGGTAAGGGTCAAAATAGAAGGGCTATCTTTTCTCAACCTCACACATACCCTTACACCGATAGAGAGATACAGGCACAAAAGTCGTTTGATAAAAAAAAAAAAAAAAAAAAAAAAGAAGAGAAGAGAGATGCAATTGTATGGATGGAAGCGAAAATTGACCAGAGAGCAAGCGTCTCGCGATACAATTTATTTTATTCGTTGCAATAAAATAAACGCTATTTGACCTTCATGAATGTTGCCTAGTATGAATGTTCAGTGGAAAGAAGGGAAGGGAAAAGAGGGAGGAAAGGATGGTGGATGTTTGACTCATCTGACACCCCATCCACCCCTTAAATGACGCACCAATCTCGCCACACACCAATATGCGATAACTGTAAAAGTGACCAATCTGTTGTTTGGACTTTTTGTATAGGGGAAGAGAGAGAGAGAGAGAGAGAAATACTATATATATATATATATATATATATATGGAAGGATGTAGTAGGGGTTGCAGGTGTACCAACAACGACAACGTTTATCCAACTATAAGTGGTGTAAGGTGGAGGGGGGGGGGTTGAAAAAAAGATAAATCCACCAAAGATATATCCAATATATATATTAAATCTCCATACGTTGACCAAAAGACACAATTGGATTGCAAAAAGTGATCGAGTGGCCGGAGAGAGAGAAAAAAAATGAGGGATTTAAGGGCGATTTCATCAAGATCGATCAAATTGGAATCGATAATATGATTTTTTTTTTTTTTTTTGTATGGGTGTCAATTCTCACACACTCAAAGTTTAGAAGGTGGAGGTGGAGGAAAGAAGGGAAGAAAAAAATACATTAACTTCATTGAACTAGAAATTGCTTGACAGGCAAAAATGATGGATCGAAATTATTTTCAGTAGAAAAAAAAAAAAATAAAAAAATAAAAAAAACTATTAAATGATAAATCAAAAGAGATTTCTTTTACACCATCCACCCCACCTACTCTCACCCCTTATTCTTTTATATTTCACCCACCCTTCTATTAAATTAATATAACAAAATGATTAATCTTAAACATATTAAAAAGCAAATTCTCTTTTATACTAATTTTATTATATTATAATATAATAAAATAATAAGCATATGATATTTCAATATTGATTAAAACATATCATCGGAATCAACTCCACTTCCTTACCCCACTGGAGTTTTAAATATAATAATAAATCATCAATAATTTATATATATTATATTGGAAACTAAAAAAGAATTTGAAATAATATCAATATATTGTCAGTATTATAAAACTAGTATAAAATTTTTTAATAATTTTAATTTATCAAAAATAATAATAATAGTAGAGAAATAGAATGTAAATATTTGTTTTTTGTTTTTTATAGCTGATTAAAATTGGTTTTATTACTAATTATTATATAATAGTTTATAACAAAACCTCTGACTTTGTATGTCCTACTCAAGGACAACGTCTATCAAGTTGGTTATATCAATGAGGTGTCCTATGATCAGTAGAACGGGTCCTATCAACCTTTACCTTGATTTTCTTGATCGGAGGCGCTATCAAGTAGCTTTCTCAATTTTGATCCCGGGGGCTGGGTTGACTCCGTTTCATAAACCCCAGCTAGAGAAATTCCCTTGCTTGCCCCGGGACTTGAACTCGAGACCACGAGAATGTGAGGCAGCTTCGCTAACCACTTACTTTGTGACGCCTTTTATTGTTAAAGTTTGATTTTTTTATTTATTTTATAAATAATTAAATGAGAGAGATAACATTAAAAAATATCATTTCTATAATGCTAAATTTCAATAATAATTATGTATTATAATATTTTAGAATTATTCTTTTTACTATCTTGAACCCAGAACCACAAGAATGAGAGCCAACCACGCTAACCTCTCACTCTGTGGCGCTTTAATAGTTTACAATTTTATTTATTTTTTTCTTCTTTCTTGACTTAATTTAGCAAATTTAATGATTTCTCTCTCTTCTCTTTGACAGTTGTCCTTTTTGTTTTTAATGTTTTTAATGTGAAAAAGAGTTAGTTTTTATTTTAATTATTCTTCTTTCTACCTGACATTGATTGGTAATGACTCTGATGAAGATAATTTTATAATTAATTTATAATAGTTATTTAACAAAATTAATTCTCATGAAAAATTGATTTAATCTTCAGTTTATTATATAATAATTGATAATAACATAATAATAGGTCATTTTATATATAACCTATATTAGGTATTTTTATTGATAAAAGTAGAAAATTAATTGATTATTTAATATTAATTTAAATTTAGATATTTAGAACTTTTTGAAAATAGAGATTGAACAAAAAAAATTTAAAAAACAATTGGGAAGGGAATTGGTTGTTGAATTGGTCAACTTGCAATATATTAATAAGTACTTTTATTTCCCTAAAAATTAAATTCCATTTTTGTAGTAATAAAAAAAAAGTAAAATTCAATATTTTTCAATACTAAATCGAATCAATTGAAAGGTTTTCTACTTGTTCTACAGTCTCAATTTCCCCCCTCCTCCAAACGCATTTCTCCAATTTTCCACCGAAAAAAAACATATTAGATGTAAAATGAATATATATGTATTGGAAATATCGAAAACATTTAACCCCCTCCACACATATATATATCCATAAACTCGAGGCACTTTTCTCTTCTCATACCACACACTGTATATATACACTATATATATGTACGTAATTTCATTTTCCATTTACGTTTGAAATGGACAATCAAATAAAAAGGTATCAATAAAAATATTTCTATATAAATATGTGTGCGAGGGGGTGGGGTAGGGGGAATTTGGATGATTTAGTAAAAAAGGAAAGGGCTGGATAGTATAATATATTAAGGGTGGTAGAAGAGAAGAGTGAATAGGAAGAGAGGGTATGTAAAAGTGGAGGGAAACGGGTGTGTGGGAAGTGAATTTTACGCATGTTTAAAATCAAAACGGATGTAATAAAAAAATTGAATCGTTTTCTCCAACTGATATGATACTTAATTAAATAAAATAATAATAATAATAATAATAATAAATGAATCAAAATAATGATACCACCACGGTTGTTAATGTATCAATTCATTTATAAATATTTATATTATTAAAAAAAAATCGAATGATTTAAAAGATTTTTTACCGCGGCACACTTTTAACGGTTTAAAAATTTGGCTGCACACAAAGAAAAAGATAAGTGTAAAAGTTTACCAAATTGAAAAAAAGTGGTCCCAAAAACGGTTTACTTTTTTTTTAGAACCAAATTGAAAAAATTTAGAAAAAAGTCGGAAATGTTTAAGAGCCTCAGAATCTCGAGGCACACTTTTGAAAATCTCGCGGCACAGTGGTTGAAAATCACTGATCTATTATTATGTTATGTTTGTGCATTTCTTTATTAAAGATTATTCACAAATATTGATCATTTATTTTAAGAGAACGATATAAAATTTTTTAAATATTTCTAAAATACTAATGCGTTAGATATAATAGCGTCGATTTATATTAATTAAATTTTATTCCACACTGGAAAAGCTCTCCTATACAAAAATATTACAATATATTTTATTAATATTTTATATAATAAAATTTAATTATATTATTTAAAAACTAGACCACTGAAAGTAAGATTTTTAAAAAACACTAACTTCCCTTCCTATTGTCGCTCTGTAAAAATTATGTGAAGCTAAAGAAAAATTAAATACAGTTTTTGCTAGTACAACTAATTAAGGTGCGGGGGCTGGTGCTTTCGAATGTTCCATTCGAATTACAAGAAGAAATATATTATGATCTTTGCTTGAAAAAGAAAAACAGGGGTAAGTATATCAAACAATTTGTGGAAACAGATTTTTGGATTCTTTAACTAGCATACCAATGTGATATAGTTTTTGGAGTTGATTAATTTTAAATTATTTTTTAAAAAATTAAATATTTTTTTGTTTTTGTAAACTTGTTTTGTTTTGGCTGAGCATTGGCTAGCATTTATTCCTTTTTATTTTTATATTTAATTTGTAAATAATATTCATATCAATTTCATTTTTTTTTATTTTTTACTTTATCTTAATTTTCTTTCATTAAATATTATAACGTGGCAATGAACCTTTTTCTTTTATTTGTAAAAAAAAGTGAACCTAATTTTTCCTTTGCAGATCCATATGATAGCATCGAATATTTTGATTAATTTTATTTGTTATTATTTCTTTCCGATCTTAGTTCTCCAAGGCGAATCGCCTAAGCACTAATAGTCAAACGTACTGCACTCTTTGATGAAATTTATTTCAGGGTTCACATTTTCCAATTAATTTTATTTCCAACTCGTGTGAAAGAGTTGAGAATTATTTTTTAACTCCTTCACTAGTGGCACAGGTGAACAGGCTCAACAATATTTTATTTTGTTTCGGCTTGTTAAAAATCAAATATTTTTTATAATAAAAAATAAATATTTTTACAATTAGAATTATATATTTTTTATGAAATATTAATATAATATTGATCATTTATCCCTAGAAGCAGGTTGTGCTTTGAGAGTGCTGAGTTGTTTTTAATTATTCATCCTGTATCCATTCAGATATATTCTATTATTATTATTAACTAGTAAAATATTTTATAAAATATTAATGTGTTTTATTTAATAAATAACCTTCTGTTTATAACTATAAAAAATGTCAAAAATTTTATTTGAAATTTTTTTTTACACATGTGTGATAGTCATTAAGAAGTAAAATTAAATTAAATTAAAAATTAAAAAGAGACCAACAATAATAATATAATTTTGTTATTTCTCATTGATTACTTATTTATTTAATAATTTATTATCATGTGGGTAAAAGATAATTATATTTAATCGTTCATTTTATATATATAAATATAAATATATATTGACGTTATTATATATTGCATGTATATAATTAATAAAACATTATCACTTATTTTTTTAACAGGATGTTATATATTTAAATGTAGATATAATATTTTATTACAAATTATTATTGAAAATTGTATGATAACATTTTGAACTTTATAATGCATCCATTGATTGGCTAGTATGACGAATGAATGATTAAAATAAATAAATAAAATAATATAAAATATATTGCAATTGTATTCTTGATTAATTAATAATAATTACTAAATATACTCTCTCTTTCTCTCTATTTAGTATATAGGTACTTTCAATTATTTTACTAATCTTTACTATTAAATTCGACTTACGTATATAAATATTTATTATATTTTGTAATTTTAACAGTGAAACTAGCTAGTATAATTGATTCCCATAACTTTTACAAACACATAACAATATCATATTTATAGTTTATAATATTTTTTTATTCTTATACTATTATTAACAATACGAGAGTGTTTGTAATTCAAAATTTAAAAATTAAAGGTACTTTTGTTGCTAACCTATAAAATTTAATTTTTAAAAGATATTTCTTATTGTACATTATATCAAAAATGTAACACACATTTTTACCGATCGACGTTAGGAAGGGAAGGTATCGTTTACACACCAAATTTCACATGTGAAGATTTTTACATATCTCCACGAATCATGCATTTTGTTAACAGAAAACAGTATTTTTAGAATGAAATCTGTCCATCTGTCCGTCTGTCCCTTTTTTGTATAGCTTGAACGGTTCAAGGGATTTTGATAAAATTTGGTATATTTACTTAATGCATCAGTATGGTGAATCGATCAACTTTTGGTGTATATACTGAAAGTGGAAATGATAGTTTACAAAGTATTAATTTTATATTCATTGTCGGAAATTTTTCACTTAAAATGTAGTAGTAATTAATAATTGTGTAATTAAACTAAAAATAAAAACCAAGATAATATAATTTAGTCATTTTAATTCAAGTTTTAAAAATACATTTTTTTATACTTTATATATATATATAATGTTGTTTGGAAATTAATTTATTTCAAATCGTCAGTCGATTCTGAGTCTGACTATAGCTCATTTTTAATTATGACAGAATTTTTTTTTAAAAGTATATATCTATATAGTATAATATAATTCATATTAAATGTTAATTTGGGAATCTTAAAACGTGCATTTCCACTAAAAAGACACTTCGAAATTTAAAAATTATAAAAATTGTTTCTTCCTCTTAAAGATGAAATTGAAAAAAATAGTTTAAAATATTTTAAACATTTTCATGATTTTTTAATATTCTAATTACTTTAGTTTATTTAATTCATTTTTAATAATTAAAAACATGTGTGCAAACTATTATCTAAAATAAAAAAACCAAAACAAAAATCAAATAATGGTAGTATTACCGATTGACGTTAGAAAGGAAGGGGTTATTTTCACACCAAATTTCACATGAGGAGATTTTTTACATATCTCCACGAATCATTGCATTGGTTTTATCCTCGGGAATAATCATTTTCATTAGTTTTTTCTTAATTTAAAATTATATGACGTCACCCAGCCCTTCATAACGTGACAGCCAGCGCCTCCTTATAATTATAATTAAAATAAAATTAAAAATATTTATGTTCTATCCATATCTGTTTTTTATTGCATTAATAGATATATTAAAATTATTTGAAATTGTTTCTGTAGCAGGAAATTAATTTCTTTCAAACCGTCGGTCGGTTCTGGGCCTGGCCACAGGTCAACTTATTCTATCTAAAAAAGAAAAATAATATAAAATAAATTACTAATATATTTATTTTTTCATAAACTTTGATAAAGATGCATAAAACAATTATAATTAAAGTAATATCAAAATTATATATTGAATATTGTCATTTTAAATATCAATATTCGAGGATCATTGAAAAATAAAGAGACAAATGTCTATAGCCGAAAAAAAGGGTTTATTTTATTCTTACAACAAAATTCAGGCTATGATGAAAAAAATAGTTTAAAAAATATTTTAAACAATTTCAAGATTTTTTTAAATATTCTAATTACTTTAATTTATTTAATTCATATTTAATAATTAAAAACATGTGTGAAAACTATTATCTAAAATAAAAAACCAAAACAAAAATCAAATAATGGTAATTTAAAATCTTTTTAAGTTCGTTTAAGGATATATAAAATGCTCGTGATATTTAAGAGAATTTTATTTCAAAAAAAGTTTAATCATAATTATTAAACGTTTTAAAAGAAAAAAATGTTAGGATAAAAAAACTGTAAAATATAACAGGCCTGTATATGTACACTCAAATATAGAATTTTGCTAAAATTGGATTATTCGTAAACTCTCTCTATAAAACAAATTCTCTTAAAATATACATTTTAATTAATAACTTGAATTTGAATTTTTAAATGATTGTCAAAATTTCATTTAATAAAAGAGAAATATAAAATATGACCATCTCTCTTTTCTTTCTCTCATTTATTCCTATTTACTTCCTTAGAAAAAAATAATGAATTAAATTTTAAATTTTATATATATTTTATTCTAAAATAACAAATAATCACCTATTTTTCTCCCTCTCTCTCAATAATAAACAGACAAACATTATTATTTTCTAAAAATAATTAAACGTCTCAAAATCTTCTCTATAATAAAAAAAGGGTAAAGATAAAAGTGAAAAAAATTAATAGCAATTTAATTATCTTTTTAATTGAAATTATGTCAAACTTAGCCTAATAAACTTTAGCACTAACTGACGAAGTCGTAATATATTCGTAGTTTATTTATTTATTTTTTTCTTTATCAATTTATAATTAATTTGGAGACAATCAGGCGACATTTATAATTAATTATATATTAAATACTTTATAAATAAAAACACATAATAATGTATTTATAGTAAAATTAGAAAAAAAAATTGTAATTTTTAATGTTTTTCCTTAAAAATAAATATAATATTAAATACTAAATAGTTTTAAATAATTAAAATAATTAAAATAAAAATATATTATTATTATTATTATTATTATTAAACAAATAAATAAATAATTAGATTTAATCATTTAAATTTTCTATCAAGAAATATTTATAATTAATTTATGATTATTTTTTGATTAATTTTTATCTTTTAAATCTGACATATATATTTATGGATTTATCTACTGTTTTTATTTATATTTATGCAGCATCATGTAACATCATGAACCAATGGGTTTTAGACACGATTTTTTTTTATTCTCATCACATTTATTTATTTATTTATTTTAATAATTTCATGAACATTTTTTTTTTTTTTTTTTTGAAATTTCAATAAATATCGTGAGATTTATTTGTTCGTTCGCAAAAAGGAATGGGAGAATGAGATTTACGCGTCAATGATGATGATGTCGGCCTCTGTAAGAACATGTCCTATCGCGATTTAAGTATCGAAATCGACCACGAAAAAAAAACCGAAAAAACAAAAAAAAAAAAACAAAAACAAAACGCTCCAATAAAGGCTACACTTTACTCTACGATTAGAGTGTATTTTTCTCTTGACTCTCTCAATTGAGATAATAAATAGGGAGTGGGAGGTGAGATGCCTATATAATTTCTTTCTTTTTGTAAAAAGAGGGGCGGGCATGATGCTTCGGGGAGGGTCACGGTCAGGACAAATTAAATATGGCTGATAAATTTAGCTCTTGCTTTTGTTTAGTATATGGAATTAAAGTTTAAAAAAAAAAATGGAGATTTATGAGTCGATCAAAAGCAAATATATTTAAAAAGAAGGGAAGCTGAGTGCCGGCGGCTGTGGAATGCATCAATCCATGTTTTATAGTAGGTAGAAGTGGCCATTTATAAAGAAAATTTCTTTATCCAGCTTTATACATTTAATGACTTAATTATAATTCCAACTTAAGTGATTTCGTTTTTTTTTTAAATAGAAAAAAAAAATTAATCTAGAAAATCAAAATATAACAACATATTATTATCATTATATTGAATACTGTATAAATAAATAAATAAAATTTATTTAAAACATAATTATTTGTTAAAATTAATAAATTTTTATTAATATTAAAAATGAAAACAAAAAAATTAGCTAATATTATAAAATAATTATAGGTATATGTTGGGTACATATCTGGTACTTAATTTTATTTATTTGTTAGTTGCAACATCTTATATATAAAATTCTCGTGTCACAAAACTTTGAAATCATACTTCTCCGAAACGGCTTGACCGATTCTTATGAAATTTTTTATGTATTTTCAATAGGTCTCAGGGCATGTCAGACTTCCTTTAGAAAACCACTAATTGGTAAGGTGTGTCCAGGAAATGCTAATTAATTAAAAATAGTTTAGTTACCATACTAGCTCATAGAGGCGCTGGTGGCAAAAATTTGAAATCTTATATATACCCTTATAAGAAGCTTCCAAACAAAAGCGGTTCCTGGCCGAGCGAGCTAGCGCGTCTTCTTATGACTTTGCACCCTGAGTTCGAAACTTGCAAAGGCACATTTTTTTCTTTAAGTATTATATATTTTTTTTTAAAATTTATTAATTTTTATTATTTTAATATTTTATTAAATTAAATTTTATTATTAAATTTTATTTTATTAAATTATAATATTAAATTTTATTTTATTAAATTATAATATTAAATTTTATTTTATTAAATTAATAATTATGTCAATTAATTTTTTCTGCATAAATAAACATATATAAAAAACTATATAAAATTTGAATTTTCATTCATTCATTTAAAATGATATTAAAATATTCCTTTGAAATATAATAAATAATTAAATTAATCCCTACTAGGGCCTCGGGGGGGGGGGGTAACTTTCTCTTTTTGGAAAAACCCATATTGCCATCCCCAGCTCGACTATCTATATATATAAAAAAGGTTTTTGTCTGCATATTGCTCAGGATTTAAAAATTATTATATTTCACTTTTTATTTTAAGTTCTAATATTTAAATATCAATTAAATTAAATAATTTATTCTAAAAGTTGTCATTTAAATTTATTTAATAAAATATTTAGATCATATTTAACTTAATTTTTATTTATTCTTTCTATATAATTGAATATTTCTCCTTTTCTATTTGAAAGTGAAAGCTTAAAAAAACTGAATATATTATTTTTAAACTTTTATCAATACAAAAATATTTTCAAAACTTCAATTAAAATGACGAAATTATATTATTTTTGTTTTTGTTTCAATTATTAATTACAAATATATTTTAAGTGCAAAAATGATTTCTTGGTTAATTAAAATATGTTTTTTAGACAAATGATATTACGAGATGTTTTAAATTTATGTCTTTTTTATATTGAGTATTTTTTTTTAAAATTAAAATTAGTTTTAAATCAAAATTAATGTATTCTATTATATTTTTTTATTAATAGGCTTCTTTTATATTTTTAATTTTTAATAAATTCTCTTTTTTGATATGATATTAATAAAAAATAATATTCAATTGTATTTAAATTTAAAAATTAGAATATTTGAATTTTTTTAAATTTTAACACATGTAATCAATCATGGAAAACGAATGGAACATTTTGAAAAGTTGGTATTAAATTCAGAAAAAAATACTGATATATAGAATATAATAGACCATTCGAATATAATTTAAAACTATTCATCTCCTTTTATTTTAAATTTAAAAAAAACGGGGTGTTAAGAAATTAAGATGCCTGGATAGGTAAATGGGCTGGAAGAGGAGGTAATTTATAATTTTCTTCTAATTCAGATTGAAATTAATGGTGATAAGAAAAAATATTTAGTAAAAAAAATCTATATACAAAATGTAGAATTTGAAAAATTGAATGTAATCACGAAGGATAATAATATTTGAGAAGAATATATTTAAATCGAAGTTGTAATCGGGAAACGCCTGTTATCATGCAGTAAAGAGGCTTATCTCATCAAAATTATTATCAAAAGGAATCAAAATTAAAATATATAAACCAATTATTTTGCCTGTTGTATTATATGGGTGGGACGCAAGGTCTATGACCCTGAGAGATGAGAGTAGATCCAGAGTATTCTTTCCAGCATTTATTGGCCAAAGAAAGACGAGGTCACCGGGGAATGGCGGAGACTGCATATCGAGGAATTGCATGACCTCTATGCATCTTCAGAAATAGTTAGGGTTATAAAAGCGAAAAAGCTGCGATAGGCAGGGGACGCGGCTAGAATGGGAGAGGAAAAAGATTTTGGATTGGAAAACGTCCGCTTGGAAGACCAAGGACGTGTAGGAAGGGACTTAAGAGAGATGGGACAAGGGCTCAGGATAGGGACACTTGGAGAAATGTGGTTGCTGCGGCCAAGAACTTTCGAGTTCCTTAGAGTCACATAGATAGATAGATATAACTTATACAATAATAATATATATAATTAATTTAGTGATTAAATTAAAATGTATTTTAAATAAGAACACAAAAAGAAATGAATGTTTTATGTAATATACTGATTGAAACAAAATGGATGAAAACCTTTTACTCGGGGGGGTACAGGGGGCGGAGCCCCCGTCTAGGTGCGGAGACTGCCGAAGGCGCTCGGGGCAGCTAGTTATATATATATATTACTTTTTATATAGATATACAGATAAATCTTCTACTAAATAAAAGAATAATAATTACCTCTATTTATATTACTAATTGTAGCAAAAGTATGTATGGTGACGGAAAATAAGTAAACGCCAGCAATCAAACGGTTGATAGGGGGCATTGCCATTGCTCGACAACAGCGCCACCCTGGCGTTTACTTTTTTTACCGACCGACGATAGATAGTAAGTGAGGTATTTATTGTTTTCACACCAAATTTCACATGTGGAGATTTTTACATATCTCCACCAATCATGCATTTTTTTAACAGGTAAAAGTATTTTTAGCATGATGTCTGTCTGTCCGTCCGTCCGTATAGATGTGTACAGCTTGAACGGCTCAAAGGATTTTGATGAAATTTGCTATATTTACTTAATGCATCAGTATGATGAATTGATCAACTTTTGGTGTATAACCGGAAGTGATAGTATTATCGATCAACGTTATGAAGGGAAGGGTTATTTTCACACCAAATTTCACATGAGGAGATTTTTTACATATCTCCACGAATCATACACTTTGTATTGCTTTTATCCTCGGGAAAAATCATCGTCATTAGTTTTTTCTTAATTTAAAATTATACGACGTCACCCAGCCCTTCATGACGTCACAGCCAGCTCCTCCTTATATATTATAAATAAAAAAAAATTAAAAATATTTATGTTATATCCATATCTGTTTTTATTGCATTAATATATATATATTAAAATTATTTGAAATTGTTTCTGTAGCTGGAAATTAATTTATTTCAAACCGTCGGTCGGTTCTGCGCCTGGCCATAGGTCAACTTATTCTGTCCCTGTACCTACATTAGTTATGTTATTAGATATTGGTAGAATACAAGGTGTTCATTTTAAGTTGTACTTAATTGCTATCACTAATATTAATACAAGATATAAAATTGGTGCAAGTATTATTAAACAATTTTTACTTATCAATAGATAATTTTAATGAATTAAAAATATAATTAAATATTCTCTTAGTGATTTTCAACAAATATTATGAAACTTGTTTAATTTAATTCCCAATCTATATATTTTAATTAAATCATTTGATAAATAATGTTTTTTAATTTTAATGATTTAAATTTTTATCCATTTTTAAATACAGAATTATTAGTAAGTATGTACTATTATTTGTATTGATTGATTGATTGATTGATTTCTTAAATATTTGTCATAGAGGCATAGGGAAAGATATAAATGAAAAATTACAAATTTTGATTTATTGAAATTTATCTTATTATTTATTTTTTGTAAATATTTTTTTACAACTATATGATATTAGTAATGCTACGAGGGTACCTTAATAAGTCCTTGACTTTTTGAATGAAACACATATTTTTGGATAAAAAATTATTTTATTTTTCACCGTAGTTTCCTTTGAGTTCAATATACTTCGTCCAACGTTTCTCCAATTTTTTTGTCCAAAAAATAAGATTTGTCGAGGGCATCAAAATACGTATTTGTTTGTGAGATGATTTCATTATTCTTGTCAAATCTCTTTCCGCCTAGCCATTTCTTCAGATTTGGAAACACTCGGAGTTAAATCCGGAGAATAGAGCGGATGAGGAAGCAATTCATATCCCAATTCATGGATTTTCATAGAAATTTACTTGTTTCCATTTTCTTTTTTCAATCACGCTATTAATGGATGTCAAACAAAAACTAAAAGACCCAAATGGTTCAAATTTCGACAGAAGTCAACTGATAGGTGCAGTGTTGTCATTTCATTTAAGAGACGGAAAATTCAAAAAGTCAAGGACTTATTGACCTACTCTCATAGTTTGTTAATAATATATTATTTTTTTTTTTATTTTCTAATATTTTTTTAAAAATTTTTATTTTTATTTTCTATTTGTAAAATTACAATTTCAAATTCTTCACAAAAGTTTGTATTATTTATTTTTTTTATAATAGAAAAAAAAATCCTTCTAATAATTTTGGAGAGTGGGGGAAAGTAGGAGGAAGATAATTTATATATTTAATGACCGGAAGCACAATTCAACTGTTCCTAAAATGATAGTCTTTTTCCAATGACATTATAAAAAGCGTATGTCAGTTTATTTGAATGTGTACTAAGTTAGAAACGAAGGTAGTATGTTTGCATATGTTTGTATGTGTGTGTGGGTGGGTGTCTCACTGCCATTATCACATCATTATAGTCTAAATAAAGGGTATTTAAGGGAGAAAGGGCGAAAGGTAGGCCCTTTGATCGATCGACCATTCATTTACTAAATTGTATTTGTATGTTTGAAAGAATATTATTAGAAAAGTTATTTTTTTTTTGTCTTTCGAGAGAGGGAATCAAGTTAAGACAGGCTTCACTCAATTAACTCAATTATTTCTTCTTCTTCTTCTTCTTCTTTCTCTTCATGTTTTTTTTTTCTAATTCAATTTATTCACATTTAAAAGTTAATTATTGATAATCATTTTCTTTTTTTTTGTTTTTTTTTATAATAATTTGAAAAATTGTGATATTAATTTTTGTACCTTATATTATTAATTTAGTTTAATTTATATTAAAATTCAAAAAAAAAATAGTAAATAAAATGAAAAGATTGTAAAACAAGAAAAAATTTATATTATTTAATGTCTTATGCCTTATCGTTCCACATATTCCTTTAATTATTATATACGACAATTATTTCGTTTGATCTATAATATTAAAATTCATTAAATCATTTAGTAGAGTAAAATTTATAAAAGATTTATAATACTAAAATAAAAAAAAAAAAAAAAATTTAATTCTAGGTGTTTATTTATTTTTGATCGTGCCTATGATTTAAGTATCAAACGATTATTATCCTGAATTGAGCAATTGAGAAATTTTCTCTCTCTCTCTTTCTATAGTTTGAGATGAAATTATGATGTTTGGTTATGAAAGGGGGTAAATACCGCTTTAGAGATTTAACAAAAAAGAAGATCGTGATGTTGGGCTTACCTATGTATTATATAATTCATATACTTATATATAAATAGATACCTTCTCTCTCTCTCTCTCTCTCTCTTTAAGTCTATTAGATATTGAGTGATAGAAAGAGAAAGATATATATATATAGAGAGAGAGAGAGAAAGAGAGAGAATGAGATAAAATGTATGTGTAGTACTATGATTAAATTGACTATAGGCGTATAGATGATGAAGAATGAGAGAGATGGGAGGAAGGGAATAAATAAAAAGCCACGTGGTGAATTTTTTAAACTTGCAATTTGCCTTAACTATTTAATAAAGTATTAAACTTACATTTCTATGCTATATAATTATACAAATTTGTGATATTTAAAAAATTCTATTGAATCATTCATTCTAGAGAGATCAGAGGCGAGAGGGGGGGGGGGGTGAAGTGAAGGGAGCACGAGATGTTTATAAATTGGTTGGTGGGGGTCCTAATTGCTGGCCAATTATCTTTAGTAATTTTTTAAATGATTGAATTCAAATAAGCAATTAATTTTTATATTTTCGTTTTTTTTTTCCATATATAAAATAGAAGATTCATTATGACGTAATTGTATTTCTTCCTCTTATTATTATTACTATTATTACTATTATTATATATGAAAGAAGAATAATGTTGTTTATTCATTAATATATTTAACAAGACAATAAAACTACATAAGTATATATTGCAATTAAGAATTTAAAAAAAAAAAAAAAAAATTGATTGAGAATAATGATAATTTGATAATTTCTTATAAGTATTATTAAACATTAATTCTATTATAATTGGACATACTTAATAAGTTTATTATAAAAAAAATACGTTTTTTTTTTATTTTTAATAGGAAAAAGTGATTTGTATTTATTAAATTAAATTTTTTAATTTATATTTTTTTTTTTCATTTACCGTTAGTCTTATAACCAAATAAATATTGGCGACCATAGGAATTTAGAAATCAGTTGTTTTAATTTTGAGAATTTATTTTTTGAAATTTATTTATTATAGATAAAGAGGGAATAGGGTTTATATATTATTATATTTTTATTATTTTTGTTTTTTGAATTAAAATTATATATATATATATATATATATATATTTTAATATGAAACTTATTTATATTCAAAGCAGTGGACTCAAATTAAACAGTTGATTATTATTATACATGTTAATAAGTAAAGTCCTTGTGTGTGTGTGTGTATGTGTGTGTGAGAGAGAGAGAGAGAAAGAGAGAGAAAGATATGAGGTAGTGGAGGAGAAGAGGTATAGCAAATATGGCACTTTATTCACAGCTATGGTGGTGGTTCATGGGGGTTAAGTAAGAGAAGGGAAAAGAGGGAAATTATGGGGTAAAAAAAAGAACTAACTGTATCGGCGTTTTTATTCGCTGCTAGTGGTGATGATCGTGGTTGTAGAGGGTGCAGAGGTGGAGGAGAGTGTATGGAACGCGGTTTTGCAAGCGAATGGGCTCATCATAGCTTTGTGCGGACCAGAGTAGAAAATTCTGCAGCTAAGGGGTGAGTCCCTTAGGGCTGCTTTTTTCCTATTTTTTTTTTCTCCGACTGTTGGCTGGTTCCTTTTTACTTATTCACCAATTGCTATACTGATGGTGAGAGAGAGAGAGAGAAAGGGAGTGAGAGGGAGAGAGACGACTATGTGGGTGGGGGTTGGGCTGTCTTTTACATTTGCCACCACAAAAAAAAAGCCGATTACCCTGAATGTGTCGGTTGATATGCTGAATAGGGAGGGTAAATAAGAGAGAGAAGGCTTAGTTGATCCACATCCCACCCCCACTCACTCTTGTCTCGTATTCTCCACTGAGAATAGAAATAATTGCTTTCTCTCTGGCTACATCGATTGAATATCTAATCATTATACAAGAAATAGAATTATAAAAAATAAAAAATAAAAAAAAAAATTAAAATGGAAAATGAATTCAAAAAACTTTATCTCTCTCTCTCCCTCACAAATAAAAATAATAATAAAAAAAAAATGAAAATCGAATAACCAAACCAATCAAAGATATCCTCTCTGTTTCTGTATTTCTTTTTGTTTCTACTTAACTTTTTTCTTTTTGATAAGCATAAACACAAACAAAGGACAAAAATAAATTAATAAATTTAAATTCAATTGGATAAATAGTTTTCACTCCATTTTTCTATTTCTAGCTTTCTCCAATCTCATATCGCCTTCTTACACATACAACTTCATATGTACATTGTCAATGTTCCCTTAAATATATTCTTGAAATTGACAAACATAAAGAAATCTATATATTGAATTAATTAACTATCTATATTACGTTAATGATCTCGAAAATTTATACAAATATAATATTAATATTAACAAATATATATTTTCTAAATCAGAACAATTTCTATTATTATTATTATTATTATTATTATTATTATTATTAGTAGTAGTAGTAGTAGTAGTAGTAGTAGTAGTAGTAGTAATAGTAGTAGTAGTAATAGTAGTAGTAGTAGTAGTAATATTAGTGGTAATAGTTTAATAAAAACATTTTCATTTTATTTTTTGAATATATTTAAAATTTCCAATTTCGAAATTTATTTAATTGGATATGGATAAACCATATAATGAACAAAGATTATTTTATCTTTGAAATTTATAATCTCTCTTAGAAAGTATATACATTCCTCTTCATCTACATAACTTATTCAGAGACAACTTTATTTAATATTCAACGTACTTTTAGTTCGTTTATAAAATATATATGTGTGTGTGTATGTCGCCAAAAATTTTCGATTTTTTTAAATTTTGATTTTGGATTCGAGTAGAGTTTAAAAAAGTGTAATTGTAAAGAGCTCTTGGTTTTTTAAAATTCGGTTGGGAACATGGTCAAATCGTCGGACAAAGTTGATAATATAATATAATATATTATATATTATATTATAACTATATTATAGTTATAATATAATATAATATATTATATATTATATTATAACTATATTATAGTTATAATATATGGGAAATTATCAACTTTGACCGCCGATTTGCCCATGTTCCCAACCGAATTTTAAAAAACCAAGACCACTTTACAATTACACTTTTTTAAGCTCTACTCGAATCCAAAATCAAAATTTAAAAAAATCGAAAATTTTTGGCGACATACACACAGACACACAGATTTAATATTAAAATTAATATTTATATATCTTGAAAACATTTTAAAAACATTGTTTCTTCTTTTGATTAAAATTACATTTTCATTCTGTAAATTAAATAATTTTATTTCATTTAAATAAATATCTATTTTTAAATATTTTTTGCTCTCACATTATTTATCTAATTCTCACAATTAAATTAGTAAGATCATATAAATTGGAATTATTTATGCAATTTTGTGATAAATATGAATAAAAGTTCGTTGATAGTAATGCTTCCTAGCATTCCCAGATGTTGTAATTTGTTTTTTTTTATCATATTCACAATCATTTCTCTACTTTTAGTTTAATATAATAAAAAAAAAAAGTTTGGGCTCACGATACTTCAAACTCTCTAAATTTCTACTTAAAATAACGAAAGAAGAAAAATAAAAAGAAAAAATTAATTATCTTAATAATTGAAATCTACATTTTACAATGAATCTCAACTTTTCTATTAACAAAAACAATTTCATTATTAATTATTTTGGTTTTCTATTAAACATTAATATAAGGTGAAAAACAAAACAAAAACAAAACAAAATATATACTTACTTATTATTTAATTCTTATAATACTATTTTATATTTAAAAAAAAACTTTGGCCATAAAGTTTATCTATTTATTTTATTTATTTATTTATTTTTTGTTCATATCATGTTAAATAAATAAAATTAATTATTAATTTCTTCAAGTTTCTTTTGTAATTAAATTATAAATTAAATTACCAATTTTTTTTTTTTTGTTTTTTTTTTATTTTTTGTTTGACTACTTTAAAACAAATTTATTAAAATACAAGGGCAAAAGAGAAATGAAATGAAATAAGTTTTTGTTTTTTTTAATTCCTCTTTCTTCTCCCGCCATCACCACCACTACCACCACCACATTCATATACTACAAACAGTGGATTCGATTGAAGACTGTGGAAAAGTGAGAGAGAAAGAAATTATTAACTTACGCCCCTTTACGCCTTTCTTCTTCCGTCAGTGGTAAGACGTCGGCCATTTCGATTTCAAAGTAGAAAATTAAAGATTCTCCCCTAATATTCTCCCCTCCCCCCCCACTCTCCTAACCATATAAAGGGAATGAAACGAAACTGTCTCTTATTCACCCCACTTTCCCCGTTACCCTCTTTCCCATAAATCTCCATTCAACTTGTATTAATTAGAAGTTTGATACTTTATAACAACAACAAAAAAAAAATCACCTTCAATTAAAATGACATTCGCATTAATTTCACTAAAAGAAAAAAAAAAACACTTTCTTTTACCCTCTAATTTAAAGTTGACTATTGGTATATATATATACTATATTATTGTTTTTAAGCTTCATTCGTTTTGTGTCACATTAAATTAAATGGGTGGGGATAATAAATTTTTTAATGAAAAATTTTATCGGTAGACCAAACCACAATCACTGATGCAGAAAATCAATAAATTTCAAGCAAAACGACAAGGAAACTTTGCTCTTTTTTTTTTTTAATCAAAAGAGGGTGAATTTTAAAAGTAAAACAAAATAATATTGTATATTCTTTTTCACTAATAAAAAAAAAGAATAAATAAAAAAAAAAAATTTTTAAATTGAAATTTTAATATAGAAAATAGATTAGAATTAAATTTATTATAAATATATGTTTAATATTAAATTTTAAAAAAAAATATTAAAAAAAAGTTGAAATCTCTTAAAATAGGAAAAGAAAATTATTGATAAAAATCAAATAATTTAAATTTTAAAAATGAATTTAATCAAAATTATAAAAAAAATTCCTAAATAGAAATATAAAAAAATAATAATTAATTTTGTTTTACTATGGTTTTATATTACCTTTGAAAATTTAACATTAATTGCCATCCATTCTGTTAGCCTGTGTGTAGTTCGTACCTAGGTTGAGTATTCTTTCAATAAAATATAAAATTTTCATCTGATCCTAAATGATAAATATAAATGGAAAGAAAACCTGTCCAAAATGACTTATAATAATTACAATTGTATTATTCTATTTTACAACAAAACTTGTTTTTTTTAATAATAAATTGTGATTAAAATAGTTTTACTTCAAAAACAATTAAATAAAATTAAATTAAAATAAATTATACCATAAATTATAATAAACATTATTAAGTATAATAAAATTCATTCTTGCACATAAAAAGTATTATAATAATTACAAAAAAAAAAAAAATCCGCACAAATCCTACTACAAATTTTCATTTATTTATTTTTAAATGAAATTATAAATGTATTCATTCTATTTTCAATAAAATCGGGAGTGTCCTCCCCTAGACTTTCCCGCATATAAATAGGTAATTAGGTTATTATTATTATGTTTTAACAACAATAAAAATAAACAAACTAATTAATTTAAATTATAAATTTAACACTATTATATATATTTATAATTTACACCTAACGCTACTTGTATAGGTAAAATGTCACTTCCGGTATTCAGATCATGATGAAATTTGGTATCTGAATATTTTTCATATTTTTAAATCTATAGACAAAATAGGAAGCAAATATCTCGAAGCAAACTGGTACTTTACTTGAAAGGTAAACGCAACCAGTGTAGGTAAAGTATCACTTCCGGTTAACCGATTTTGACGAAATTTTGATAGAAATCTACAAACTGTGAATAATATCGGTGTACCAAATTTCGAAGTCCTAGCTTGATTAGTTTCTGAGTAAATTTGCTCACAGACAAACATTACATACATATACACACAGACATAATTCGAAAAATGGTATTTTCCGACTCAGGGAGGTCTAAATCGTCAAGATCTATCGAAATCTCGAAGTCGAAATTTTTGACGATTCCAATACTTCCCTTATACGAAGTATGCGGGAAAGTAAAAAACTTTATTAAACAAACAAAAGAATATTTGAATTAAAAATAATTATATTATTATGTTTTTGAACCGTGTTGTATCAATATAATATTATAAAATGAATATAATAATTTTTTTTTTTACAATTTGTACTTTTCTAAAACTAAAATATTAAATATTAAAAAATACCATATATTTTGTAAAACTAAAATAATAAAAGTATAATAAAGTTGATACATTTTTAATTAATACAAAATTATGTGTCAACTTTTAATTGTGATATTTATGTAATAAATATTTTAGTAGAGAGAAGTCTTTGTAGGTTTTAATTATGAATTTTGTATTATTGCTTGAATAGTAAAGATGCTTGTCATAATAAGTACGAAATAATATTATAATATACTTATTATAGAGAAATATACTTATTAAATTTATGTTAATAATTGTTTTTAACACCAACTAATTGATACGTATTTATGTATAATATAGGATGAAATTTCACACTACAGAAAACATAATGACTTAATTTCATGAGTTCATTGACAAAATCATTAAAATTGATATATATATATATATATATATATATGAGTAAATATTAAATTATTAAAGCTTTGTTGGTTGTTTTTATTTATAACGGAATTTTGTAAATTAAACCACATATTGATATTTGTTATTGTAAATTTATTCAAAAAAATACAAAAATATACACAACGTTTCGATTGCTACTTCTGCATGAATAAATTTTTGAATAAATTTACAATAACAAATATCAATATGTGGTTTAATTTACAAAATTCCGTTATAGAGTAAATATTAGTTTTTAATTCTCATTGTAAGTAGTACAAAAGTTATCGAAAACACGAAATATTAAAATGATTATTTAAATTCTTCAAAAGAATTTTTTAAAAATATAAATAAAAAATTTTAAAAGAATGATTGATATTTTTGAATGAAATACGGATTATAAATAAAAACAATTTCATTCAAAATTGTAAATTCAAATCGCCACTAAATGAAAATAATATAATGTACATCAGGTATTAGTTAATACCTTCAACTGTCTCAGAGCTGAATAATAATAATATAAAACAAAAAATATATGATCATTTCATAGTAGAAGTATTAGAGTTGTACATTAAAATATTTCCGGAAGATTACCTAAAAAAAAAAAATGTTAATATAATACTTAACATAATATAATAATAAAGCATAAAGATATAAAAACCACATTTTCTATGCAAATTTTATATATTATTATTATTATTACCAAATATAGAAAAAGAATGAAGAGTCATTAAAGGGCTTAAAAGGTAAATATTAATATTATGCATCGTAAATACGAATATCTAATAATAATTGTTTAAGTTTTTTATTTATAAATTATTATATGAATATTTTGAATCTCTACAAGTTATTATACTATTATTTGAGAATGAACATTATTAAATTGATTTATAAATTAAAAAAATAAAATAAATATTTATGATATAGCTAATTTTTTTTTTTTATTTTTTTAATATACTATATGTGAATTATACAAACGGAGAAAATGTGTAAAATGTATTAATGAGGGAGAGGGAGAGAGAGTTATTAAAGATTATGTGATCATAAGTTTTCCAACTTGAAATTAGAGAGAGGAAGAGAGTTTCCGGAGTGTAAATTAAAAATTAAGTAAATCAGAATTAATATTACTTAATTTAAATTAGTTAAAAGTTCGAAAAGGAAAGGGTTTTCTGTTCAATAAGAAGAGTTAAAAAGAAGAAGAAGAAGAAGAAGAAGAAGTTGAAGAAGAACAAGAACAAGAAAAAACGACATAAGTATATACTCGTATATATGTATATAGATTGTTTCAAAACGAATTAAAGTTGAATTAACTTTACTCTTTCTCTCTCTCTCTCTTTAAAACTCACAAAAATAATGACGCTAAGAAGTGAAAGAGAGAAGAGTGAGAGAGAGAAGAAACTCTCTTCAGTAAAGGGAAGAGAGGGATATTAAATATTGATAAAAAAAAATGTTTAAAAAAACCAAAAAGAAGAAGAGATTAGAATTTAAAAAATAAATGTTATCAAATAAATTTAAACATTTTTCACTACGCCAAAAAATAAATAAATAAATAAATATCGTTTGCTTCTTGTGGATAAAAAAAAAAATTTATAAATTTGTAATTCTTCTTGACAGAATTCGTTGATTTTTTTTTAATCTCTCTCAAATCCATTTATTTATTTATCTTTATAAATAGAATTTTAAATAATTTTTTTATGGAATTTTTATTTTTTAAACTTAAAATTTAAGTAATTAATATATGTATATTTATTATAATAAATTAATGAATAGATTTATTTATTATTTTAATACAATAAAAAAATTTTTTAAAATTTCTAAAATGTTTAAGAGGAAAATGTGTGAAGATGTATAATTGATATGACACATTTTCTATATCTTGCAAACTAACACTTTTGGTGAGAGAAATTAATTGGAGAACGATAGTAGAGAGCCACTTACGTGACCAGATGAAGCATGTATTCCTCAGTTATAAGCGAAACGTCGTGCAAGGAGGATTTGTTTTGACCGCAATCCTGAAGATCAATACAATCGAAATTTCAACATATTTATTTCAAAATTTGTTTTCTTTTGCAATCTTTGTAAGTATAGTGTATGTATAGTATTCTACTCTTTTGCACATTCTTTAAATTGAATATTAAGACTTATTTATTCACAAATCACTCATTGTTTACTATTTGCAAGTCTTTATCTAAAATTGTGTAGATGGAGTGATATAATGCATTGTGTTTCCGAAAAGTCGCAAGAGGTGCGCGCCTGGGGTATCATAAAGCAAGGCGGCATCAAAATTTATTCTATATAAACTTTTTTTGTTTATTTTAATTGAGGCAAAAGTTTAAAAAAAACGCGTTTAAAATTTTGACATTTCAGTTGATAGTTCACAAAAATCCTCTAGATAGATAAAATGGATTGTCAGTACCTTTTCCATTTGGTTTATTATTATATTTAAAATACTTATATTCAAATGAAAAATTTATTTACGTATACTTCTTAATAGTTGATTAATAGTTGGTAAGGGGTCTCAGGGACTGCAAGGGTTGCTAGAGTCCTTATGAAGTTAAAACTCTGAGAAATGCCCATTGGTTTCTGACAAAATGTGAGTGGATCAGCTCTGTCAACAAGTCCTACTTCTGCGTCCATGAAGACTTTCGCTACTGTCGACATTCTAATTACCGGGCAATGGATGGCGTGCATTGCAAGTATTTTGCGTAGCAAACAAAAGAAAGACGAATATTGTTGATAAAAGAATAAATCCTGACAGAAAAATTATGGTTTAGACGATGGTCTAGTAACCCATCACTCGTAATAAGGGAAACAACAATAACAGGTTTCGAACTTTGGGTGGATCTTTTGATAAACAGACTCAATTACGAAAAAGGTAAATGAATTTTGGAAAGTGGAATATATATACTAAGTCTAAACACGAAACAAAAGCAAGTATTTGATCAACTCGAAAGAATGAAAATTGACGTGGGTGTTCTAATAACAGACAAAGGAAAAGGGACAAGGAAGTGAGTATGTGGATATGACAATAAATCCATTTCGTCAGCGATTTAGAAAAATCGGAAAGGGCGAAGAGAGAGGTGTCAATCGAGGTGCACAAAAAGCTATAAACCTCAATCCAGAAATGGCAAGATGACGCTAATATTAGTATCAATGATATTTTTTTTGAAAAATTAACGCAAGCAATTAGCGACATTAATCCCAGAAAAGAACTATTCCCCAAGGGAGACTTTAACGACAGATCTGGTAAAGAAGAGAGCAGCAACATCGGTAGATATGGAGAGGATGTTCGAAACGATATCGGTACCAGACTAATAGATCTTTAAGAGACACATTATCTAAAAGTATAAAAAAGATTTCTTCACACATAAAAAAACACACCAACAGACTTGTATACAATTAACGAGGAAGCTATTATGCTATCCTAAAACAAGACTCAGACCAAGTAACAATATTCCTAAGGGTATGAAATATAATTTCGATAGTTTATAACACGGCTCTGCGATAAATATGACAAGCCTTCAAACCATATTGAGTAAGAAGAGAGAAATATTCTTAGTATTTAATAGTAATAATAATAATAATAATAATAATAATAATAATATTTAAGTTATGTAATTTATTTGAATTTTTAAAACTTACCTAATTAAATATTCAAACATTTTAACTTTATGAATTTTTATTTTATTTCCCATAAGCAATATCCTCCATATTGGTTTCGAAATATCACCTCTCTGTGAGGGATATTGCCGAAAAGTTTATTTTTTTTATTTTTATAAATTTTAGTAGTTTTTATTTTAAGAATAAGGCAGCAATTTTTGCTATGAATACCATTAATTCTATAATCATGTCATAATAACATTTGAGATTTTGCAAAATTCCGAATTGTATGTCATATTTCTCGGTTTTACCTTATGAATTATACAATATTGAATAATTAAAAAAATGTGTTATCATCAATATTTATTATCTAATAATTTAATTTGTATATATAAGGAGACAAATTAAAGACAAATATAAAAAAAATCCAATATAATAAATACCACCCAGAATTAGGTTACACGGACGATATAAATATATTTAGAAACTCGGCAAATTTAAGTGTAAATAGTTGTATTATATTTTAAATAATAAATAGAAGAATAAAGGATATGTAATAGTCATTTAATTAGGCATTTAGAATATCACAATTACAACCACTATATGAAAAAATCTGAATATATAGTAATAATAAATTATGTCCATTAAAAATAGATAACAATTATATAGTTATATAGGTAAATACGATATATTACTATACGAAGAGAGATTTGTCGATGTACCAGGTATTAAATAATAAATGATTCACACATTTCTAATAAACTCTAATAAAAAGTCAAACAATTATATTTTATCATTTTAGTCTTTTTTTAAAGAAAATTAATAAATAATTAAACAATTAACCATTAATTTGTTCAACTCGAACTCTCAATTCAATCTTTTTCTTTTTCTTTGTAATAACGGTAAATTATTGCTAAATTTTGTTAATTTTGTTTTTTGTTTTTGTATCATCTCATCCTATCTCTCTCTCTTTTTCTCTCATTCATGTAATAATAATAATAATAATAATAATAATAAAGAAAAGGCCCTAAAAAGTCCGTCTAATTACCTTCCAAATAAGCTAATGCATTATTAATCCTTCGAGCAAATAAAGACATCTGTTTTGGGAAAATAGGGTCGGTCGTTCGGTGAGTATCAGTGTAACTTTAATAATAGTCATTTACGTCTCTTCTAATCACCGTGAAGGGAGTTTTTCTTTTTTTTTTTCTCTTAAGATATTTCTTTCAATTTTACTTCCGGCGGCTGCTGTATTGCTTTTTGTCGTTAATTTCCATCACCAGGGTATCATTCTCTCTCTCTCTCTTTCTTTTTCACTTATTTTATTATTAATTCCCTATACTGCAATTCTTAGTCAGGTTTAACGTCAAGAAAATTGGGTGATAAATTTTAATCGTTGTGGTGTAGTCATCATAATAATATTACATTCTAAATTATGATGATAAATTATTTATGTTGCATGCAATTTACTTGATTCATTCAAACACAAAATTCAAAAGGATTTTAATTATCATTTACCACATTACAAGAGAATAAGTGTTATAGCTACTATGTCTATGTCAATGTCTACTATAGGATTTTATCTTTCATTAAATTTTCTTCTAATAATGAATAAACTCAAGAAATTATATCATTATTCCTCTATTATCATTTAAATATTAAACATCATCCACCCACGCTCTCTACTTCTTTATCCTCCTCTTCCTCCCCCCCTCCCCCTCCCACCCTCATCTCGTCCGTCACAAATATAAAATTTTATATTCTCAATGATTTTAAAATATTTAAATACTCTTAAAATAGCATTTTTATGCTTTTAAAAGACAGTAACCTTTTTATATTTTTATTAAATTGTGTGCTTGCAAATACATAACAGATAGAAAGTATTGTGGCCAGTTTTTATCATGCTAAAAGACATTTTAGAGATCTTAAATTGTTTTGGTTGTTTTTTTTTTTAAATCTTATAAAAAAAGAATTCTTCAAAATTTTTATAAAATTTGCATTTCTTAAGTTCATAAACATTCAAACATTCTCCTATTATTTAATTCCAATTTAAAATTGAATATAATTATTTAGTATCAAAATGTTTTTAATATCTCTTATAACAAGTCTTTAGTAGTAAGTAAAATATAAAATCAAATCCTTTTTTGTTTTATTGTATATGAAATAAAAAAGATTTTTGTCTGAACATTGCTCAGAATTTTAAAAATTTTACACATATCATTTTTTTCATTTCATGACTGAAGACTGACTTATGTATCTTAGGAATTTTTTTTATATATCTGTCTGTCAGTTTTTTAGACTCCATAGACTCAAAATGAGCTCAATGAGCCGAATACTACGAAATTTTACTAGAATATTCTACATATATAGACTTAAAATTTTATAAATATTTAATCAAATCTCAATCATTTGAGAGGGAATGTATATCTTGGAATATTAAGAGGAAATCTCTGTGGATTCTGTGACTAAACATTCAATCATTGGAAATATTATTTGTAAACTTTAGTATGAGGATTCTGGTTTTTTATATCAATATCTTCTTCATGTTTACATTTATAAAAAAAAAAAAAAACTTTATTAAAAAATATTGAATGATTAAATTATTATTATTATTATTATTTCAAATAATCAATTAAATTTAAATTAAATTTATTTACTAAAATTGAATATAAAAATAGTCTGAATATTAATACATATCCATTGAATAAGTTAATAAAATTTTATTGTATAAAGATGTTCGAATACATGGGACTTACAATTTGTTCACGCCCAAATTCAATAGGAAGCTATAATTTTATCATTAATTTTTAATTAAAATAAAAAAATATTCATATTAATGTAGAATATTTAATTATTGGGACTTATAATTTTTAATCAGCTAAATATTCGAAATTATAAATAATACAAATTTATATACTCTGAACAGATTTTATGTATGTGAAAATTTTGGTTTCATTTAAATTAAAGTGTTTAGTGTTTTTTTTTATAAAGTTATATGAAATTATATAAACCTCTGACTTTTGAAGGTCCTACGCAAGTACAACGCCTATCAAGTCGGTTATATCATGTCTCATGATCAGTAGAACGGGTCTTATCAACCTTTACCTTGATTTTCTAGATCGGAGGCGCTATCAAGAAGCTTTCCCAATGTTGATCCCGGTGGCTGAATTGATTCCGTCCCAAGACCCCAGCTACAGAAATTTCCTTGCCAGGCCCGGTACTTGAGAAAGAGATCAATCAGAGCTATAAGAGTTTGTCGTTTACATTGATAAGGTTTCGTAAAATCGAGTGATTGAATGGGATTATCTAATGTATTTAAATAAGTTAATAATAGGATAAGCATAAATAAAAAAATTATAAAATTATAGGTTAGTAAAACTTTGAACACCTTTTTCTTATGAGAGAGTATAAGTACTGTGAAGGAAAGAAATGTGTTTAAATTAATAAAAAAGTAATGATGAATTCATTCATACCCCCCACGAGAATGTGAGCCAGCTACGCTAACCTCTTACCCTGTGAAATTATATTGATGAAATAGATTATAAAGAGGATTCTTCAAAATATGTATATAGAAGAAGAATTTAATAATTATTATTTGTTTTTATTAGATTATTAGTTTTATAGAAAACAGTGTTTATTATATTGTAATACATAACAGTAGAAGAGTAGTATATATAAATTTAGCAATTGATAGAGAGATTGATTGTAACATATAGTTATTCTTATATAATTACACCTATAAATATTAAAAATTATAATTACATAATGATCATATAATAATTAACTAACCATTGACATCATTATATTATTGTATATAATAAAAATAAATAATTAAATAAAAAAATTAAAGCATGAATAATTCACCATTCGGTTCGTTTGTTTTAATGAAAGTCATTTGTAGAAATACATTTTAAATGTGATCTTCATTTTTGATAATTACTTAAGAATCATAATAATAATAATAATAATGGCTGTTTGAATTTCTAATGCATTTTAAATTTGAATTAATTAAAACAAAACAACAACAAGAAAGAGAGAGAGATGCCTTGTTAAGCATCAAAATTTAAATGCATATTATATTTAAAAACATTACAATAAATCTAATTTGTTTTCTCTCCTTATAAATATAAAAATTAATTAATATCATTATTTTGCAAGATTTATCTTTGAATTAATTATTAATTTTTTTATTTCAATTATTTTATTATTATTATTTTTATTTATTTTCATGTCAGAGAGAGTTAAACATAATTATATATATTTATTATATTACTTGAAAATTATTTTTTTATTTTAATTATTCATGATTAAAAATGATTTTATTTGGATTTATATATAATAATTATTTTAAATAAATTGATTTAGCAATTTCAATTGTATTAATTTTCATATTATTTTTATTTTTGTTTTCTATTTTTACTATCACGAAAATTTTCAATGTTGAGATTTTGATGTTTTTATACGTTTTGAAGGTTCCTGGATCATTTTCACAAAGGTTGAGAAAAATGTCTGTCTCTCTCTCTCTCTCTCTCTCTTTCTGTGTGTGTGTGTGTGTGTGTGTGTGTGTGTATGTTTGTAACCAAGATTACGCAAAAACGGTTTGAGCTAGAATCAGGAAATTTGGTATACGGGCATTATTCAAAATTATTAGTTTTCTATCACTTTTTAGAAATGTAGCTCAACCGGAAGAGGGTCATTACCTACAACGTTTTGATATTTGTTCCTCTAAAGTGACCGTAAAAATAAAGATATATGTTTGATAATATTTCAGATAATTAAAAATTGTATAAAACTGCTATATATAGAATTTCAGCGTGATTGAATCGCTGAAAGTAGCCAAACATGCGCTGATTTAATAAATATTATTTATTAATTTTAATTTAAATATAATATATGTTAATTAATCCAATTCAAATTTGCGAGATAGTCGAGTGGAGACACTCCAGTTTTTTTTTCTACATAATAAAGAAAATTTATTAATCATTTTCTTTGGAATTTATTCTTCAATTTCTTTCTGACATTTATCATTGTCAACATGTCAATTGTATACTACTACTACTACCACTACCACTACCACTACTACTTCTGTTTTATATATATATATATATATATTTGTTCTATAAAGTGGATTATATATTTTTATAATACATATATAGGTATTTGTCTATAATGATAATATAATAGAAAATAAAACACATTCACATACTCATACCACAGAGTGCTGATGAGTTTAAAATTGAAATTGTTGAAATGAGTTGAATAGTATATTCTCATCATTTAATGGAACAACAAAATAAAATAAAATAAAATAAATAAATAAATAAATAGATAGATAGGTAGATAGAGAAATATTATTATAAAAGTAGATTCGATTCGGTAGGAAATTCATCCAACTTGTTTGCCTGGTTTGGTTGCCTTTTATAAAAGAGATATAACTTTTGACAACAACAACAATAATTTTCAACAACGTTTCAATTTTTGTTCAATTTACCATTACAACTACAGGAAAAAAAAGTAAAATGCGTATCGAATTAGAAATGTTTCTTTCTCATCCTTGAAAATATATTAAGCGAAAAATACACATTCATACCTACAACATCAACTTATATCTTATTTTATTTTATTTTTTTTTTTATTTTCCCTCTCTTTTTCTCCAACTTTGCAATAATAGAATTTCAAAATAAAATTTAAAAAAAAAATAATAATAATCATTTGTTATGTACTAAATAGTTTAATTTTATAATAATCGTAGTAAATACAAGAAAATTTTTTTTTAATTTATTATTTATTAAATTTATAATATATATATATATATATATATATATATATATATATATAGGGAACTTGAATTTATAATGAGCGTTTTTTTTCGAAATTTACGGATTTATTATCAAATAATGGTTACAAATATATTAATCAAAGTATTGTCTATCGCTGGCCACTACATTTTCCCATATGTCTGGCAATTTTCGGATGCCAGCTCGAAAAAACGACTCGTCTTTTGAGGCAATCCAATCATCGACCCATTTTTTGCATTGTTCATATGAAGTGAACTTCTGCTGGAACAGACCATGTGTCATCGACCGGAACAAGTAATAGTCCGAAGAAGCAATGTCTGGAGAATACGGCGGGTGTGGTAGGACTTCCAATTTCAGTGTTTCTAGGTAGGTGAAGCGTAGGTGAAGCGTTTGGCATTGGTCTACATTGAGTTGTGATTCCAATTCTTCGTCTTCAAACTTTTTGGGTTGACCCGGCCGTTCCTTGTCTTCGAGCTCAAAATCACCACCTTTAAAGCGACCAAACCATCTCTGACACGATTGTTCAGATAGAGTATACTCGCTATAAACTTCCACTAAGATTCGATCACTTTCAGCCTCACTTTTCTTCATTATTAAAATAATGAAGAAGAACTCCCCTCAAAAACAATACAAGCTGTTCAAGATGACCATAAATTGTAGGTTTTAGCGGGAAGGCATTGCAAACTGGAATATTGAAACATCCACTAGCCTCTTGTGCAAAACGTTCATTATTAATTCAAGTACTTTATACATATAATAAAATAATATATTATTATTTTTTTCTATTTGTGTTTATGTATATTATGCAGACGCCATTATAAATATGGTTAATTTTAAAATTATTATTATTAGTAGTATACATATTTGTTTTTTGATTAAATAAATCTATTATATTTTATTTTATGTTAATGATGTTTTAATTAAAAAAGTGAGTGGCTATAATTCGTATTCAATAAAGTGAATGTCAAGTGTATGGCCAATGAGGTCGTTATATTAGACAATAACACCCTCTAATATTATTAATATTATTAACCATTAACACAAGTGAGTGGCAAAATGAAATGGCAGTGTGTAAAAGTAAAAGAGAGAGAGAGGGAGAGGGAGAGGGAAAGGGAGAAAGCAAATAAGCATGCCACCCCTTAGCTGTTGGTATAAGGGGTTGTTTTTGGTTTTTAATCGGAGGGATGGTGAATTACTTAAAGCTCATCCTCTCTCCCCTTCTATGAGTATGATGTAGCTTCTTTTTTATTCTCAACTCTCTGTTCTTTTTACTGTCATTTATCTATCTACTTATTTATTTATTATTATCTTGTGATTTAATTTTTAATCCAAAAAGAATATATTACATTTCATCCAATATTTCAATTTACTTTCAATCGCTCTATTATATAAAATACAATTAAAAATAATCTAATTATAAGTACTTAAATGAAGTGTATTGGAATAAATATTTAAATTAATTACTTTCTCTAGTCTATCATTTCTCTCCTCCCTCCTTTTATCCCCTTTATAAGCCAAAATGATTTATAATATACATTTATCATTATTTTATTTATTTTATTTATTTATTTATTTATTTTGTTTTATTAAAATGAATAATTTAATTGCTTTTTTCGATTAACTAGTTGCATATATGTCAGGCGTTAATATTTGGTATTTCACACTAATAATTATTGTGTTGAAATAATTTTATTTTCTCTCCTGGTCCCATTTATATTGGTTAAAACTTACACCCCTTACACTGAAATAATCAAATTTCATTTTTTGTTTTATATTTATTTTATTTTATCTACTCCCATAAAAAATAAATATTACTCAAATCTAAATACCATATACTAGCCAAAATTGTGTATATATATATATATATAGAGAGAGAGAGAGAAAGAGATAGATAGATAGCATCTTATATCAGTGATTCCCAAACCGTGAGCCGCAGTCGCGAAAAAATTTATACTTGAAATTTTTTGGTTCTATAAAAAAGGTAAGATGATTTTGTGGAAAAACTTTTGAGCATTTTCGATTATTTTTAAAATTTTTTCAATTTGTCTCTTAAAAAAAAGCTCAACTGTTTTTTGGACCAAGCTTTTGAATATTTTCTACTTTTTTCAAATTGTTTTCAATTAGCTTCTAAAAAAAAGGTAAACCGTTTGTCCCGGTTTGGTGTTACAAATTAAGTGTTTTTTTTTTTTGGGAAAAATCGTTTTGTTACTTTTTTTCATATTTATAAAAAATTAGCTAATTGATAGTGACTTAATGACATTAAAAAAAGTTAATATATATGTATAAATATACTTTTTAGATAAATAGAAGAATTACAGAGTATACCAGGGGTGATGTTAGTATTATTTTCATAAAAGTGAGATTAATTTATTTTAAAATCATTCAAAATATTAAATAACAGAAATATTTTGCTAATAAATTGAATAAATTATTAAGGGAATTTTTATTAAAAGACCACATTATTTGTATAAAATTATTTATTAAATTAAAATAACTGTACAATGTTTCGACTGCTTATTCTCCAGTCGTTTTCAAGTAACCGTACGCTTGCTCCGATTCAATCGGACTGATTAATTTTATACAAACAATGTGGTCTTTTAATAAAAATTCCCTTAATAATTATCTAAATAACCACAAAAGCTTTAATAAATACAAATTGCATAAATATTAATTGTATAAATATTAAATAAAAGTTTACTTTTTTACTTTTTTTTAGTATATTTTATTTTTGAAATAATTTTTATATATATGCATACCCATTCATATAATATATTTTTTTTCCGTGATTTCATTCAACATTTCATAACATATTTAATTCTAATTATTGTTTATAAATACTCTTAATTTTAAAATGTTAATTCATAATCGATTTAAATGGACACTAAGTGGACATAAAGTGTTAAGAGCTACCAACTATTGAATTGAATGATCTTAGAAGGCATTCCCATGATATAATTATGATATCTTCCCATTCACTTTCACTCCACCAACACATCTCAAGTCCTTTTCTGTCTAACTTGTATCATAGCTTTAGCACTTCAATAATACAATACATATATAGGCGTGTATTTATTCAATCCAATTTTCTTAATTTTATAGGATTTATTTTGTAAATTACATCCCAATCATATATTTAAGGATATGCCTCTCGAGTTTGTCAAACTTGATTGATGTAATATTCTTACAAGTTAATTCTAAATGAACTTATTCTAAGATTTTTCAATTGTTTTATAGAAATTTAGTTTAAAGTTTTCAACAAATATTTTATCTTTATCATGTTGAAGAAATGTTCCAATTCTTAGCTGACTCACCTCTGTTCCTAAAGAGTAGAATAACATTTCACTGTAACTGAAAGCATTAATATTCATTAATCATATCGAATGTAACAAAGTTATTTAATTTCAGTCCCTTATTTTTAATAATCTAATTTGAAACTTTGTTCAAATGTTTTTAACACAAGCCAATCTATTTATCTATCTATCTCTGTGGCTATAAGGAACTCGAAAGTTCTTGGTCGCAGCAACCACTTCCATCTCTCTCCCATCCTTTCCCACATTATCCATCCACGGTGTCCTTGGTCTTCCAAGTGGACGTTTCCCACTCGGTCTCCCTTCCAATATATTTTTCGCCATTCTATCTTCTCCCATTCTAGCCACGTGTCCTGCCCACCGTCGTCTTCCCGATTTTATAATTCTAACTATATCTAGAGATGCATAGAGGTCATGCAATTCCTCGTTATGCAATCTTCGCCATTCCCAGGTGACCTCATCTTTCTTTGGCCCATAAATGCTTCGCAGAATCCTATTCTCAAATACTCTAAATCTACTCTCGTCTCCTAAGGTCATAGATCATGCCTCACACCCATATAATACAACCGGTAAAATAATTGTTTTATATATTTTAATTTTTATCTCCTTTGATAATAATTTTGACGTGATAAGTGCCTTTATTGCATGATAACAGGCGTTTCCCGATGTTAACCTCGCTTTAAACTCATCTCGAATATTATTATCTTTCGTTATCATAGAACCTATGTATTTCAATTTTTCTACATTTTCAAATTCTATATCTTGTATGTTAGGATTTTATGTGTTAATACTATTCCTCTCTGTTACTTTGTCTTAGCATTATTAATTTCCAGTCCCACCTCTTTTCTTTCTTCAATTAATTTTTCTACACAATGCAATACAACACTATTAGTATACTATTTAATAAGCATATCCTCGGTCATTTAGCCTAACATTCCTTCCTAATAAACTAAATTTTAAGTTAAACTAGTTAGAAATTTTTACTTTTTAAAGTTGAATCCGTATTTATACTTCTATACTTATGTTTTGTCAGTTGATATTATAAAAATTATGATTTTTATTTTCTCTTTATTTATTTCAAGAATATTAGTGTCACTTATCAATTTTAACCTTACAGGTAAGTGACACATAGATGTATCATCATCTAATGCTTTACTATTTGTATACTTTTTTTTTTAATTTATTATATTCTATAAAACACTTTAGAATGTTTTGCTCAAATATATCTTTTATATTTGATTAAATTTTATATATAAATTATATTATTATAGTTGTATTTTATTTAAATATTAAATACAAATATGTATAAGATCATTTTTATGTATCATTTTTTAATTCCTACTATTCATTGGTTGGTTGACTAAGTTAAACAAAATAAAAAAAAAAAAAATAAAAAAAAGTGAATTAATTTGATATCTAGAGAGTGGAGTGTTTTCAGTATATATCTTCCGAGTCGAACTTCACTATCTACCTGTGACATGATTTATTTGATGTCAAACTGGTGAATTATATTCAAGTCGTTTGTGCATTCTCTATAATTTATGGATACCAAACTTGCATAGGTATATATATATATATATATATGTATATAATTCACCAAAACAAGGGGATTTTATCGTCAATGCGACAAATTCGCGAGTTAAAACACCTCCACTCTCTCCAATGAATATCTATCTATATCTATATATATATATGTATAAAAGGGGCTGAAGGGCCACAATTACATTAGCCCTCCTCTCTCTCTCCTTCTCAGCCTTTCCAGTATCAATTGTAGATAAAATATACCATCCCCCTCTCCTTCCCTTTCTCGTTTACTGAATGATTTATGTAGTAATGTTGTAATGTTTATATTGCAATAGTAACAGCAGTAGCAATATGATAAGACAAATAATAACATAGAGATATGCCCTTTTTCAAAAAATATTATTAATAAATTAATAACCGTATATGTATTGTTTACATTTTAAAATTATCATTATCATTCTCTTTAGATAGTAATCATTTATGTTATAATTATTATCTTTCTTTTATATTATTATAAAGGATTATTTTTTTGTCTGCACAATCCACAGAATTTAAATTTCTTTACAAATCTCCACGTTTCATGATCACTAGAAAACAAAAGTGACTTTACAATTTTTTATGTTGAATCTATCACTATGAAATTATATTACAATATTCCTATACTATACCTACCTCCATTTGAACATAGGCTTTATATATTATATCAATATCCAATCAATAATTTATACAAATTTATATAAAACTCCCTGTTGATCATTCAGAGCCTCTCGTGGTTCGTTTCATTTCCGACAATGAATATAAAATTAATAATTCTAGTAATTTTCATACAAAAAATAATTAGACAATAATATTTAAATTTGTATTTTAATTTCTAATATTCAAAGATCATTTCTATTATTTTTATTTAATTTATTTTAAAAGTTCTTATTTTAATTAATTTAATAAAATATTTGTATCAAATTTGTTTTAAATTATTATTATTATTAATACCAGTTTGAGTTATTCTTATTTTATTTAAATATTTCTTCTTTTCTATTTAAAAGTGAAGAGTATAAATATAATAAATTATAAATTATTTTAAATTAATAAATTTTATAAATTATCTTTGTTTTTGTTTTTAGTTGAATTACTCAATTATTAATTATTACTATATTTTAAATGCAAAAAATGATTTATTGGTTTTATAAAAACTAAAATATGATTTTTTAGACAAATGATATAAAGAATTGAATTGGTTTAAATTTTAATTAATTTAAAATGTAATCAATCATATGCAAATAAAATAGAAAATTTTGAAAATCAACTTGGTATTAAATTCAGAAATATCAAATATATTAATTTTTTTATCTCAAATTCTCATTCATTACTTAAATATAATAAAAAAACACACGACAATTTGAGTTTAGTGATTCCGAATGTATATAGACACTTACTTTATGTAACACTTAAGAATTGTATGTAATATGTAACCATAAGTACATATAATATAAATATGGATTTATTATATTATTTATTGCACTGACTGTCATATAATTGACCCTCAAAACGTTTACGAAAAAAGTAGTTGTAAATAACTAGGAAAGTGTAAACTTTACATTGTGCTGATGAGAATGATATTCAACTATATGTTCAACTACTGAAAAAATTACGCAAAGAAATTGAAAGAAAACGACCAAACTTGAAACATAAGAAAGGTGCTGCTGTCGTCCTTCATGATAACGTAGAACCTCATCCTCTTTTTGAAGACCCGTCAAAAATTACAAGAACTTTGCTGTAGTAATTTTTACTACTAGTAGATATATTGATTAGTTCCTGGTTATTTGGAAAACTCTCACATTGAAATTAAACTGGTTTCAAAACAAACTTGTGAAAATCACTTGATTTAGATTTTCAACTTAAACATAATTTAACATTGTAGATTATGAAGTATACTATTTGGTTTAATTAAATTAATTTCACACAAAAACAAAACTACAGGTTGTGAATTTTCTTAAAAAAAAAAATTCCCAGTGCTATTAAATAAATATTTAAATGATTGACATTAAATTATACCTAATATATTAAAATATTTATTTATATTATTATTATTTTGTTTTTATTATAATTAGAAAAATAATTTAGTTATTAGGCAGATGTGCTAAAGGCAAAAACAAAGTTGAAACAATGACTTTTGGTCATTAATTAGAATGATTAATGACTTTTGTATTTTTGTTTTGCTTTGTTTCTATCATCGTCTTTTTTTCTATGAATGAACTTAATATATATATATATATAATTATAT
This sequence comes from Labia minor, assembly GCA_963082975.1. Taxonomy (NCBI): domain Eukaryota; kingdom Metazoa; phylum Arthropoda; class Insecta; order Dermaptera; family Spongiphoridae; genus Labia; species Labia minor. The sequence goes on from OY720345.1 coordinate 11,337,497, forward strand.
GGTTAAAAAAATAATAATAATATTAATCTATGATAGATACAGATCGTTCATTTATTATTTATCTATTAATATAATTAATTATCTATTATCTTAAAGTAATAAGTAGTAGTAGTAATAGTAACAGTAGAATTAGTTCAACATTTCATCCATAAAGTGAAGTCTTTTTTTTCATTTTGAAAAAATATGAATTATAGGTAAATGTCATCTTTCATATTCTTCTATATTAGTATATGTTAAAGAAATTGTGTTACTTGTATGATTAGAATGAATTACTAATGAAGATATCCATTATCTAATTAATAGAAAAAAAAATAAAATCAAATATTTATTTATTTATTCTTTAAATTAAATTAATGAATATTTTATAAATTGTATTAGTAAATGATATATTTTATAGATTAAAATAATGTTAAAGATTTCTTTTTTTTTTTTTTTTAAATTTAAATTTAATTTTAAAGGGACATGTTTTAAATTGATTCTGGGGAAACATTCATCATTATTTTGTGTCTTTCCCTGTGTGCGTCGTTGGATTTGTCGTCATTTGGGGAGGAGAGTGAAGCAGGGGGTGGGGGAGGGGGAGAGAAGTGAAATGTTGATTGGAGTTTGCAGTCTGGTTGGCTTGGTTTTGCTTCCTCGCCACCTCATCTCTTGCTTCCATTTATCACATGTCGCACTGGATGATGGTCTCTGACGACGAAAGGTTCCAAAGGGACCTGTCCGGATCAGGGATTCGTCAAAATGGGGTCCCAACAAAATGAGGAGAGAGAGAGAGTGAAAGTGGGTAAGGGCAGGAGGGGTTAATTTTCAACCAAAGAACTTTTCATTTTATTCCATTCTTCATTTCAATTTTTTTTTTCTTTTCATTTTATTATTAAATTATATTTTTATTAAAAAGTAAAATTTAAATAAAAAAAAAAAATAAAATAAGAAATTCAATTCAATTCTTATTATATATTATTATTATTGTTTTTATTATTATTATTATATTTAAAAGATAATGTCTGTTTGTTTACATTCAACTGGTTGGATTACGATTTAAGATTGGTACATCATAAAGTGTGTACATCCGACTTAAATTCGATAAAGAACATAATTCTAATGCGGTACGAAGTATATATATTTCAGCTAATATATATTTATAAAATTTAAAATGAGAATAATTTAAATTAAAAAAAACAAAAAAAAAAAAATTGGTGAAGTCAAAAAAAAATTAATAATTATTATTAAAAAGTTTTTAAAATATAATCCATTCCCCCCCCCTCTATAATAAATAATATTATAACAATATATAATAGCCGACATCAGGGATTTTTGGATGTCCGTGCCACAAAATTATAAAGAATATTTTTGAAGTAACTAACGTAACACAAAATTGTCATTATTTTTACTCCACCAACTGTGCTCCTTTTAGTGTTAATATATAATCGAATACTTTTGTATAACTATCTTGTATAGAAGTGTTATAATTTTAAATATTAAATTTTATACCGAAAAAATAAAATGATTATTAAAATAAGTTGACCTGTAGCCAGGTCCGAACCGACCGACGGTTTGAAATAAATTAATTTCCAGCTACAGAAACAATTTCAAATAATTTTCATATATCTATTAATGTAATAAAAAACAGATATGGATACATAAATAATAAATATAAACAATTTTAATTTTATTTTATTTATAATATATATGCAAGACCAGGCTGTGACGTCATGAATGGCTGGATGACGTCATATAATTTTAAATCAAGAAAAAACTAATAAATATGATTTTTCTCGAGGATAAAACCAATACAAAGTGCATGATTCGTGGTGATATATAAAAAAATCTCCTTTGGTGTGAAAATAACCCTTTCCTTCCTATCGTCGATCGCTAATACTACCACTTCCGGTTTCCGGAATTGCACCAAAAGTTGATCAATTCATCCCACTGATGCATTAAGTAAATATACCAAATTTCATCAAAATCGGTTGAGCCGTTCAGGCTGTACACATCTATACGGACAGACGGACGGACAGACATCATGCTAAAAATACTTTTTTCTGTTTAGAAAATGCATGATTCGTGGAGATATGTAAAAATCTCCACATGTGAAATTTGGTGTGAAAACAATACCTCCCTTACTATCGTCGGTCGGTAAAAAATTTGGAATTTATTTGTGGTAAAAATATATCTAACCTAAAAATTGTTTATTTTTTTTTTCCTTTAAAAAAAAATCATTAATTTTCAATTTATTACATTTTAATTGAAAAAATCTGGAGTGTCTCCATTCGATTATCTCGCAAATTTGAATTGGATTAATTAACACATATATTATATTTAAATTAAAATTAATTATAAATTATAAATTAAAATTAATAAATAATATTTATTAAGCCAGCGCGTGTTTAGCTCTTTGTTGATGGCACCACGTCACGTGCTGGTGCGAGATTGCCAGTCAACATGTATTATACATACATATATTATATTTAAATTAAAATTAATTATAAATTAAAAATTAAATATAATTAATTGGATTAATTAATTAATTAAAAATTTAAATTTGCAGTATCGTATTGTTATTCAATTAAATTAATTAAATAACATATATTAAATTTAAATTTAAAACCTTTACCTTCATTTTTAAGTGAAAATTTAAAAATTAATTCCGGTACTTTGAGAGATTCAATCAAGCTAAAATCTATATATAGCAGTTTTATACAATTTTTAATCATTTGAAAAACTATCAAACATATATCTTTATTTTTAACAGTCAATTTAGAGGAAAAAAAATCAAAACGTGGTAGGTAATGACCCTCTTCATGTTGAGCTACATTTCTCAAAAGTTGAAAGAAACCTACGAATTTTGAATAATGCCTGTGTACCAAATTTAATTAATCTAACTCAAATCGTTTTTCCGTTATCTTGTCTACATACACACACACACACACCCAGGAAGACAGACAGACAATTTTCTCAACATTACAAGTTAGTGAAAATAACTCAGGGACCTTCAAAACGTATAAAAATATCAAAATCTCAACATCGGAAATTTTCGTGATCGTAATACTATCTCTGGCGAGATAGTAAAAAGTATCCGATACAAGTAATTTAAAATACATTAATATTTCTTTACTTTTTTTTTAATTAGCCTTTGAATGACCAGCTACTTGTTCATATTAATAGTATTTTCATACAATCTGTTATTTATTTTTTATTATAAAGTCAATCATCCTTATAACATTATTTTCATAAAAATTCAATGTCATTTTTTTTTTATTAATCCCAAATGCTTTTTTTTTGGTTACTTTAATCTGAATAATAATAATTCAAGGCAATTTATCTAGTCATAACTTTGGATAATCCATATAAAGAGGGCGGTTTTTCGATGGTAGCATGGATTTTAATGAACCGACCCTTTGCTACGACACTCTATGACTAATACAACACATCCCCACCCATCCTACCCTTGGTCGCAGAGGACTGTCACTCTTTAACATTTTTATACCATATCTGTACCATGTCATCTCCTCTAAGTCCTTCTAATCCTCGGATTTACTACCCCTCTTTCGAAATTTGCTCTTGGTCAACTCCGCCCTCCCCCACCCCACCCCCCATCCATTCTATAACCCTGGGAACATTCCACCTAATCTCATCCTAAACAAATTTCACACCGCATTAATAAATATATTGATGTGGAATTGTAAATCCTATAGTGGGTATTTATGGACACCCCTGTGTGGTTTGATCTATCATCAAATGGGGGGGGGGGGTGATTTTTCTTTTTCATGGTCAATCTTATGGTGTCTGCCCTTTTATATACGCTTAACAAAATCTTATCATAGCTTATGTTAGCTTTTCTTATCCAATTCGCCAAGAGTCAATGCATAGAAGGGCATTAAAGAAGCATATGGCTGGTTGGCATTCTATCACTTAGCATTTAAATTGATGCCATGATTTATATCGGACACTTAATGGCTGTCAGAAGAGCACGTAGAGTGGAATTTATTTACTACTTACTTATTATTATACGTACATAATATTAATATTGATTGCAGTTGCTTAACACACACACACACACACACACACTTGCATACTCACTCACTCTCTCTCTTCTCTATATATTATTATTATTATTATTATTATTATTATTTTTAATATTAATAATAATACCTATAGGTGGTAAATATTGTAATAAAAACTTTTATATTTCGTAGAAATTTTCTAAATGAAATATGAAATGAAAAAAAGGATAGTCTATTGGTATATTCAGTAAGTAGATACACGACTTTACTCAACACAGAGTCTAAACCTATTTAAATATTTCATAATAATAATAATATATTGTAGAGATAGGTTGGTTCCTAGGATACTATTTCTGATCTCGAAAAGAATTTAAATATTTGTATATTCTTTTACTTCTCATTTTACATTTTAGGGTAAAGTATACAGTCGTTGGCCCCCTTAAGCAATTCCTAACAGTCTTTAATGCATATCTGGGTAGATTGCGGAACAATCTATGTCAAATTGGGTTTGCAGAACATAGAATCTATGAGCATTTTGATGAATAAAAAAAAATCATTTTCTCATGACATTTTCAATAAGCACATGTAAAAAAGAAAAAAATCCTAAAAAATACAGTTATTGGCCCCCTCTTATAATTATTGGCCTAGGTATTCTATAGTGATTATACAACCATACAACAAACGATTACATAACCATAGTTAATAGCGCAATTTTTAAAATAAAAATCTCTTATTATTTGTGTTTTAGTGATAGGGGGCCAATGACTGCCTCGGGCCAACGACTGTATACTTTACCCTACTAGGGTAAAAATCAATCTGTCAAATTCTCATTGAAAACAGTGAAAAGTCTATTTAATTTGATTTTTCAACAGGTATCAATATATATCATAATTATTGCAATGATTTTAGGAATTCTGATTTTTAAATTGAAAAACAATAAAAAGTTTGCTTTGCTATTAATTTATTTATTATTAATTTTGAAAAAAGTTTGTCTTAATCATGATACATGGCCCCTACTTTTTAACAATTTTGATCAAAACTTGGTAATCCGCAGATCCTAATCTATATTAAACAAATTATAATTATTAATATACTGAAGAGATAAGAAGGAATCTGTGGCGGCTGGGATACTAAAGACGGCGCATCTCATAAAACAATTCGCCCTAGATATAATTAAAGAGTATTTTTGATTGAAAACACAGATTATAATATAAAAAAATATTGTCTATATAAATATAATTTATATAAAAATTTACCAATTTTTATAATTAATATGACAAATTAAATATAAAAAAAAACCTACGCAAGCACAACGCCTATCAAGTTGGTTTTATCAATTAAGTGTCCTATGATCAGTAGAACGGGTCCTATCAACTTTTACCTTGATTTTCTTGATTGGAGGCGCTATCAAGTAGCTTTCCCAATTTTGATCCCGGAGCTGGGTTGACTTCGTCCCTAGAGAAATTCCCTTGCCAGGCCCGGGACTTGAATCTGGGACCACGAGAATGTGAGACAGCTACGCCAACCTCTCACCCTGTGGTGTCTTCAGCAAATTAAATATGAATTAATAAAATAAATGTTAAATTAAAAGTTAGAAATAAATAAAAGTTTATGCAATTTTAAACTATAAAGAATTATAAAAAAAAAATAATTAAGTAATTCATTATCAATTATTTTATTTACATTTTATAAATTTTATAAATATGCAGCTCTTATGTATTCTTTCTTTGGTTTTCTTCCTTGTTTATATAATATATTGTATGAAATTTATTTTAAAATTTATTACTCATCTAATTTGTTTTTAGTTATGAAAATTGTAATATTATCATAGAGTGAAAGAGGGTGAGGAGTAAGCAATTGTGGTCAGGAAACCCACTTTATAGACGGTGGTAGTGGGGAGGAAAAGTGACTGCTTAAGCCTTCACAAACAGGAAATCATGTGTCATCTGTATTACATGTGCCAGGTACACAATGGTTACTTTAACAGTTTTTCCAATTTTTTTTTAAGTTATTTATTCCTGATTATTTATTCAAAAGGAATCGTTTTTTATTCATCTCTCTCCCTCTCTTTTTTTTTCTTTTTTTTCATAATTCCTGACTAAACTATTTAACAAAATGGCTGTTTTTTTTGTATTCTTAAAATATTTAAACAAAAAAATAAACAAAAGTTAAAAGAGTTAATACTATATTTATCCCGCTAAATTAACCATTGATATTATAAATAATAATTATATATATATATACACCTATAAGTAATAGAATTGTTAAAAATTTGGAGGTTATGTTTATTCATAAGGGAATTTTGTAAATAATAATAAATAAATAATACCACATATTAATATGTATGTATGTATATATATATATACAGGGTGTCTCAAAATGAAAGCAGATTTCAATCGCAGACAAAGAGCAGATTTGTCTGTAATACGAAATTGAAATCTGCTCTTTAATTTACACCAAAACTACTACATAAGTAGTAGAATTATTAAAAATTTGGAGATTATGTTTATTCATAAGGGAATTTTGTAAATAATACCACATATTAATATGTTATTTATTATTATTTACAAAATTCCCTAATAAATAATTAATAGAAGATTAATAAAAATTATTTAATTTCTAATTAAATAAATTATATTCAAGATTTAAAATAAGTATAATATTTAAGTAATTTTTTTTTAGGTATTGATACACATTAGTAGTATTTGAAAGGAAAAAATTCAGACATTTATTATGCTAATTTTCCATGTTGATCACTTCTATTCCATGAATGATGAATGATAAATGTGCATTTTATAAATAAAAAAAAAATTATTCATGATTATTAATTGGAAAATTATTTTTTAATTTTATGTATATTATAATTACATTCTTTTGGAATTCAATGGAAAATTCTAAATAATACTAAATAATAATAATAATAATAATAATAAAAAGGTTGAATTAATGGTTTTATCTCTAACTGATTCTCACCCTCATACAATATTTTATTTATTTTTAATTTTATTTTATTTCATTTCCATCGTCTATTTTTGTTTTCATTCCATCTCTCACCCCCAAAAATACACAGTACACCCCTAAAAAAAAGGCACAATCAATTTGTCCAATTATTAAAAACCTGTGTTCAACAGTCTTGTATGATCAAGGGTCATATATTTCAAAGCCAATCATACTGAAATGGGAATTGTTCCATGAGGTGTGTGTTTGGGGGGGAGGGGGCGGAAGGAGGGATGGAAATGAACTGATTGGGCGAGGTGATTCGATCATAGAATGAAATGAGTGGGAGGGGACGAGGATTTTTTTTTTTTATTATTGTATATTTTTAATACTAAAACTTTAACACTTGGATACTTACTCTCTCTCTCTCTCTCACACCCACCCACACACATACACACATACACTCTCACTGATCATTCGATAAACAATAATTAAAGCATTTTTCGCACCGAGACTATAGGATTTGATAGAAAAGGGAGAATGGAGAGGGAGGGAGAAGTTTTGAATGGAAAAGCCATTATCTCTCTCTCTCTCTCACACACACACACATTATCCCTTCTTGTGCATATAGATATATATATGTGTGTATGTGTGTGTGTGTGTATCGATGAGGGGATGATAACATAGTGATTAATGTCCACTACTAGTAACATTAACATGACAACGCACCCCAGGGGGTCTACATTGGATTGAGGAAGGGAAGAGAGAAGGGAGTGAGTGAGTAGAGAAAACCTAGGGGAAGCGTGGTAAGGGAAGTGATGGAGGGGGTTGACAAGCTTTCACCAGGTTGAGCCCATTGACGATGACAGCGGCATTGGCTACGAAACGTCACGCTTTTATGTGTGTGATTCCACTCCCTCCCTCTCCCTCTCTCTCTCTCTCTCTACTAAAATGAAATTTGCATTTATATGAGTTTAATTAAATTTAGTTTTAGAATTAGGAGAATTTATCGGAACGAATCAGTAGTTGAAAGAGAATCATGTGGAAGTTTATGACAGTTTATATTTAAACTATGAAAAATATTATTATTATTATTATTATTATTATTATTATTATTATATTATCCATTTCTTAAAAATAAATAAGAAAGAATATTTTTTTTTCTCTCACCACACCTGCCCCTCAACCACTTATTCTCGGTCTCACTCTCTTTCCCATGTCATCTGCCCCTTGGAAATGAAGAGTTCATTAAATGACTTAATTTCACCAGCAACCACTAAAATTAAAGTATAAAAACATATTTTTTTTTAATATCAATGTGTCTATTTAAGTAGACAATAGTAAAATAAAACCAACCTACGCAAAAAATAACAAAATATCCGGCGATTATTGAATCAAAGGATAAAGCTGTTGTTTTAATTATACTATAAAAAATGTATAATAGTTATACTTAGGCTCTTTTGTCCAGTTTAAATAGGCCTATTTATACTCTCAAACAGATTGAATTTTAAAATTTTTTCCTAATTTTATAATTATAATAATCATAATGATAATAATAATAAATTAAAAATACACAAATAGTACACTTCACTCATGGTAAAAAGATAATTTAGATCAATAGATTGATAATTGATATTTCTGAACATTTTTTTTAATAATATCTTGTAATAGTCTAACCGATCGATGTATAATGGATTTGGATAAAACTTTACCAGTAGATTCCTTTTTTAATTCAAAACAAACTTTCCCTAAGAAGTATGTGGCGGTCACTTCTAGTTTACGAGAGAAAATTATTATTAAATTATTTAATTAATTAATTTTTTAATCTTCTTATATCCAAACCGAACTTATAAAAACAGGAAATTAGTGGAGCACTCTGGTGGTCAAATAATAAAACATGGTAGCTAAATAGAATATCAATGAATTTATATGCAAACTTTAATAATTTTTATCTCGTAAACTAGAAACGTCCGCGACATACTACTTAAGGAAAGTTTATTTTTAATCAAAAAAGGAATCCACAGGTAAAGTTTTATCCAAATCCATCATTCATCGGTTAGACTAAACAATTACCAATATCTTTATCAATAGATAAGTACTTAAATATTTCAATTTATTAACATTATAATAAAATTATTCATATTATTTTATATCAATTTAAATAAGTTGACCTGTGGCCAGGTCCGAACCGACCGACAGTTTGAAGTAAATTAATTTCCAGCTACAGAAACAATTTCAAATAATTTTAATATATCTATTAATGTAATAAAAAACAGATATGGATAGAACATAAATATTTTTAATTTTATTTTATTTATAATATATAGCTGAAGTAGCCGGCGTTACCCGGCGTTACCCGAGGCTGTGACGTCATGAAGGGCTGGGTGACGTCATATAATTTTAAATTAAGAAAAACATAATGAAGATGATTTTTCCCGAGGATAAAACCAATACATTCGTGGTGATATGTAAAAAAATCTCCTCATGTGAAATTTGGTGTGAAAATAACCCTTTCCTTCCTATCGTCGATCGCTAATACTACCACTTCCGGTTTCCGGATTTGCACCAAAAGTTGATCAATTCATCCCACTGATGCATTAAGTAAATATACCAAATTTCATCAAAATCGGTTCAGCCGTTCAGGCTGTACACATCTATACGGACGGACGGACGGACGGACGGACAGACATCATGCTAAAAATACTTTTTTCTGTTAAGAAAATGCATGATTCGTGGAGATATGTAAAAATCTCCACATGTGAAATTTGGTGTGAAAACAATACCTCCCTTACTATCGTCGGTCGGTAAAAATGTCTTCTTATTATTTTTTAGAGATTTAATAAATTAATAAAGAATAGTTAACTATTTTTTAATTTTATTTTTTATAATAAAATTTCAATGTTTGTATTGGAATATATTAATTTATTGTAAGTATATAAATTCTTATTATGTACTTAATTATTTATTAATTTATTTTTTTCTAATTAAATTTTTTCAGATATCGAAAAAAATTTATTTTAATAATTAAATAGATAAGTTTAGGTTTTTTTTTCAATGGTATGGAATTGTTGTTTCTCTCTCCCTCTCTGTCTCTATTTAATGGGTTGAAGTCATACGAAACGAATCAACAGGGAGTGTGAATGTCCTTTTTTCGCTTTGTAGAAAATGAGAGAGAGTGAGAGAGAGAGAGAGTCATCCGAGCCGACTCGTAAAGTGGCTGCAAAATTCGTTACCGGTTCCACTTTGCTTTTTCTACCTGCTGGCTGGTCTCGTGCTGAGATATACAAGTATATGTGTCTAGGTATTAGTGTGGCTATGTAATTGAGACGTCATGGTAAAACTCTGACTATGTATTGGTGAGTCAAACGCCCCCGCACACACCCCACCTGCCTAACTGCCAAGCACGAAACAAGTCTATTAGCGATGCCAAGAGGCTTAACGTTAACAGTGAAGAAGGCGCGAGACCGATAATTTTATATATAAAAGAAATGAGAGAGAAGGGGAAAAGGAAAAAAAATACCAAAAATAAGGGTTGCTTATAGTGGAATATATTTTAATAAACTATTCACAATAACGAATATATATATATATAATTAATTTACATAAAAATCAACGAAAAATTCATTTGAAAAGCAAAGAAGTGTGTAATGAAGTATGAACAGAGGGAGTAGATGGGGGAGTGGGGGAAGAAAAAGGCAGATTTTTTTCTAAATTGTGCCCTGCAAATAGAGTAGAAGGTGTAAAAATTGATTCTTTAAGACACGCAAGACCGGACACGCCACACTTTGAACTATAACAACACAGTAACACCATTAATAACAAAACCCCATCACTCCCTCCACTCCACCTACACCACAATTACCACCATCATAACCTCTATATTAACCAAAAATCATTGATTTAGATATATAATAAAGATTTCAGTATAATAATGAAATTATCATTTCTTGTTCTATTTCTCTATTTACAAATCAATAAAATACACAAGTAAAAAAAAAATATTAATAAAGTCACTCGTTTTGAGTCATTTTATTTTATTTGTTCATTCCTATCGTTGATTGATTGTCTAAGATGAATGAATTTAATTATTTTATTTTAAAAACTTTTTTATATATTCAATATACTTAATTGTATCAAATTATTATATAATAAAATAATATTAAATTATTGTATAGGAGGCAGCTAGCCGAAAGTGTAGCGTAGCAATTATCTACACAATAAGTCGGCGTTCGATTCCAACTAAGAACAATTTTTTCTAATAAAATTCAATTTAACATCAGCTGCCTCCGGCTCAAAGGAACTGTCAGTTCTTGGTTCTATACATGCGGAAGTCAACGGGAAACCACCACATTAACATTCCCAAGAAAAATCATCAGGGTAGCTGGGTAGCTTCTAAGGCTATCCTAGTCATGATGATAGCCAAACTCCAAAAGAGAGACGGCACCTTAAGAAGAAGAAGAAATTATTGTATAGTATAATAAATTTATGAACAATTATTATTAAAAAAAAAATAATTTAATAAAATTAAAGTTAATAAGCATTTAATTTAATTATTTCTATTTAACAAATTGTTAAAAAGAAATTTTAAAAGATATTTAATACACAATTAAATCTCTCAAATATAAATATATAATTAAAATTTTAATAAAATATATTAATTAAGACTAACAAGTTTAAAAATTGATTAATTAATATTTCAATGATGATGATTTTAAGAGTGATAAAGAATAGCTATATTATTTCAAATAAAATAAATAAATTAATTACTTACTTAAATAATAAATTACTTAATTGATAAATTAATTATTTTATTTTCAATTTCTTATTTCATAAGTATTATTTTTTTTCTAATCAATTAAACATATTACAAATTATTATTAACACACTTGGAAAAAAATGATTTCCTGTTTTCACATATATTACTTATACATAAACCAAAATTTATGCAATATTTAAAAAAAAATTCCTTGAAAGTGAATTATAAGTGATTATATGACATTTACAATAGAAATTAAAATAATGTTAGACATTATATATTATTAAGATAATTTATAAGAATTATGTAAAAAAAAAACGATTAGCTTCATGGCTTAATAAATAAATAAATATATAAATGATAGTAAAAATTTATAGTAAATAAATACCTAAATAATAAATAATAAGGATAAAATAAAAGGAAGTTAATAATAAATACATATCTCTTATGCTTATTTTATTATTTTACATAAAAATTATGAAATTTTATTAAGTGAAAAAATAATATAATAAATAATAATATAAATAAAAATAATAAATAATAATATAAATAAAAATAATAAATAATAATATAAATAAAAATAATAAATAATAATATAAATAAATATATAAATAATACATAATAATATAAATTGATTAGCACTTTATTTATTCAGTTAATGTTTAACAAATTTTTATAGTATTAAAATATATAATTCTTTAAAAAAATTAAACTAGTTTAGAAATAGTATATTTATAGTTTAATTTGGTTGAAACTGCCTTATATATATGATGATCCAATATTTAGTAATCATTATTAATCACTTAATTAATATAAAAAATTAAATTTCCATATTTTTAAAATTTAATAATGGATTTTTTACTAATCATAAATAATTTAAAAAATTATGACCAAAATTTAAACAAATTGTAAATTATAAAGTTACAATTTAATAAATTATTGTAATGTATTATTTAACTTATTCCTGATTTCAATTTTCAAGTACTGTAATCACTAGAGACAATTTATTTTGCGTTAAAACTTTTAATATTTTTGGGAAGTTCTGTTTGATCAATTAGTCAGAAAACGATTTGTGTGAAAAATTTCAATTTCGATTATTTTAATTAATTATGGTAAGTATGAATAGAATTGTTGTTGTAATGAACTATTTTTCTGTTCAATTTGGTATAATCAATTCCATTCTATGGATCCCGGAATTTATTTATTTATTTATTTATCTGTAATGATATCTAAGAATATTTATATACAAAGTGGTATACTAAGTGATCGATTTTGCACATACAATTGGCTAATAAAAATACAATTTTATACTCATTTAAATCTTTAAAGGAAGGTTAATACTCTTTATACTTTTTACTATCTCGCTAGAGATAGTAATGCGATCATGAAAATTTTCGATGTCGAAATTTTGATGTTTTTATACGCTTTGAAGGTCCCTGAGTTATTTTTACTGAGGTTGATAAAAATGTCTGTGTGTGTATGTAGACAAGATAACGGAAAAACGATTTGAGTTAGAATAATAAAAATTTGGTATACGTGCATTATTCAAAATTCGTACTTTTGTATCAACTTTTGAGAAATGTAGCTCAACTGGAAGAGAGTCATTACCTAAGTTTTGAAATTTTTCCTCTAAAGTGACCATAAAAATAAAGATATATATTTGACATGATTAAAAATTGTATAAAACTGCTATATATAGAATTTCAGCTTGATTGAATAGCTGAAATTACCTCAATTAATTTTTTAACACTGCAAATCAGGCGCAGAGCCAAACACGTTCTGGTTTAATAAATGTTATTTATTAATTTTATAATTTAATTTAAATATAATATATGTTATTTAATCCAATTCAAATTGCGAGATAGTCGAGTGGAGACACTTATTTTTTTATTCTTTTTACAAAATATAGTAATAAAATGTAGTTTAAAAATAAATTATTTATTTATTAATATTATTTATATTTATTTATTATAATTCCTAAGTAATATAAGTAATATACAAATTTTAAAGATAAATATCATAAAATTCTTGTCCACCGTGTTATATGAGAGTATCTTAAAAAATAAATACAATAAGGGTGAGCGAAAGAGAGAGATCTTTTGATTGACATGGCATCTGACAGTGTTGAAGGGGAGGAAAAAAAAAGAGAGAGAGAGAGAGAGAGAAAAGCTGTAATTTCCTTCCTACACCCTTCATCCTCCATTCAAATCCTATCGTTCTTTTTTTTATTTTATTTCTTTTTCTGTTGAATCTAAATTATTAAAAAAAAAAAACAAATCATTGGGTGTTTGCAAATGGATCAAGACAATTTGATTTCAAAACTTTTATTATAATATAAAAAAGCGATTTTTTTTTGAAAGAAAATAAAATTACACTTTGTTTAGAAATTGATCATCTAAATAAGATGAAAGAGAGAGGGAGAGAAAGTAAAATTATAGAATGTCTTTCGTCTAATCTCATCTTGAAGGGATTTTATTTTTTGTGATTTTGAAAAATAAATAAATTAAAAAAACTGTTTATAAATTCTTTTTTCTCTCTCTCTCTCTACCTCTCTTTTTCTCTTTAATAAAGACATGAAAATAAATAAATAAATATTATTGTTTGTTTATATATTTATTTAAATTTATAATTGAATTTAAACATTTTTGAGATTAAAAATTGATCTGACTTATTTATTGGTGAATATTATTTTCTTTTTCATTTTTCTTAATTAAAAAAAAATTAATTAATAAATAAATAAATATAAAAAGATATTAAAATCATAACATTCCAGAAAAATGTTAATATCTGTAAACATATTACTATTAATATTATATAATATAATGATATATTTTGAAAATTCTAATTAAGGAAACATTTTGTTAGTATTAATAATTAATTCTGGCACTAACACATATTTCTGGACAAAATTTTTTAAAATAAATTTTAAAATTGTTTAATATAAATAACATTATTTTATTTATTTTTCTAAACATATTTTCAATCACTTATACCTATATTAAAACTGAAAATAGTATAGAAAAAATTATTTAAAACTATCTAGAAATCGATAACCTTATAAAAGGGAAAAAACAACAAAATATAAGTTAATTTATAATAATTTGTGAATTTTATTTGCTTATTACAGTAAAACAAAGAAGAATATAAAAGTAATAATTCTTAAAAAAATAATAAATATTTTTTTTCTTCATATAAAATAAAAGTGATTTTAGTTATTAACTATCAAACTATCAATCTATCTATCTCTGTGGCTCTACAGAATTCGAAAGTTCGAAACCACATTTCTCCAAGTGTCCCCAACCAACTCCTACCCTCTCCCATCTCCCTCACATCCTTTCCTACATTGTCCACCCACCGAGTCCTTAGTCTTGCAAGCGGACCTTTCCCAATCGGTCTCCATACCAATATATTTTTTTTTTGCCATTCTTTCCTCTCCACTTCTAGCCACTAGTTCTACCCACCGGAGTGGTTTTTACTATTTTTCGAAATTAATTTTTTATTAAAATCAAATATTAGGAGAAATTGGAGAAATTGAATTATTAAAATATTTTGATAATTAATGATTAAAATGAGGTAATAAAATTAAATTCTAGACATTTTATGTGTATGTAAATTTCTTCATAGATGTGTTATAGTCGAGATATCTTATCATTTCTATTTCTAATATTATTAATATTAAAATTTTAAATGTTTAACTTAATAAATGATATTAAAATTAATAATTTTCAAATTTTAGTTGAATTACATAAATAGAAAGGGTAAAATATAAAATAAAGTTATATGAAATTATATTTAGAAATCTATTTAAGACACTTTAAATAAAATATAGGTATGTAAAATTGTTCTATTACGTGACTTTTCTTTGCCTGTTTCTTGTTATTTAAGCATTATTCATAGAACAATTTAAATGATATTATCATATTTTTATAGGATTATAATTTGTGAATTAATTGAATGAATGTGAAAAATATGAATCAGCCCCTTTTATAATAAATATTATTATTGATGAAATGAACAATTTTTATGAATATGAGAATAGAAAAAGAATTTTATTATTTCAGTATTACGATGCCCCCTTTAAATAATAAATTTAAAAAAAAAATATTTTTTAGAAAAAAAATTAGAAAATTAAATTTTGTTTAATTTTTTTTCTTAAAAATTGTCTTTTTCTCGTTTCAATTCATTAATTTAATCCTCCACTTTTGACAAATGAAGATATATTTCAAATATATGAAGTAACTTTGTGTTTTTATATACAGGAATGCCCCGTTGTGTCCCGTTAATCCTTTTCGCTAATAACCCTGACTAAGCGAAACTGTGCAACTATTCGAGACATTAAATACATGCAAAACCTGATAATTAATTCCAAAAATACAAAAATACACAAATTTTACTCAATATAATGTCAAACCCAGTAATTATTAAACATAAACAAATAGAAATATAAACATGCATATGTATATGCAAGTTTTAAAATTTACAAAATTGTAAAATAGAAGTCTGTACGTTTTTACCGACCGACGATATTAAGGGAGGTATCGTTTTCACACCAAATTTCACATGTGGAGATTTTTACATATCTCCACGAATCATGCATTTTCTAAACAGAAAAAAGTATTTTTAGCATGATGTCTGTCCGTCCGTATAGATGTGTACAGCCTAAACGGCTCAACCGATTTTGATGAAATTTGGTATATTTACTTAGGCATACATAAATAATAAATATAAACATTTTTAATTTTATTTTATTTATAAAATATATGCAAGACCAGGCTGTGACGTCATATAATTTTAAATCAAGAAAAAACTAATAAATATGATTTTCCCGAGGATAAAACCAATACAAAGTGCATGATTCGTGGTGATATATAAAAAAATCTCCTCATGTGAAATTTGGTGTGAAAATAACCCTTCCCTTCCTATCGTCGATCGCTAATACTACCACTTCCGGTTTCCGGATTTGCACCAAAAGTTGATCAATTCATCCCACTGATGCATTAAGTAAATATACCACATTTCATCAAAATCAGGTGAGCCGTTCAGGCTGTACACATCTATACGGACGGACAGACGGACGGACGGACTGGCAGACATCATGCTAAAAATACTTTTTTTCTGTTAAGAAAATGCATGATTCGTGGAGATATGTAATAATCTCCACATGTGAAATTTGGTGTGAAAACAATACCTCCCTTACTATCGTCGGTCGGTAATTATACAATAACGAATTCGGACTGTTCGAATCCGGACATAACGGGTTATTCTTGTAATCAGTTACCTTACCATCGGTATACCACTATAATTGGTATAAAAATACTAAAAAGGTGATATTTTAAAATTTTTATCTATCTATCTCTGTGGCTCTACCGAACTCGAAAGTTCTTGGCCGCAGCAACCACACTTCTCAAAGTATCCCTATTCTGAGCCACAACCCTCCAATCCCTACCCTCTCCTATCTCTCTCAAGTCCCTTCCTACATTGCCCGCCCACCGCGTTCTTGGTCTTCCAAGCGGACGTTTCCCAATCCCCTACAATATATTTTTCGCCATTCTTTCTTCTCCCATCCTAGCCACATATCCTGCACATCGCAGCCTTCTAGATTTTATAACTCTAATCATGTCTGGAGATGCATAGTGATCATGCAATTCCTCATTATGCAGTCTCCGCCATTCCCCAGTGACCTGATTTTTCTTTAGCCCATAAATGTGTTCCTAGCATAAGCTATAACTTCTCCTTTTCCACACAAATATATATTTTTCACCATTTTTTCATGCCCATCACAATCTTCTTAAATTTATTACTTAATTACCTTGTCTGGAGATGCATAGAAGTCATGCAATTCCTCGTTATGCAGTATCCGCCATTCCCCCGTGTCCTCACCTTTCTTTGACCCATAAATGGTAAGCAAAATCCTAACCTATATTTTAAATCAATATATATATATATATATAATTTCCGTCGATTGTATGTGATGTCTGTAATATTATTAAGTTAGTTACAAACAAATTGTCAAAATTAATTTCATTTGTAACTAACTTCATTGTATTAAAACTAGAAGCTGCCTCACCTTCTATGAAGAGTTTTATGCTGCCAGCATTATATGATGCCGGGAACGGTTAGTCTATATTTTACAAGAAAGTTACATTTGGTGAAATAAGTTATTTTTTTTCATATACTTAATTATATACTTAATTTTATAAAAAAAATTAAATTAATTAAATATTTTAAGATGATATTTTAAAAAATAATATGTTAAAATTATTCTATAGTAATTTCTGTTAAAATTAATAAAAATTTAAAAATAATTTTAAAAAAATTCAAGTAAATATTATTAGATAAATTAGATATTGAAAATTCAATTTGTTAAATAAATTCAATAAATCATTCATTCCTACTTACTTATTTAAAAGATATTCACGTTTTGTTTTTGTTTGTTTTTTAAATACTAAAATTTAAATTAATTGAAATCAATTCTTTTGTGTGATTTAAATTTATTTATTTCATATTTATAAATTTATTATTTATTTTACAATTGATATGAATATCATCTATTATGTATAATACTTTTTTCACTTTTTAATTTTTTTGATAAAATTATATAAAAGAAAAAGGCGCCATTGGGTCTGTGGGTAGTGAACCTGCCTCACAATCACATGGTCCCCGGTTCAAGTCCCGGGCCTGTCAAGAGAATTTCCCTAGCTGGGGTCTATGGGACGGAGTCAACCCAGCCTCCGGGAACAACATTGAGGAAAAGCTACTTGATAGCGCCTCCGATCAAGAAAATCAAGGTAAAGGTTGAGAGGACCCGTTCTACTGATCATAGGACACCTCATTGATATAACCGACTTGATAGGCGTTGTCCTTGCGTAGGACATACAAAGTCAGAGGGTTTTTTTTATATAAAAGAAAAAAAAATATGTTATTGGTGGGTATAATATTATAATTGTAATTCTGCTACTGTTGTGGTGATTTATTTAATAAACATAAATTGATTTAACCCTTTTAATTGTTTATTTGTAAATTAGTCTTTCTTGTTTCTAAGTTAACAATTTTAATTGAATAAAAATAATTAAATTCTATTAACGAAAATAGAAAATAGAAAATAGAAAATAGAAAATAGTCAATTATGTTACGATTTAAAAATAAATAACTTTAAGAAACGAATGGCTGAAAATTAACTTTTGATTTAGGGGTGTGTCATGGATCATGGACACCCCTGATGATGTAGGTGTGGTTTTAGGAAAAAAAAAATAAAAAGATATCCCTCCTACCTCTTTCACCTTCCCTTCTATATAATCTAATTTACTTTTATAAATAGAATTTTATTAAATTAACTTTACATTGAAAGAAAGAATGAATGAATGAATGAATAAATCAATGAATCAGGTTTTTTTCTCATTCATTCTTTTTCTAAAAAAATAACTTAATCTTAGAAATTAAAAAAAATAGAAATAAAAATGAATTAACATAATACATTAATTCAATTACTGAATGATTAGAGTGAGAGTATGAAATTATTTCTAATAAATTTTAAAAAAAAATTTTAGTTCATTTGAATGTTTCTAATATATATAATTTATTTATGTATTTATTTATAATTTAAAAAAAAAATGAATGTTGTTTTTTGATTAAATTTTCCACTCATGTTTTGTGAATTAAGTGAGTGTTAAATGATCCAAGATTAGATTTCTCATTTCACTTGGTAAAATAGAAAGAGAAAGAGAGATTAAGAGAGAGAGAGAGAGAAAGAGAGAAAAAAAATTCTTTTAACGTCTAAATAATGCCAGATTGAATTTTCCGTCCCCTTTAACTTTCCGGCTCTCCTGCTGATGCCCAGCAGGGGGTTGGCTAAGGCCCCTCTTCACACCTGAGCTAATCATCATCTTCTTCTTCTTCTTCTTCTTCCCTCTCCTTCTCTCTTTTCGTTCAAGCGGTTTGAAACCACACGGAACAAAACAATCTGTCTTTCTTTTCTCCAACATCTTCATTCTCATTGTCCACGGCTCATAATTTAATGTAAAAGATATCTATTAACTACGTGAAATACATTTTAAAAATAACAAAATAAAAACAAAATTTATTTTTTCTATTAATATTATAATTAGTTTTTAATATAAAATAATTTTTATTAAATCAAACTAAAAGTCATTATTAAGTAATGATATGTAAGATTAATTTATTTTGTAAAATTGCATTTACCATATTTTTTTTTGTCGTTATATGATATAATATGTGAATATATGTAGTAAAAGTTGTGAAAAAGTTTAATAAGACTTTCTCTAAACACTAAATTAAATATAAAAGATGATCTCTTTTTCACTTAATTATGAATTTTCCAAAATACTTTATAATGGTGTAATATTTATATAGATTTGAAAAATAATGCTTACCTATATCTTCTTTCGAATCAAATCATATTTACATTATCTATCTATCTCTCTGTGACGCTACAAATAAAATTCTTAAAAATTCTTGCCTGCAGCAATCCCATTATTTCAAATGTCCCTATTCTGAACCACCTCCATCCAAAACTTATTCTCTCCCATCTCCATCAGTCTTTCATTACATGGTCTGTACACCATATCCTTGCATTAACTTGCTTTTCTCATTTGGTATCACTGTAAATAAAATTTTATGCTACTCTTTTCTCTCCAAAATAAATAGATGTCCTCACCTTCTCAACCTCCTACTATGTTTAGAGATGCATAGAGACAGTGGCGGATTAAGTTGATTGGGGGCCCCGGGCGGTAAAATTGAAATGGACCCTCTGTTATTTACAATTATATTTGAAAGACAAATTTTGTTTATATTATAATTTAGACTGTTTTATACTTACATATATAGTACTTATGTAAAAAATACATTATTGATTATTTTTTCTTAAGTTAGTCGGGGTTCAAACACGACCGAATAAATATCTGTTGTTCAATAAAGATCTGTATCAAGAATAACTTGTTTTATTTAAACTCCGATTATCCATAAACTCAACAGTTTTTTTAAATTATTTTTAAGGAAATATTTTTATTTAAGTTTCGGTGGGCCCCTCGGGCTGGTGGGCCCCGGGCGGCCGCCCGGTCCGCCCGGCGTTTAATCCGCCTATGCATAGAGATTATGCAATTCCTCGTTACTGTAACCTTATTTTGATCCAATGAAAACCCCTATTTATTTTAATAATTTATTCTCAAATATTTATATTTATTTAATAGAAATTATAAACTCTAGAATTATTCTAATTGAGAATAAGGATTGATTTTAATGTCTAGACCAGTGTTTCCCAACATGGGGCCCACATGGGACAATTTCATTGTAAAGGGGGGGGGGGGATTTGAAACTAGACTCGACACGATTTTAACCATTTTTAATATTAAAAATTATGTATATGTTACATAGAGGGGCATAAGAATTTTAGAAGGGCTTAGGTGGGGCATGGCACAAATAAGGTTGAGAAACACTTTTATTTCATACAATTAGTGAATTTTAAACTAAAATATAATAAGAATTTTTATTAATTCATAATATATTTTATAAATATATGTCATATAAATAATAATAATTCCCAATATTTAATTATACTAATAGAAAAAATATTTTAAGAAGTAAATAAATAAATAATAAGATTATTCAAATTTTTCTTCCATTATTTATTTTTTAATTTTTTTTTTATTTTTTAAATTTCGTTTCGAAATTCAGTTGAAAATTATTATTAATATTAATATTAATATTTTTTTATGATGTTAATCGGTTTTGGTGTCCTACTCATTGCCCTTTTCTCTCTCTCTCTCTCCCTCACTCGTTTATTCATAGACATTTATCAAAACAATTTTAATAAATATATCCAAGCCGTGTGTCGGTTTGGTGTTAATGCCGTTATTTAGTGCCCCCAGAAGAGAGTATTCATCCATTAACTATGAATAGATATATGATATGCCTAAAATATATATATTAGATTTAAATATTTGAGTAGGAATGCCTATTAAAGGCGCCTTTTCTTTTTTTTAAAGATCCGGTTTACATTTAAAAAAAAAATACAAAAAAAAGGCACAAGCATTGCTCTACAAATAAACATTTGAATTCATTGGAAAAAAAAAATGTTAATAGTAATAATTAACGATTTAATTTTAATATTACAGTTTCTTTGTGTCGTTGAAATTATTTTATTTAAATATATTATATTGATCAATAATTGGCATTAAAGCCCCTTTTCGCATTTGATTAGAAAATTCCAAGAGAAATGGACACAATCGTTTTTTTTTTCAATACAGTTATTCTAGATTAATAGAAAGATCATCGTTGAAGTAATAATTGCCTATTTAGAAACGGTTCAAATAGTCATTAGTCGCTTCGATAATAGATACCAGATTTATTTATTAATAATTTTATTAAAACATTCCTTCAACTCACTCAATCTTCATAACCTCACCCACTAGCTCCATCCCAATCTTATTCTCTTCTAATTCCTTCTCATATATGATTTTATATATTATCTCTTCAATTCAATTTATTTCAGTAAAGAAACTTTATTTTCTCCTATCCAAGAGATGATAAATGTACCTCCCACACATATTAATGATTTTAATAAGTTTTTATAAGTTGTTTTTTTTAATTTTTCATAAATAAATGAAATTTTTACTACTTGCAACTCTCAATAACCAAATTAAAAAATATTAATCAATAAATGAATAATTATATATATAAAAGCCATAATCACTCACTCTTTCCATAACCATTCGTTGCTATAGTAACATGTATATTGTCTACAACATGTGTTCCAAAATGTTTTTTACCTTCCAAAATTTACCCCTAGACATCCCCTCCACAGCCTCTGTATATATATATATATATATATATATATAATATGCCTAGATTTCATTCTTTTAATTTAATTTCTCCTTGGATTTGTTGATAAATTAGCTCTTATTCGTGTATTTAAAGATAATTACTATTTTTCAATATTAAGTATTAATATAAACTATTTTTAATTAGTAATTGTTATAAAATAAATAATTTTGTTCATCTCCTTTCCGAATGAATGGTTTCTTCTGGCAAATTTAAAAACTTCCCTCGCTAATATCAAGATTGAGATATCTTCGTAAGTACCAATATAGGTATATATAAAAGCCTTAATCACCCACTCACATGGTCTGTAAACGTTTATTCTAATGGATACGATTAAAAAAAAATTCAATAAATGGTAATTTGATTTTTATGTATTTTAAACAAATTTTTATTGAAGACTAGATTTTGTATGTTTTCTTATATAATTTTTGAGAAAATATTTTTTGACAATAATTTTTTAAAGAGTCTGTGAAAAATAATTAATAAACCATTAATTTTAATTTTTGTAAGTAGATTAATTCTATTTAATTAAAAAATAAAATAAATGGTTTATATATTTGCCCATTTTCATACAGATATAACAATGGAAAGCACCAATTGAAAAAAAAGATGTTTGATTCAAGAAAAAACTCACATTTAAACCCACAAAACGGATATTGAAAAAAATACGCCCAACCCTATGTCATGGATTCCACCCAGGCAACAGCCGATATTAGAGCAACCAACAAATGTAAATCTTAAATATAAACACTTATCGACAAAATAAATACTAATATATGATCATTGGTATATGAAAAATATTATTTTCAAAGAACTATTTAATTAATTACTGCACTCCACGATAGAATAATTTTAAACTGAAATTGCAAACACCGTTTGCAACAATTATTATTATACTTTTTATATTCCTAATGTTTACTAATTTTTTTTTCTTTTTAAACAAAAATTTATTTCTATTATTACAAACGAATAATATGGTACAAATATTTTTAATTGATTATTATTATTATTATTATTATTATTATTAATATTACAATTATTAATTCGAAAGTTGACCTGTTGCACAAACACTCACGCATATAAGTTATAATTTATATATCTTTTATAAATAATATTCAACATTTTCATGTAATAAATATAAAATATTTTTATATTATGAGAGTGAAGAGATATAGAAGAGAGAGAGAGAGATGAGAGTTCATCCTGATGAGCTATTCAAAAAAAAAAAAAAAAAAAAATGGTTTTTGACTAATACTAACGCCCGTAGAGTGAATAAATCATAATACAAATGACATACGAAAAGCAAAAAGGATAGAAGATAATTGAAGTACATAATCGAAAAAGATTTACACCTGTTGTTGTTGTTGTTAGTATACATGTATACATGTATACATGTATATATATATATATATATATATATTTGTTTGTGTGTGTGTGTGTGTGTCGAATTTGATATTAAAAACAGGCGCATTGAATAACGTTCGTTCAATCAACGTTAATTTTGTAAGCACAATTTTTATGATTGATGCCACAAATTCGTTTGCCACTTTTAATATAAACCCTCCTCCCCCAATTATACACACCCCACCCCCTCTCCTATTTTCATACAACCGGATATTGGCAAGTAAATGATGGATGAAAAAAATCCAATCCTATAACGATAAACACTTGATAGGTTTTATTATTATACGAGATATTTTATTCAGCTATCATATTAATTCCCTCTTAGAATGATTGCCGATTAAGTTCATTCGAATTCAAATTATTAATCATTTTATTCCAAAATACGATTAAATAATCAAAATAAATGGATAAATTACCTTGTAAATATCTATTTTTTAAAAAATATAATAAATAAATAAGCTATTTATAATTAATTATTATAAGTTATTGATCATTTTCTTAATATAATTTGTATCTCCAAAATTCAACAGTACTAATATTACTTAATTTAAGTGAATGATTCGTATGATATATACGAAGATAAATTAAAAGAAAAGGAGAATTTTGAATTTTCGCTGCCTGTGTACATTCGATTAGCGAAATTTTTTTGTCATGTTGGTACACATATGTTTGTCATAGGTTGGCATTATCAGCCATGTTGGATTAGTAGTTTGTTTTTAACAACTGAAAAAGTTAATCACGTTTTGTGTGTTCTTCGATTTTTTACTAAAAAAATCAGGAATATAATAAGGAAGTTATGCAACGTTTGCGTGAAGCAATACGGCTTAAACAATTAGAATTGTGGAAAAACAAATCATGGATTGTGCATCACGATAATGCATCAGCTCACGCATCATTGCTTGGTCGTGATTTTTTGGTCAAAAACAACACCGTAATCATGCCTTAACCACCGTATTCACCAGATTTGGCTTTTTGCGACTTTTTCCTATTCCTTCTTACCTTACATTTTATCAATTTCTAAGAAAGAATCAACTGATATACGAGGTCAGTTCAAAAGAAAAGATTAATTTTGAAATTTCTCGGGCTGTATGCTTCGAAGATCGAACTTTATTTTATTTTGTTGGTACACAAATGACATTATCAGCCATTTTGGATTAGTAGTTTGTTTTTGACAACTGAAAAAGTTAGTAATGTTTTGTGTGTTCTTTGATTTTTTTATTTAAAAAAAGAAATACTACAAAGAAGTTTGCAACGTTTGCGTGAAGAAATACGGTTCAAACGATCGGAATTGTGGAAAAACAAATAATGGAAAATGCACCAGATCACACATCATTGCTTGTTCGTGATTTTTTGGTCAAAAACAACACCGTATTCATGCCTCAACCACCGTATTCACTCGATTTGATTCCCTGCTACTTTTTCCTATTCCCAAAATTGAAGAGACCAATGAAAGGAAAGCGTTTTGTCCACAATTGATGAGATAAAGTCGGAAATGTCCATAGCGAAAAACGCATTTCAGAAGTGCTTCGACGATTGGAAGAAGAGCTGGCATAAGTGCATTATATCTGATTGTGAGAGGAATTACTTTGAAGGGGACAAAATGGATTTTGATGAATAAATAAATAATTTTTCGAAATAATTCAAAATTCACCTTTTCTTTTGAACAATCCTCGTATATTTAAAAAAAGGGCGTGACAAAATGGAAGGTATATATATATATAGAAGTGAACAAACAGGTCTTGTAACTCTTTTAATAAAATAATCTAGTTTGAATAATAGCATATCAATAAATAACTTAATTGAGAGATCAGCCTCGAGCAGTGTAATTGTTTTTCTCACGACTTGTTCATTCCTCTTCTCCCTCATTCGATTCCCCTCTTGTCTAGAAGCGTAAGTGTGGGCGGCTTGAACAGGGAGGGGGTAGAGCAACTAACTACATAAAAAGAAAGAAACAGTCTGCCAAGTCACCTTTCGTTAATTAAAATGTTTAACACGGAGGCTTCGGCAATCAGACTAACACAAAAAGCCTAACAAACACTACAACATTTCTTTCTCTCTTATCTTTCACTGACAAACAGAATTTAATCTATAAATATATATAGATATATATATATATATAGATATAGATATATAGATATATAGATATATATATCAATTAATTTGGTGACTTTGGCAGATAGAATTTCCAAGATTTGTTTGTCTCTCTCTTTAATGTTTTTTGAGCGTCTATGTGAGGGTATATAAGGGGAGACATTATTATTGTTAACAGAGTTACGCTTGTAACTTAATTAATTAACGTTTTTATTAAAAAAAAAAAAAAAAAAAAAAAAAAAAAAAAATAAGAGACCTTTTTCATGGAAGACAACTTAATTTAGAGTAAAAAAAAAAAAAATTAAATATCATCATGTTTTTTTCTCACACTCTCAGATTTATAAACTTTAACAATTTTGGTTTAATAACAATAAATAAATAAATAAATAGACAAGGGTGAGCATCACACACGACTCCTCTGATATTTCTTATGTCTGTTCTGGTTTCTTAAAAAAATATTAACGTGAGGTAATAAATAAAGATTTATAAGGTAAGAAATACAAAGGAAAAGTTTTAAAAAATCTTTATTTATTGATTTATATATACTTGGTTGAATTTATATTAACTTTTATGTAAAATTTTATTATTATTATTTGTCCATATTTCATATTAATTGATATTTTTTTTAAAGATTCATTCAGATATCAAAATAATATATATATATATAAGGGGATTAAAATTAAAATATATAAAACAATTATTTTGTCGGTTGTATTATATGCGTGTGAGGCATTGTCTATGACCTTAGGAGACGAGAGTAGATTTAGAGTATTTGAGAATAGGATTCTTCGCAACATTGATGGGCCAAAAATTATATGTCAGGTATTATTTATAATATATTATAAATAGTTATATAAAATGTCGCATCATGAGAGTGAATAACGAGGAATTGCATGATCTCTATGCATCTCCAGACATGATTAGAGTTATAAAATCTAGAAGGGTGCGATGTGCAGGACATGTGGCTAGAATGAGAGAAGAAAGTATGGCGAAAAATATATTTTTGAGGAGACCGATTGGGAAACGTCCGCTTGGAAGACCAGGAACGCGGTGGGTGGACAATGTAGGAAGGGACGGGAGAGAGATGGGAGAGGGGGTAGAGGTTGGATGCTTGTGGCTCAGGATAGGGATACTTGGAGGAGTGAGGTTGCTGCGGCCAAGAACTTTCGAGTCCCGTAGAGCCACAGTTATATATACAATATATATAAATATAATATTAGTTAAGAATTAATCAATTTGTTTTTTATATTGAATTACACAATTTTTGGACTACTAATATATATTTATATATATACTTTAAATAAGTGATTAATTAAAAGTTTATCTTTTGTAGATGATGGAAAGGATAATTTGGATCATTTTCTCTCTCTCTCTGCCTTTCTATTTTCTTGTTAGTATTCTATGTATATATATATTTCATAATGTTGATTATGATGTGATTATTAAAAATTCAGTTAATTAATCAACATTAGACGTCTTTCACGCTCTCCCTCTCTCTCTCTGTCTCTTGAAATCGGTCACCTATTCTGATGATATTTTAATCGAGTTGTACTAACATCATCATCAGCAGCAACATAAAAAAACAAAATTAATTACCTTTATGAAAATATAAATGATTCATCCATTCATTAATCTATCCATCCAGCTATCATTATCAATTTACATTGAAATTTATTAATATCAAGTAAGAATTTATTAATTGACATAGACTTACTACATTATTGAGTACAAAAATTATTCCGTTACTTATTTGACAATAAAACTATAGAAAACAAAATAAATTGTTGAATATAAGAAAAAAAAATATATATATTAGTAGTCCAAAAATTGTGTAATTCAATATAAAAAAAAAATTTGATTAATTCTTAACTAATATTATATTTATTTATTTATTTTCTTTTTCATTAATAATAATAAAAATAATGTTTTGTTTTAATTTTTGTTTACATATTTTTATTTAAATTAAATAATTTAATAATAATAATAATAATATAATTTAATTAGTATACACCACAATTTTAGTTATTATTTAATAATAAATTGATGATTGTTTCTTAACTTATATTATATTTATTTATTTATTTTCTTTTTCATTAATAATAATAATAATAATGTTTTGTTTTAATTTGTGTATACATATTTTTATTTAAATTAAATAATTTAATAATAATATTATAATTTAATTAATATAGAACCTAATTTTAGTTATAATTTAATAATAAATTGATGATTGTTTAAAAAAAATTTTCTTCTGTTGTTGGCGGGATGCT
Source organism: Labia minor (assembly GCA_963082975.1). Lineage (NCBI taxonomy): Eukaryota > Metazoa > Arthropoda > Insecta > Dermaptera > Spongiphoridae > Labia > Labia minor. The sequence goes on from OY720345.1 coordinate 11,365,792, forward strand.
GTAGGCGCTGTTTGGATGTATTGAAAGTTGTGAGAGGAGGAAAGGAAGCGAAAGAGGGGGCGGAGGGTGGAGGGATTTGGAATGTTGTTTCACGACTTAAAAAAGGAAAAAAAGAAGACCGACAAAGCTCTTCTGGCCAAAATGACAAATGAAGCCCCGAGACTAACCAACCAACCAACCAACTTGTTAACAAGATCCTACAGACAGGCAGTATGTCTTCACACCTTCACACTCGACATCCAATAGATATGATATACCTTCATCATTTTCTCTATCTTCCTTATTATATTATCTACATACTAACTCACACACTGTCTCACTTCAACTCATTGGGCGTTACATTTCATACCTATAACATATTATTCCTTTTCCTATTTAGAAATAAAAAAAAATTGATTATACCTACGTACAGCTTATTTTTCCATCACCTTATAGAAATGGATTTTGAAGATTGTTCACACATTGGCTAAAATAAAATAATAAATTAAAAAAAAAAAATAAATTATAGTATATTCATTTTCTTTCACTTTCTAAATACATTCTTTAAATAATAACATATAAACTGGTTAAAGAACTGAATTGAATTAAAAAGTATTTTATCCTTTATAATCAATTAAAAAGTGATGTAAAAATGAATGTAATTTGATTTATAATGTAAGTATTTATTTTTTTCTCTCTCTAAAAAAAAAATACACTAATAATTTAATATAATTAACATCTTAAGCAAAATGTAATTAACATAAGTACTTCAAGAAGAAAATAAAGTTATACATTTAAGACAATACCCACATAATTTGATAATTCTACACTTTACCAAAAAAATTTTCAAATAAAATAATCCCGTATCTCTTCTAGTTACATAGATAAAAATTATTGCAATTTTTATATTAAACGTCAAATTCCGACGGTATCTTTAATAATAATTAGAAAATGATGGATTGTCTAATTTTAAACAATACCAAATGCTGAAATAAAACCCACATTCAAGACTAATTTAATTTTTTTTTGTTTTTTGATGAGAAAACAAAATTAACTTTCAATTTGTCTAGAAGTTCAAACCTGTGCCTTAAAAGGCTTATCACATACAATACTGCTTACTTTAAAGTTCGGGGCCGCTTGCGGCCCGTCGTAAAAGTGACGCAATAAGCACGTTGCATACAATGTAGGGGTGGGTATAGATATAGATGTTCTAGATATAAAGATTTTTTAATTAATTAAAATTAAATGATTTTCTTCATGCGTCAGCTTTATAACGGGCCGCAAGCGGCCCTTAACTTTAATCAAAGCAGTAGATGTCTGTTTTTGGAGAAAATTATTGATTGATATAGAGACAGAGATAATTTTAAGATAAGAAAGAAGGATATTCATGGTAAACGCCTCCAGCCAATTTATTAATAACAAATTCGTAATATTCTTAAATTCAATGTTCATAAAGAATATCATTTAAGATTTATATGAAATATCTAACCATATAAATTAAAAATTTGAATTTATATTGTTACTCATTATAATATATAAAAAATCGGAATGTGGCTCTCATTGTCTTCATCCTTGATAATTCCTACACTTTAGCAGAAAACTCATTGCAGTTATATCGTTGTTGTTATGTTAGGAAGAGGGTATAGATTTGAACTTACTTAAAAATCATAAAAGTTAAAAAAATGGATTGTGACATATTAGCCAAATACGAATGAAAATCATAATATATTGAAAATACTATAATTTTACTGCATTAAATAAGTACCAAAAACACTGATAAGTATAACTTGGTTATATCGAGATTATTTTTACCGACCGACAATAGGAAAGTAAGGTATTTTATCACACCAATTTCACATGTGGAAATTTTTACATATCTCTATGAGTCATGGAGTTTGTTAACAGAAAAAAAGTATTTTTAGCATGATGTCTGTCCGCCTGTGCGTTGTATCTCCGTATAAACGTGTATAGCTTGAACAGCTCAACTAATTTTGATAAAATTTGGTATATTTACTTAATGCATCAGTAGCATGAATTGATCAACTTTTGGTGTTTATCAGGAAACTGGTAGTTTACAAAGAATTAATTTTATATTCATTGTCGGAAATTTTTCACTTTAAAAATAGTAGTAATTAATAATTGAGTAATTAAACTAAAAATACAAACCAAGATAATATAATTTAGTCATTTTAATTAAAGCTTTAAAAATATTTTTTTTATACTTTACTATAAGTATATATTTTTACCAATAATGTTATTTAGAAATTAATTTATTTCAAATCGTCGGTCGGTTCTGTGCCTAGCCACAGCTGATTTTTTACTAAGGTACTGGATATTTTTTAATAATCATAAATTTGAAAGAATTCATTTTCGAATTATTCTTATATATATTTATGATATTATAAGAAATATTAAAAAAATAACTTTTCATTATATGGTATAATATAATTTAAAAAGTTCATATTAATTTTACCATACTTTGAGAACAATAATTTAAGTCCTTCTTTTTGAATGATAAATGCATTTTTATTCATAATTTAATGCATTGATATTTTTTAAAATTTATTTTTTTTTATAAAAAAAAATTTAAACTATAAATATTTTTTAATAAAAGAAATAATTGTAATGCTTTTAAGGCGATTTTTTTACTAATTGTGTGCCTAACATTCTACCAAAGGTTTAATATAACTACTACGTATTTATTACACTTGTTGCCAACACTTCTTTAATCCCCCTCTTATCAACAAATTTAACATTAATACCCATTTATTCTTTTCTTTTCTTTTCTTTATGAGTAGATAATTAATCCTTTACAGCAGCGGTTTCCAACCTGTGGGGCGCGCCCCCCTTGGTGGGCGCGAGACTTTTGCAGGAGGGGCGCGAAGTCACTTCAAGTGTCCGCAAAAACTTTTGAAAATTCTCGATTTTTTTCCAATTTGGTTCTAAAAAAATTTTGTGGCCAAATTTTTGAACATTTTCGATTTTTTTTCAGTATGGTTTAAAAAAAAAAGGTCAGATGATTTTGCGATGCTCTGAACCATGGCCCACCCCTATTGTTATATTATTTCAGAAATGTACCCGACTATTAAAAAAGGAAATTATTACAAAAATTAAGATTATTACAAAACAAAAGGGGGGCTCAAGAATTTCTTTTAACAAAAGGGGGGCGCCGGTACAGAAAGGTTGGAAACCACTGCTTTACAGATTTATTTGAATTATTTTAATATTTTTTTTTCTCTTATACTTCTTTTATCAATTAATTATGATTTCTCTCAATTTGTACTTCTGATTGATGCACATTCATCCACATGATAATATATATATATATAAAATAAAATATCAATATATTCTTAATTGTATGAAAGAGAATGAGAGGAGAAAGAAATGTTCAAAAGGTCGGACATCTCTCTTTCTCAGTATGGAACGATTAATGGTTATTCTTCTTAAGAGGAACATTAATGACCTTATGTCGGCGGTTAGATCTAGTCAAAAAAATGACCACTCTCTCACACTTTAATATTATTATTAATAATAATAATAAAAAGATGATAAATTATACTTCTAATTTCATATTTGATAATTTAATTTAAAATTATCTGAATATGAATGAATCATATGAATATAAAAATGACTTTATAATAATTCTAAATTTAACATTTTATTCTACATTTATAGATAATAATTTATTCATTTATTTGATTTTAAAAATTAATAGAAAATAAATAAAACATGAAATATACCTACATATATATAACTTGTCAATTTGTATATAAAATAATATTAAATTATAAACTAAGTTGTAACATGTTTTACTCTCTCGCAAGAGGTAGTATTGCGATCACGAAAATTTTCGGTGTTGAGATTTTGATGATTTTATACGATTTGAGGGTTCCTGAATCATTTTCACTAAGGTTGACAAAAATGTCTGTCTCTCTCTCTCTCTGTGTGTGTATATATGTATGTATGTAACCAAGATTACGCAAAAACGGTTTGAGCTAGAATGATGAAATTTGGTACATGGGCATTATTCAAAATTCATAATTTTCTATCAACTTTTAAGAAATGTAACTCAACCGGAAGAGGGTCATTACCTACAACGTTTTGATTTTTTTTCTCTAAAGTGACCGTAAAAATAAAGATATCTGTTTGATAATTTTTCACATGATTGAAAATTGTATATAACTGCTATATATAGAATTTCATCTTGATTGAATCGCTGAAAGTACCAGAATTCATTTTTTAACACTGCAAATCTCACGCGCCAACACATGACGTGGTGCCATCAACAAAGAGGCAAACATGCGCTGGTTTAATATTTATTATTTATTATTTATAATTTATAATTAATTATAAATTAATTTAATTTAATTTAAATATAATATATTATGTTATTTAATCCAATTCAAATTGCGAGATAGTCGAGTGGAGACACTCCAGCTAATTTTTTTTTTTTGTGTTTATTTTATTCATTAAGATTTTGTATGTGTGTGTGTTGGATAGAAGAAAAAACACTTTGGTTGTGAATTCATTCATGTATTCATTAAAGAGACAAACAAGACAAGAGTGGGGAGAGGATAATGTTTTGCTTTTGTGAGGGTGTACAAGAAGTTGTAGTAGTAGTAATAGTAGTAGTAGTAGAAGAAGAAGAAGAAGAAGAAGAAGAAGATTGTTGCAAACTCCCCTTATTCATCTCATCCACCCACCTCTATATATGATATCTCCTGGTAACTTGCCAATTTGTTCCCCAGACTAATTAAGACTTGGCGTCGTTAAGGCTTTTAGGGTGATTTTATCAAAAAAAAAAAACTTTAGGTACTATTGATTTTAGCATCATAGAAAATTAAAGAGAGAGAGAGAGAAATAAAATGAATCTCACTGTGATAAATGAAATAAATGATCTAAAAATTAAGGATGTTGAGAGGAGGGACAAAAACTGAATGAGAAGAAAAGACAAGAAAAATAATTATGAATATAAAAATATTAGCAATATTTTAAATTTACTTAATCCATAAAATATAGTCATATAAATTATTAATTTATTTTATCTAAGTCCTATAAATTTTATTCAACTGCTAAATAAAAATGGTTTATGTTTCTCTTTCTCCCTCTCTCTCTCTCTCTTTTAATTTTTTTTTGATCTATATGAAAATTAAATAAATTATTTATTTAAAAGAAATTTAATTTATTAGAAATAAATTGAAAATTTTTAATTGAAATATAATCAATTTTGAATTTAATTTCTTTTTATAAATAAATTAATAAATTAAAATAATAAAGATAATAATAATAATAATAATAATATTAATAATAAAGTTAGGGGATGGGATTATAATAGCATATATATATATATATATATATATATATAATAAAGGATCAAATATTTTATCAAGTAAATTTGAATATATTTTTCATCTTGAAATGAAAATCAAGTTATTTTAATTAATTTGTACTATTTTAGGAATCAAATTTTTGATGGGTCATTATTACAAAACTGATTTAACAATTGTAATAAATAATTAAAAAATTATAAAATTTTTAAAGTTTATAATAATAAATTGCATAAATTTATTTAAGAGTCGAGCGATAGGTCGGTGTTCCAGGTACTATATATACGAGGGTGCTGTGAAAAGTTTCCGGCCTGACCACGAAAAACGATGTTTTTAAATTTTTTTTATTTTTTGCTTTATTTTTCAACATTCAAGATAGCTGAGACCTGTACGATGTCAGCTGAACGTGTGCGAAATATTTTGCACAAGCATTTGAATATGGAAAGCTGTGTGCAAGGTGGGTGCCGCGTTTGCTAACGTTAGACCAAAAACTGCTTCGAAAAACCATTTCTACTGACAATTTGGCACTGTAGGCGTGATCCAAACGAATTTTTGCGTCGATTAATAACTGTTGATGACTATTAAATTAAATTTAATGAATTAACTAATTAATTCATTAAATTAATTAAAACACTGTTATAATAATAATAATAATAATAAATATTTATTTTTCTTTGCCTAATTCGGCATACAAAATTATACAATTTCATAATTTCGAACAGTTTAACAAAAATTGCACAAAAATCAAAACACCGTTATGTATCAGCGTTGAAAAATATAGCAAAAAAAAAAATTTAAAAACATCGTTTTTCTTGGTCAGGCCGGAAACTTTTCACCCCACCCTCGTATTTATCGTGATTTAAGAATTTTAGTAAAGTTAGATTAAAAAAATAATGGAAATTAAATAAATTATTTATTTGAAAGAAATTGAAAATTTTTAATTGAAATATAATCCATTTTCTGTTTTTAATTTCTTTTTAAATAAATTATTAAATTAAGATAATAAATAAATTAAAATAATAATAATAATAATAATAATAATAATAAAGTTAGGGGTTGAGGATTATAGAAGATTAGAATTGTATGTCTTTATCATGTTGCCATTTGAAGTCATCTGATCTCTCCCTATCGATTTAAAGGAGAGAGAGAGAGAGAGGATGGTTGCCTGCTTGCCTTTTAAGGCCCTTCTGTCTGTCTCAAGAGCGATAATAGTCAAAACGAGAGCGAAGGAAGGGAGATAAAATTAAGAGTTGTACTAACATTAATTACATGGGGCGTTAGGGCTGTTTGCCAAGCAAGAAGACAGCCCCTCTCTTCTTCTCCCCATTTCTTCCCCATCCTCTTCTCTCCCTTGTTCTACTATTGCCACGCCACCACACATATGCCACTTTGCCTTCTACCGGTTGGTAAACCCTCCTTCATCCCCTCACACACCCCCTCCTACACTTTCCAATGAATGGCGGAGTTTATCTAACGTTGGAAATTGCCAGCAGCCCCTCCTGGAATGTTGCTGCACATAGAATTGTAAATGAACTCAAATGATTTTGGAGGTGGGTGAGACTTCTCTTACTGTTTGCTACCAAACAAATAACCTTCTACGTTCTACAAACCCCCCCCCCCCCCGCTCCACTCTCAAAAAGAAAAAAGATAAAAATCACAATTGTTATTTTAATAAATTATTTTCACATTTATTTTTTTATAGTAACTTAATGTATTTTCTTTCTTTAAAAAACCATTATACTTCATATAATTACAATATATATCGTCATAAATTAATAGATTAATTTATCAATTTAATTATTATAATAAAAAGATTGAAAAAAAATGGATTCTAAAATTATGGTCAGTATTCATATTAAATCAACCATCAAAAAGGATAAATCACCAATAAATAAAATAATTTTCTTTATTTTTCACAATTTTCAATTTAATTTTATACTTATAAAATAAATAAATAAACAATATTTAAAAAAAAAACAATTAATATTAATTGATGAAAAGAATGAAAGATATTCATTTGAATTTTTTTTCCTTGTTTTTTTTTTTTTTTTTGCAGTAAATTTAATTAATCCTCTCTTTTTTCTCTTTTATCTACATTGACGCATGTCTATCTCTTTACTTCCACCCACTAACTTTAAAAAAAAAAAAAAAGTCTTAAAAGAAAAAAGGGCGCTCGCGAGTACTCTCTTTTACCAAAAGCGACATAAATCTTGCAGCGCACGGACGCACACTAAAAGCCGTGGAAAATGGCGAGACTTAAGAGAGAAAGAGAGAGAAGGTCCACCCTCATCTTCACCAACACCCCTTCTCCTCCTCTACTCGTACTCATCCCCCCTTCCCCACCTTTCCTCCCTTCCTATCTCTTTCTTTCTTTTTTATCCCCCAAATTGGAGCCCCTCTTCCCGGGAACGATGGGTGGGGCTTTTGACTTTTGGCTTCTCTGCGCGCGCAATCCCCTTCTACTACACCAACCCCCCAATCCACCCACATCCCCTGCAATCAAAAGAAGGATTTTTAAACGACACATTTTGAGATTTCTTTTAACCGAAAACTTTTTCTTCCCTCGTTCGTTTTTCTTTAAATAACCTTTCTTCAAAATATGAGAATATAATATATTTCGAATATAAATTTTCTCTTCTTCGCTTGATTTTTTTTTCTTTTTCTTATTTTTTCAATAAAACAAATAATTAATGCTTTATTAAATTAAATTTATTAATATTTTAAATAATAAGGAAAATTAAATTAACAATACAAATATCAATATATGTATAATTTCCTATGAATGTATGTATGAAATGTCTGTAACAATCTGAAGTTAGTTACAAATTTAGAATTTTACAATTTAAAATTTTTTTTAGAATTTAAAATAAAAAAATTTGAAATACAAATTGAAATATTCTAATTTTTGATATTAATATTATTTTTTATCATAAAAGAAAATGTATTAAACATAATAAACATAAAAAGAACACTTATCAAAATTATCAATTTGTTACTAACTTCATTTTTTTTTAATTTTGTCTTGTAATTATTATTTATTAAAAAAAATAAAAAAAATATTATGACTATTTGAATAAAGTTATTAATTTTATATTTAAAATTGTATTGTAAGTATTTGAAACATAATTTCCTAAAAATTATTATTATTAATCAATCTCGTGCGGTTAGAATCCGCCTGTCCCTCTAAGAAGAGTTTTAAGCCGCCAGCAGCATATGATGCCAGGATTCTATACAAAAATTATTATAAAATTAAAATGAAAGCCTTTTAATTATATATATAATTATCCAATTGATTATAATAATCAAATAAATGGATTATAATAATAAAATATTATAACTATAAGTTAATCATACTTAAAAGCTTACAAATATTTTAATATAAAAAAATGATAAATTATTTAATATGAAAAATATTTTTAATTGTATTTTTATAATTAATTTAATTTATTTATTTAATTTTTTGTAATACTTATTGTTAATAGTAATTAAATTAAAAAAAAAATAGTAAAACTATTTACGTTAAAAATGAACCCTAAAAAGACTAATGCCAAAAACAAATTGTATAAGAAATATGTTCGAAATTCTTATTCCATTTTGACGTTGGCTAATAAATAATTTGATCATAAAAGTTGTGCAAACAGCTGAGGCCATTATAATTTCTCACCCTTCTTCATCATCACCCCTTTCCCTTACTTTCTATCCTTGATTCACTCCTTTTTCACCCCCACCCCCCCTCCCGCCTCCCCCAAGATATTTCTAAAGTTCACCACAAAAGTAATAAATATTTAAATTGTATTGCAAATTTATTCTACTTCCGTGTGCTCTTGAAAAAAAAGTCTTTAGAAATGAATTTAAATCAAGATGTAATTTGAGTGGGTTTATTTTATAACATATAATATGATTAAAAGTGAGGTTAAATAGATTCAAAATGAACATTATAATGCTTTCTTGCTCATTTAAATGATAGTGGAATAAGTTTCCATCTCTTTTTATAGACTTTTATACATTCTATATTACTTAAAACAAATAATAGTCGTAGTATCATAAATGATATTCGTAAAATAAAATAATTCATCTTGACTATTTCTCTTAACTTGGTCAATTAAAAAATATTAATTAAAATATTTAACTAATCAAATTTTTATTTCTTCACTCAACAAAATTGTTATAATTACTTAATTCATTCAAGATCACAAGCGATTATATTTTTTTACAATTTATTTTATTTAATTAACAAAATATTCAATTTATATATATATAGTACTGTATGTACTATACTATTTAATATTTATTTTAATACTTCTTAACTAGCAACGCCATCTATTATTAAACACGCGGACAACAGACAGACAATAAATTCAGCAGAAAAATAATCTCCTGGAAAATTAATAATTAATTAATTTTCCAATTTAAATTATTATTTTATTTATTAAAATTAAATAAATACTTTGAAATTAACTACATATATTTATTCATATTTAACTTATATATGTAATAACAAATGAAAAAAAAATAATTAAATAAAATTGAAAACAAAATTAATAGATTTTTAATAAATGTCATAAAACAAATAAATTAATTGATTTATATATCATTTGAGAGATGACATTTTCATTTTGAAAAAAGAAATATATTCATTGATTTTTTTTTGTTTCTGTCAAAAGTAAAAGAATAATAAGAGAAAAAAAATTGCTTAAATTTAATAATTTATTGTATCTTACTATACTAGCAAAAATTGTATATATATATATATATATATATATATATATTTGTATTTTTAAATATTAAACCGCTCGATGGATTTTTTGAAATTCACACCATAGATAATTTTTAGAAAGAAAAATCCATCTGTATTGGTTTCAGCCTCGGGAAAATCATCTTTGTTTGTTTTTTCTTCTTTAAATGACGTCAGCAACTACGTCAGACAGGGCTACCTAAAATATAAAATATTATTAAATATAAATAAAATCAAATTACGAAATATATGTTATATTATATCCACAGGCCATACTTTTCAGTCATTCAGTGCATTAATACTTACGTTTAAGGGTTGTATGTTTTAGGACTATTTTTTTTCTTAATTTGTGTTCTTTTAAATTATTTGAACGGCGGCTCGGTGAACAGGTACTATATATATATATATATATATATATATATATAGAGAGAGAGAGAGAGAGGGAGAGAGAGAGAGAGTAACTAATCGGAAGGTTGTATCTCAATTGGTAGTCAGTGATTTGTTCCAGTTAAGAGAAAAAAGTATTTTTTTCCATCCCTTTGTGGATGACTTTTTTCAAACCACTAACTTTATATATATACAGATTCGTAGCAGAGCTGCACGCGTGCGAGAAGTTGTAAAGAGAAAGGGAAAGAGAGAGAGAAAGAGAGAAATGGTTGCGGAAGCTTCGTCTGTATATCGCGGGGGTTGGAGTGAAAGAGAAGGAGAGAGAAGAAAAAGTGGGGAGGGGTGGTTCTTGGTGGCGGCGGTGAGATTAATGAATCCTCCCGAATCGTAAAGTTGAGAAAAGAGAGACGGTAAAGAAAGTAGAGAGAGAGAGAGAGAGAAAGGCAAAAAATAAAAAATAAAAAAAAGGAAAAGTTTTATGACTTTAGCCAAAAGAGAGTGAGAGAAGAGAATGAAGGGTGCTCTCTCTCTCTTTTGCGCACACTTCGTGACATCGAGCCGCCCAAAACCCCGCAGGGATTCAACTTAAATCTAAAAATATTATATATTTTACTCATCCCTAATCTCCCTCCTGTCTTCTTCTTCTTTTTCTTCTTCTTCTTCTTCTTCTTCTGCTTCTACTTCTTTCTCCTCTCTCTCTCTCTTTTTCCATCTTGATTTATCTTATATATAAATTGAGAAAAGAAACATTTTTTTTGAAAAACGCAACCCTGTTTCAACTTGGTCGATTAACGAAACTTTTTCCAAAAATAAAATTTTTTATTATTATTAATAATAAAAATAATAATAATCATAATCATAATAATCATAATCATAATTTTTTAAATATTGTCCATGAATTTAATTAAATAAAAAAATTATAATGAATCAATATATACCTTTGATATCTTAGATAACCATTTTAATTTAAAATTAAAAAAGCTGTGGCCAGGCACAGAACCGACCGATGATTTGAAATAAATTAATTTCCAAACGACATTATATATATATATATATTAAAAACATTTTAAAACTTGAATTAAAATGATTAAATGATATTATTTTGGTTTTTATTTTTAGTTCAATTTCTCAATTAATAATTACTACTATATTTTAAGTGAAATATTTTCCGACAATGAATATAAAATTAATTCTTTGTAAACTAACACTTCCGGTTTCCGGATATATCCCAAAAGTAGATGAATTCATGCTACTGATGCATTAAGTAAATATACCAACCACATTTTATCAAAATCTGTTGAACCGTTCAAGCTGTACACGTCTATACGGGCAAACAATGGACAGACAGACAGACGGACGAACGGACAGGCGGACAGATATACATACATTATGCTAAAATACTTTTTCTTTTAACAAAATGCATAATTCGTGTAGATATGTAAAAATTTCCAAATGTGAAATTTGGTGTGAAAACAATACCTTCCCTTCCTATCGTTGGTCGGTAAAAATAATGAAAATATTGATTAAATAGATGAAACAAAAAAAATTATTTCCAAATTTTTCTTCAATTGAAAAATGTTAATAATTTTTTTTATCTGATAACTTTTTTGCAATATTATTAATATTAAGAGTGATGTAAAACATTTATAAATTAAACGAAAAAATTAAAAAAATACATACTCAGTGTGTAAGTAAGAGTATATAATATTTTTTAAAATTTCTAAAAATTAGTTTATATTTTTATTTTAATAGTAAATATTAATTATTTCTATCTGATGACAGATCCTGTATATACATCAACTAGAGAGTTTTAATAAAATAATAAGAATCAACTTACTATATATGTAATTAAACATTAATTTATTTATTTATTTATCTTTAGGAGATAAAATTTCATTTATTTGAAAGAGAAAGAGGGAGAGAGAGAGCTATTATACTATACTTACACCTACCTACCTATATATTTTGCAATGTTCTAAATTATCTTAAGTTATTTCATCTTAAGCACCTTTTATGTCTTCATAAATTAAATATTTATAAAATAATAATAATAATAATATCTAATGCCCTTTTCTCTATCTCTGTCTACTCCAACCTCTTCTCTTCCTCCATCCATCGTCATTCCTTCCATCTATGGCATTCTATTTTATATTGAATCATAAAATTATAGTTATGACTTAAGCCATTACAATTGTCCACAATTAATATTGGTTTTGTTCTTTTTTTATTTTACAAAAAACAAAAAAATAATTAAACTATTTGATTTCTCATTAATCTATTGAATATTTTATTTTAATATGCATTTATTTATTTTCATATCTGATTGATTCAATTATTTTAAATTCTGTTTCATTTGAGATAATTGAAGAAAAGTATATATCTTATCTTATTATACTAGCAAAAATTGTAGGTATATATATATATATACTTATATATTTTTGGGATATTAAACCGTTCTAAGGATTTTTTTGAAATTCACACCATAGAAAATATTTATAAAGAAAAATCGATCTGTATTGGTTTCAGCCTCGAGGAAAATCAACTTTATTAGTATATTCTTAATTTAAAATAATAAACTTCAATGACGTCAGCAATTACGTCGTCTATATTGAAATTTGCCTCCTTTTTTTAATTGATATTGTATTATTATTCTTTTATATTTAAAATATTTTAAAATTTTTTATTTAATTTAAAAATAAAATTAAAAATATTTATTTTAATAATATTTTAGTATAAAATTACGAAATATATCTATGATTCCCCTACCCAAAAAAAAATATTCATGAAGTTAGCAACATAGAAATACATATGAACAATAATAAAGGAAGAAATTTCAAATAAATTGTTGAATAACTTGATCTATTAGATCTAATATTAAATAAATTATATTATATTAATTAAAATGTTTTTTATATTAAATTATAAATAATATAAATGATATTTGATTATTATAAATAAAAAGAAACAAATATAACCTCCTTTCTTAATTCTCCTTTAAATATAGACAAGTACAAGTGTCAATATAATTTCAGAATTTATATTATTAACAGTAGTAATCCTTGGACGAAACAGTCTATAAGCTATTGCTACTTTGAAAAATATAAAACTGAAGCCTTCTAATTATAACAACATACTGTATATATATAATATATAATCAAATATTTTATCAAGTAAATGTGAATATATTTTTCATCTTGAAATGAAAATCAAGCTATTTTACATTAAATTGTACCATTTTAGGAAACAAATTTTTGATGGGTCATTTTTAGAAAACCCATTTAACAATTGTAATAAATAATTAAAAATATTGTAAAATTTTTAAAGTTTATTATAATAAATTGTATAAATTTGTTAATGAGATGAGCGATAGCTCGGTGTTCCAGGTACTATATATATAGATAACGTGAATTAAGAATTTATATATATATAAGTAAAGTTAGATTAAAGAAGATAATAATAGAAGTAGAATGTGTGTGAAGATTTATATTTATAGGTATATTCTTGATCAAATGTAATATTATCTCATCTCTATATTTTGTCACCTGGCTAAATTTTTTGCTTTTTTTTTATCTGTTCATAAGTTAAGTATACCAAAGGTTAGGTTGATAGGTGGAGGCATTTTTCTTTCTTTCTTAATATTGAAGCATGATACACATCATTGGTAAGTCCAAATGAGATTAGTCTAAAGCGATTTCTCATTTCCATCATCTTAAAAAAAAAGAGAATGAGAGAAGATGAAACGAAGAGAGAAAATAAATGATGTATCTCCCATCTCAATTACTGACCTAAATTATCTCTCTCTCTCTCTTTCTTTCTATTCGTTTATTTATTTATTTATTTATTTATATAGAAATATATATTTTATAATTTTTTTTTAAGTGAAAATATTTTTAAATATTTTTGTACAAATATTTTTTTATATCATATTTAATATTGTATTTTGGAGAAATAAAAAAATATTTCATATATTTATATAAATTATATCATCAACAAATGTGTATCATAATATTCCCTTAATGCTAGTAACCTAAACATTAGTACATTCTCCCAATTGTCTCCCCATCCAAGTTCTAATAACCTAACCCAATTTCATCAAATCTACCTTTATATTGTCTGCCCACTCACTCTTCGTTTCACAATTGGTTTTTCACCTGTAAATAAACTAAACTTATTTACTAGCCATTCCACACCCATTCTAGCCACGTGTCTTATCCATTTATCTTAACTTTCTTATTATACTAGGAATGGTTGAATATATATATATATTTGTATTTTTCAAATATTAAACCGCTCGAAGGATTTTTTTGAAATTTACACTATAGATCATTTCTACAAAGAAAATCCGATCTGTATTGGTCAGCCTCGTGAAAAATCATCATTGTTAGTTCTTTTCTAAATTTAAAATAGGAAATTTGAATGACGTCAGCAATTACGTCAGACTTAAATACAAAATATTATAAATAAAAATTAAAAATATTTATGTTATATCTACAGCCCAAACCATTCTGTCTTTCAGTGTATTAATTCGTACTTTTAAGGGTGGGTTATTTGTTTTAGGACTATTTTTTTTTTTAATTTATGTTCTTTTAAATTTCAAATATTTGTTCGCTTATTTATTTTAAATAATAATCATAATCTTCAATATTCATAGTTCATCAAGAATAATCTTTTTAAAGTACCGAACGACGGCTCGGTGAACCAGGTACTATATATATACCAAATATATAACTAAATAATATAAGGAAGAAATAAAAAATATCGATCTTTAGTGGAAATGGAGTGATGTGAGGGTTGTGCAGTTGTATGATCTGAATGGGAGGAAGGGAAAGAAAAAAATAGAATTAATGTATATATATATATATATATATATATATATATTTAATATTTTATATGATTTTTTATTGTCTTTATAAAACATTTTTCTAATAAAGAAGAATTGTAAGCAAATCAAAAAAGTTTCGTAGATAGAAAATTTCTCATGAAAGTAATTTAAATAGTAGATATATTTGAATTTCTTTTTTCTCTATTATCAACCTCCCTCCTCTCTATTCTCCCCCACCTCTCTTCTATTTTTTCCCAATCCCCAATACTGAAAATACTCAATTCTATTTTTATTTTTCTTATTATATTATAATAAATTTTATATGTTATATTAAAAAGAAATAAGAGAGAGTAAAATGTGGTGTCATATGAAGAAATAAATGAAATTTTTAGATTTTTAGATTCCGAAAATTTATCAAATACCTCCTGTGCTTAGAATTTGAAAGATAATATCCCATTATAAAAATAATAACACAAGTTTAATTCTATTCAAATTTATTATAATAATTATTCTTCATTTTCTCCTTTTAAATTAAATTAAATTATATATATCCATCACATGCTCTGTTTCTTTACGAATCTGAATAACACTCTTTAGCATTCTTTAAAAATTTTCCATTAAAATAAAATTTTCAAAATGATTTTGTAATATGTCCTTTCCATTTTTACTATCTCGCCAGAGATAGTATTGCGATCACGAAAATTTTCGATGTTGAGATTTTGATGTTTTTATACGTTTTGAAGGTTCCTGAATCATTTTCACTAAGGTTGAGAAAAATGTCTGTATGTGTGTGTGTGTGTGTGTGTGTATGTGTGTGTGTATGTATGTAGGCAAGATTACGCAAAAACGGTTTGAGCTAGAATGATGAAATTTGGTACGTGGACATTATTCAAAATTCATAGTTTTCTATCAACTTTTGAGAAATGTAGGTCAACCGGAAGAGGGTTATTACCTACAACGTTTTGATTTTTTTTCCTCTAAAGTGACCGTAAAAATAAAGATATATGTTTGATAATTTTTTACATGATTAATAATTGTATAAAACTGCTATATATAGAATTTCAGCTTGATTGATTCGCTAAAATTACCAGAATTAATTTTTTAACACTGCAAATCTCACGCGCCAACACGTAACGTGGTGCCATCAACAAAAAGCCAAACATGCGCTGGTTTAATATTTATTATTTATTATTTATAATTTATAATTAATTAAATTTAATTTAAATATAATATATTATGTTATTTAATCCAATTCAAATTGCGAGATAGTCGAGTGGAGACACTCCAGCTAATTTTACTTAAGAAACATCTTCACGTTTGATTTGTTTTTTTTTCATTTTTGTTTTAATATTTATAAAAATATTTTTGTTTCTTTTTTTCTTAAAGAATTCGTTATTGGAAAACATTAATTAATTCAATTAAAAATGGAAAGAAATATATTTTTTTTTGACTTTCTACTGATACTATATATACTATCATTGTATAATCTTTCTAAAAAATAAAATTGATCCAAAATCAAACAACTTAAATATACATTCATGTATATCGAATATTTATCAAGTTAATTTGGATTCTAATTAACTCAAAGTTTGGTCAGCATCTTTTTATTAAATAAAAAAAATCGTGCTGACCGAAACAAATTCTGTTGGAGATTTGGAGAGCTGAAGAGAAAAAAGGAGAGTGGGCTAAATAATATTTTAATATTCCGTTTTAAATTAAATTTTATATTCTTTATTATTTTAATAAAATCCTTATAATTAAATAAATATCTATTTTTTTTCCTTTTACTATCTCGCTAAAATTGTGATCATGAAAATTTTTGATGTCGAGATTTTGATGTTTTTATACGTTTTGAATGTCCATGAGTCATTTTCACTAAGGTTGAAAAAAATAACTGTGTGTGTGTGTATGTAGACAAGATTATGCAAAAATGATTTGAACTAGAATAATGAAATTTGGCACACGGGCATTATTGAAAATTCGTAGTTTTCTATTCATTTTTGAGAAATTTAGCTCGTTCGGAACAGGGCCATCCTATCACGTTTTCATTTTTACTTTCCCGCATACTTCGTATAAGGGAAGTATTGGAATCGTCAAAAATTTCGACTTCGAGATTTCGATAGATCTTGACGTTTTAGACCTCCCTGAGTCGGAAAATACCATTTTTCGAATTATGTCTGTGTGTGTGTATGTATGTATGTATGTATGTATGTATGTATGTATGTATGTATGTATGTATGTATGTATGTATGTAATGTCTGTAAGCAAATTTATTCAAAAACTAATCAAGCTAGGACTTCGAAATTTGGTACACCGATATTATTCACAGTTTGTAGATTTCTATCAAAATTTCGTCAAAATCGGTTAACCGGAAGTGGTACTTTACCTTCACTGGTTGCGTTTACCTTTCAAGTAAAGTACCAGTTTGCTTCGAGATATTTGCTTCATATTTTGTATATAGATTTAAAAATATGAAAAAAATTGAGATACCAAATTTCATCATGATCTGACTACCGGAAGTGACATTTTACCTATACAAGTAGCGTTTCTTTTTTACCGACCGACTATAGTAAGGGAGGTATTGTTTTCACACCAAATTTCACCTATGGATATTTTTAGGTACATATCTCCACGAATCATGCATTTTCTTAACAGAAAAAAGTATTTTTAGCATGATGTCTGTCCGTCCGTCCGTATAGATGTGTACAGCCTGAACGGCTCAACGGATTTTGATGAAATTTGGTATATTTACTTAATACATCAGTAGGATGAATTGATCAACTTTTGGTGCAAATCCAGAAACCGGAAGTGCTAGTATTGCCGATCGAAGAGAGGAAGTCAAGGGTTATTTTCATATCAAATTTCACGTGAGGACATATCTCCACGTGTTATGCACTTTGTATTGGTTTTATCCTCGAGAAAAATCATCTTCATTAGTTTTTTCTTAATTTAAAATTATATGACGTCACCCAGCACTTCATGACGTCACAGCCAGCCCTTATATATTATAAATAAAATAAAATTAAAAATATTTATATTATATCCATATCTGTTTTTTTACATTTAAAAAATCAGTTAATCGGAAGTAGCACTTTATTCTATATATATATAAATGTTACCAAATATCAAATTTGACACCAATAAACTAATACGAACTGGCTCTTTATCAATACCAAGTTTACACATTCTAAATATTCATTCACAACTCTTTATACCTATTTATATGCGGGAAAGTCTAGGGGAGGACACTCCCGCTTATTTTCCTCTAAACTGACCATACAAATAAAGATATATGTTTGATAGTTTTTCACATGATTAGAAATTGTATAAAACTGCTATATATAGAATTTCAGTTTGATTGATTCGCTGAAAGTAACGAATTTAATTTTTTAATACTGCAAATCACGCGCCAGCACGTGGTGTGGTGCCACCAACAAAGCGTCAAATATATGCGCTGGTTTAATAAATATTATTTATTAATTTTAATTTATAATTTATTTATTTAATTAAATTTAACTTAAAAATGAAAGTAAAGGTTTTAAATTTAATATATATTAATTAATTAATTTAATTAAATAACAATACAATACTGTAAATTTAAATTTTTAATCCAAAATTAATTCATCCAATTAATTATATTAAATCTTTAATTTATAATTAATTTAATTTAATTTAAATATAATATATGTTAATTAATCCAATTCAAATTGGCGAGATAGTCAAGTGGAGACACTCCAGATTTTGTTATATTCTATTTTCGCCAGGATTGACAGGTTTAAAAATTAGTATTAGTATTAAAAATCTATCTATTCGTTAATAATACATATATAATATATCAATTTAGAATAAAAGTGTCCATTTTTCTATCCCTTCTTCACTTTCTTATTTACATTCAATATTATTTTTTCTTTTTATTTGATTATTATAATTCAGTGTATTTTTGTTGTTGTTGTTGTATTTAATATAGTATTCATTTAGTATTCTAATATGAATGTTGTGGTTGTTTTTTTTCTGTTAGTAAGTATATAAAGTAGTAGTACATTGTTTCAATCGACCGTTGACTTGGGAAACTACAGCAACTCCTTTCGGTGTCGTAAAGCAGTGCTCATTTGTTTCCCGGCTGCTCCTCGATTTTGGGATGGCTCTCGCGAGACTCGTACCCACCGACAACCTTGCTTAATAGAAAATAATAGAATTAACCAGAGTAAGAGAGAGAGAGAGAGAATAGAACGAATGAACGTGTGTGCCTAACGACTCTAGGACAGATTAAATTTTCAAACTTTTCGACAAAGTTCCTACCTTTCTCTCTCTCTCTCTCTCCCTCTCTTCATTTCACTCATTCTCCTACTCCCTCTCTTCTATTCCCTTTCCACTTTCAACTGACATATATATATATATATATATATATATATATATATATATATAGTTGTGGAATTAATAGAAAGTTTGCGATGCTCCGAGGACCAATCATATACTCGCCTGGTTAGGCTTCTATAATATTATCCGTCCCTTTTGGTTTTAACTTTAATCATCATCACTACAATCTCGCACCTGTTTCAATATCCAACATTAATTAAAATATCTTTCTCTCTCTCTCTCTCTCTCTCTCTTTCTTTCACTTACAAAGAATTTTCTTAATTATGTTAAAATACTTAAGAAAGAAACTTTACATTTTTTTTTTAAATTATTTTTTCATTTTCACACATATTTTATATTTATTCATATATAATACATATTTAATTAATAGTACATGACTCAAGTATTTTATCATAAAAAAAATAGGAAATAAATAAATACAATACATAGCATTCATCCTTTTTTTTAAATAAGCTGGATTGTCTCCACTCGACTATCTCGCAATTTTGAATTGGATTAAATAACATATATTATATTTAAATTAAATTTAATTAATTAAATTATAAACTAAAATTAATAAATAATATTTATTAAATCAGTGCGTGTTTGGCTCTTTGTTGATGGAAACACGTCACGTGTTGGCGCGTGAGATTTGTACCGTTAAAAAATGAATTCTGGTACTTCTAGGGATTCAATCAAGCTGAAATTCTATATATAGCAGTTTTATATAATTTTTAATCATGTGAAAAACTATCAAACATATAACTTTATTTTTACGGTCAGTTTAGAGGAAAAAAAATGAAAACGTCTTAGGTAATGATCCTCTTCCGAATGAACTACATTTCTCAAAAGTGAATAGAAAACTACGAATTTTTAATAATGCCCGTTCATGATTCTAGCTCAAACCGTTTTTGCGGAATCTTGTCTACATACACACACACACACATATACAGAGAGAGAGAGACATTTTTCTCAAACTTAGTGAAAATGATTCAGGAACCTTCAAAACGTATAAAAACATCAAAATCTCGATAACGAAAATTTTCGTGATCGCAATACTACTTATCTCTGGTGAAATAGTAATAACATTTGCATAATTATTTTTCTATTTAATTGATTGTAATTACAATTTAGTTTACTTGACTAATTTAAAATTTCTTATAAATAATGAAATTTTTAATATAAATAATAATAATAATTATATTTATATAAGTAAAAAAAAAAACACTTGAATTATTGAAATATTAATCGTTTTTTAAACTCTTTGGTATTTATTGACACATGCTGATTAATCAATTGATGTGTTGATTTTTCAATTCAAATGATATGTCAATTCCTTAAGGATTTTCACGGTCATTTGCAAGATCAGAAATATATACTATACTATACAGTGATAATCAACAACTGTGCCTCAGCACTTTTATGTGCCGCGAGATTTTCAAAATATGCCTCCAAATTAAGAAAAAAGTACTTATTTATTTTATATGTATTTAAAAAAAAGGTAAAATGTTTTTGCGATCAGGCTCTTAAACATTTTCGACTTTTCAATATGGCTCTAAGTATTACCAAGTGTGCCCACCCCTGTTATATTATTTCAGAAATGTGCCCGACTATTGTAAAAGGTATATTTATCTTTTTTTTGTGTGTGCCACCAAATTTTTAACCGTTAAAAGTGTGCCTCGGTAAAAAAAAGTTTGAGAATCACTGCTATACTATATCGATATGGTATATTTGGAAAGAGAGTTTATGTTTGATTTGATATAAATACTATAGTAATTTTTTTTTTTTTTTACAAATTTCAAATTTGTGTGTATATATGTATTAACCTTCTGTGAAAGAAATCAAGAAAGGGAAGATGCTTGACTTTTCTGAGTATTTCATTCGATATTAATATTCTTTACAATTAATGACCTATAAATGAATGTTTTTCCCTTTTATTTTCAACCAATTTATTGACCACAAAGATATTCAAAAATATTATTAGTTAATGTATTTATTTATTTTATTTAAAAAAGAGTAATTATATTGACCTTTAAAGTTAAAGATAATCGGTTTTTGTTTGATTTTTTTAACTTTTTTTTTTATTCCTTTATGCTATTTAAATGGCCAAATGGCCGTTTGGGAATCATTTTTAAGGTTAATTTTCTTTCTTGTTGGACCATATGGATGGTTAATAACCAAATAGTTATCTAACTACCTAACATAAGTAACATGTGTTTCAGTTTACCCCTTCCCCGACTTTTCATTTTCCCATTCTTCTATCCCCCTTTAAACACCACTCTCACCTAATATTATAGATCTACAGATAATAGAAAAATTTCAATACTTGAAATCTTTTTTTTTTTAAAAAGAAAAAATTCTTTCACACACTCATAGTTCACATGTTATATTAAATAATAATTGGAATCTTTTGAATTAGGTTCCTAGAAATCTTTCTACTAGATATTATTAAAATAGTAAAAAAAAACCTCTGACTTTTGTACGTCCTACACAAGAACAACGCCTATCAAGTCGGTTATATTATTAATTAGGTGTCCTATGATCAGTAGAACGGGTCCTATCAACCTTTACCTTGATTTTCTTGATCGGAGGCGCTACTTTTGATCAAGTAGCTTTCTCAATTTTAATCCCGGAGGCTGGATTGACTCCCAAAGACCCCAACTAGACAAATTCCCTTGCAATGCCCGTGACATCGAGAATGTAAGTCAGTTACGCTACCTTCCACCCTGTGGTGTCTATTGTTAAAATAGTAAAATTTTTAAATAATAAATAGTACCAACAATTTCGAGAAAATAATTTATTTGTTCGTTAAGCTCAAAACCTTTTTAACAACATTCATATAAAATTATTAATTTTATTTTGTTAAATTAATTTAAATACATTTATATAATTTTTATAATTATTTCAATTTTAATTTTTAATATAAAATTTAATAAAATAAATATATATATCAAATACAGATGTTTAATAAAAAAAATGATAATAAAAATATTTAAAATTAAATTATTGGATAGATGGAAATATTTAATGATTTAAATTAATGATTATAAGGAAAATTAGTAAAATAAAAAATAATTAAATAAGATTGAAAATATTAAATCGAAGGGAGTAAGTATACATAAAAATGAGTAAATTTGTAAATTTAATTGGAAAGTAATATAGAATTTTTTTTATAAAAAAAAAAAAAATAAATAGGTATCAAAAATAGATTAGTTAGAAATTTCGATAATTGCAAATGTTTTTTTTTATTTATTGTCGTTGATGTTTTGAGTAATAAAAAATGGTCACTAAAGAGTGATTGAGGGAGAGAGAGAGGTTGCAGTTGTAGGTTGGGAAAGAGGAGGGGGGAAGTGTCCTTTATTTGATATTATTTTATGAAATCGGAAAAAAAAATAAAATGCAATTTTCAGGTTAAATAAATCCAATAAACAAATTTTAAAAAATAAATAAAAAAAAATTTTATATTCTATTTGATGATGATTGATTGGAGAATTTTTTCTCTTTCATTTAAAATCAGTAATCAAAATATTTATTTTTTTTTTTTATCAACACACTCACATATTAAACTAACTACATTTTATAAATACGAGAGAGAAGAAATCGAGTGAGGGGAGATGCAAAAAAAAAAAATGTAATTGCAGTTAAATTATCATTTAAATTAGAAATTAAAACTGATCCTATCATTTCATTTGACTACTATATAAACTTTGTTTTAAATTAAATTTTTTTTCTCGGTTTAATTTCTATTTATTATTTATTATTAGTATTGGACTAGAAATATGGTAAATAAAAATATTTATTTAATGAATATGAAAATTTAGATGGTAGTAGCATCGAGTTTGTCTGACATTTCACCACCAAATGAGGACCAACCCGGAGATTCTACATTCAGGCTCCATTATCCATTGACTCATTAAGTTTTGGGACAATTGTTTCAACGCTTTATGTTGTCAGTCAGTATTCCCTACTTTCAGTATTCTTTTACAACTACGATTTGTTAAAATTAATTTAATAATTAATAAATAATTATTTTCAAAATTAGTTTTATTGTTTTTTATTATACATTTTAACCAATTTTCGAAATATTTTTATCACTCCGATTGAGATAACTCCAAAAACATGCATTTTGAAAGCATCAACTGTCATCAATTTTTAATTAATTTTATCGTGAATTTTGCATCCCATCTTATAGTAGATTTGGGATGATGAATTTTTTGAATGTGAAACAAAATCAGTTTTTTTATAAAAAAAATAAAAAAAAATTGATACCTACTGTTTATAATGATTGATCAAACAAGAACGTCATGTGTCAATGTGATTAAACCAGAGGTCGCCAAACATTTGTGGTCATCGACCTCTATATAATTTTTCGAATATCCATCGGCACCCATAAAGGTAAATTTCATGTAATTAAAATAAAAATATCTATTAACCCAGAGGTTCACCATATTTCGAAAACACCAAACCGGGACAAACGATTTATGGTTTTTTTTATAGGCAAATTGAAAAATTTTTAAAAATAATCAAAAATGTTCAAAAGTTTCTCCACAAAATCATCTTACCTTTTTTTTCAAGTATTAGAAAATTTTTTCGCTGCTCACAGTTTGGGAATCACTGTATTAACCTGTAAAGTATAGCTACAGAGTTTTTACTTCTTTTCACCCGAATAATTATAATTATATTTATTATTTTATTTTCTATAAAGAAAATGATATTAAGACAATTTAAAAAAAATAATTAAAATTGTACATAAGCTATTAGGTAGGTGAAAGGCGACACAGGGTGAAAGATTAGCGCAGCTGGCTCACATTCTAGTGGTCCCGGGTTCAAGTGCCTGGCCTGCCAAGGGCATTTCTCTAACCGGGGTCTATGGGACGGAGTCAACCCAGCCTCCGGGATCGAAATTGGGAAAGCTACTTGATAGCGCCTCCGATCAAGAAAATCAAGGTAAAGGTTGATAGGACCCGTTCTACTGATCATAGGACACTTCATTATTAATATAACCGACTTGATAGGCGTCGTCCTTGCGTAGGTCGTACAAAAGTCAGAGTTAGGTTGGTGTGATTTTAGTATTAAGAACTGTTTTTCGAATCCCAATCGACCCCAATTCGACACTTTGGGCCAGATCGATCCCTACTGTTGTTAAATAGACCCCTGGATTAACCCAATTTCGATCATAAATATTTTTTTTTTCAGTAAGTCAAAAATATATTAGCAACCCTTACAATATATTTCCTCTTTCACTTTCTTATCCATCTACACAAATATTATTGTCTACTCGCTAAATCTTTGATCTATTCACCTATCGGTTAATGTTTATCAATTGATTTATCCGGTAAAAAAGAATTTTTTTTTTATTTTTCCGACGCGTCTCTTGACTCATTCACTTTGACTCCAATAAATATGTAAATTTATACATAGTTGATAATCTTTTTTTTTTAGACTATAGGCAATCATAAATTGAATAGCTATTAGAATCATTATAAAAAATATTAAGATATTTTAATATTATTTTTATCAAAAGGAAAAAAATAAAAACAATTAAAATAAATTTGCTAAAGTTGAAAGAATCACTCGAGAGTCAAATTTATAAAATTAAAAAAAAAAATCTGAAATAAAATGATTTCACTAATACGATTAGATTAGATGGATGGATATTGATCTATTTTATCGATACTTTAAAATTAAAAAAAAAAAAAAAACATTTAAAAATTGCCCATTATTCAGTACATTTGGCTGCAAGAAATTAATTATTTTTATTTCATACGAAAAAAAATTCTAATTGCATTTATCCGTGAAATTATCTTAAAAGTATTATTATTATTAAGATATATCAAAAATTTAATTCTACACTTCTAATATAATTTTTCTTTTTTTTTTATTATTTATTAATTAATTATATTATAGAGAGATTAAATTTCGAAATTAAATGAAAAAAAAAAAAATGGTGATCTATCTGATATATACTATACCTAAATGAAAATAAGTACTTCTTTTTTCATAAATTTGTGCTATAATTTTCATTTTTAGAGATATAGAGTTCTTTTTCTATCTCTCTCACATCCCTCCTTCCTTCCCGTCCCTCCCCCTATCTATATACTCGATATCTTTTAGTTTGATCTTAGAATCTTTCAAACACAACGGACTCAGACCTTTAATTAGATCCCGTATTGGTAATTGAGTTATCGACGGCCCCGATACCTCAGGGACGATCCCGTTGTATCGAAAGAAATAAAAAAAAAACATCCTCATATACTCCACCTATAATGTTACAATGCCTTATGATTTATTACTAAAGAACATAACCCCTAAGATATAAAAAAAAATAGGGTGTTAAGGTGAAAGATGGTGGCTGGATGAGTGTGAAGAGAGAGAGAAAAGGATTACCTAGCAAAATATTACAACAAATCAAATTTAAGAATTAATAAATTACATTATATGGAAAAATTAGCATTTATTTATTAGAATTTATTCTCTTTAAAAAATAAATGAAAAGATATTTTATTTTTAAAATTTCAAATTTTAATATAAAATGAATAATAAATAAGTTAAAGATTGAATTGAATAGTTAAGTTTGTTCAAAGGAAAAGATGAATTTTGAATTATTTCGAAAAGTATTGATTTATTCATCAATATCCATTTTTTTTCCCCTGCAAAATAATTTCCCTCAGATATAATGCACTTATACCAGCCAGCGCTTCTTCCAATGGTCGAAGCACTTCTGAAATGCGCTTTTCGGGATGGTCATCGATTCCAACTTTATCTAATCAATTGTGACAAAACGCTTACCTTTCATTGGTCTTTTCAATTTTGGGAAAAGAAAAAAGTCGCAGGGAGCCAAATCTGGTGAATACGGTAGTTGAGGAATGATTACGGTGTTGTTTTTGGCCAAAAAATCAAGAACAAGCAATGATGTGTGGACTGGTGCACTATCGTGTTGCAGAATTCATTATGTGTTTATCCACAATTCCGATCGTTTGAGCTTCACACAAACGTTGCATAACTTCCTTGTAGTATTCCTTGTTAACAGTACAACCTGTTGGCAAGAACTCTTGATGCACCACTCCATTGTAATCTTTTTCGAAAAACAGTGAGAAAAACCTTCGCATTGGATCGAACTTGGCGTCCTTTTTTAAAGCACTTGTAACACATAAACATTTTTTTGAGACAGAGTTGACTAACCGAATGCCACATTCAACATTTTAAGTGCGTTGGAGCACTTTATTCCATTTTTAATACAGATATTTTAATTAATTTTTTTTTAAATTAATAATCGAAGAACATACAAAAACGAGACTAACTTTTTCAGTTGTTAAAAACAAATTACTAATCCAAAATGGCTGATAATGTCAACACATGAGAAACATATGTGCACAAACAAAACAAAACAAAAAAAAATTCGATAATCGAATCTACACAGACAGCAAAAATTCAAAATTCATCTTTTTTACCGACCGACGATAGTAAGGGAGGTATTGTTTTCACACCAAATTTCACATGTGGAGATTTTTACATATCTCCACGAATCATGCATTTTCTAAACAGAAAAAAGTATTTTTAGCATGATGTCTGTCCGTCCGTCTGTCCGTCCATATAGATGTTAACAGCCTGAACGGCTCAACCGATTTTGATGAAATTTGGTATATTTACTTAATGCATTAGTGGGATGAATTGATCAACTTTTGATGCAATTCCGGAAACCGGAAGTGGTAGTATTAGCGATCGACGATAGGAAGGAAAGGGTTATTTTCACACCAAAGGAGATTTTTTTATATATCACCACGAATCATGCACTTTGTATTTGTTTTATCCTCGAGAAAAATCATATTTATTAGTTTTTTCTTGATTTAAAATTATATGACGTCATCCAGCCATTCATGACGTCACAGCCTGGTCTTGCAAATATATTATAAATAAAATAAAATTAAAAATGTTTATATTTATTATTTATGTATCCATATCTGTTTTTTATTACATTAATAGATATATGAAAATTATTTGAAATTGTTTCTGTAGCTGGAAATTAATTTATTTCAAACCGTCGGTCGGTTCGGACCTGGCCACAGGTCAACTTATTTTGTACAGACCTCATAAATCTAAAATTTTCTAAAACACAAGTAGTAGTAATGAATTTAATCGATAAATTTAAAACTTTTCTTAAAATAAAAGAAATTTGATTTTGATTGAGTATTTCATATAAAAAAAAGTAGATATTTTAATGGTTTATGACTATATTTATAGAGTCATTTATTTAAATATAACATCACACTGATCCCAATTATATTGATATATTAGAAGATTATTTTTTTTTTTATTTTTTTCTTATTTTTATTAATGATAATTTTCAGCTTTGGCTACATCTCAATTTTTTAAAAATTTATGATAGCACGAATTATCAATTCTCTCTCTCTTTTACTCTCTTAGTTACTTGTTAGACTCATAGACACACAAAAATTTATTGTAGTTAAATTTCCATTTATACACCAAACTAAAATGATTGCCAACATAGAGAAAATAAATAATCTATAATATATTTTATTTTTCTAAATTTATTTATTTATACTACTTATTAGATAATAAAGTAAAGTAAATATTATTACAAAATAATACTTTAATGAATATATTGAAATTAAATGTTTAGTTTATTATAATAATCTCTCTCTCTCTCTCTCTCTTTGTCTGTTTTAATTTGTTTGTTACTATTTCGCCAGAGATAGTATTGCGATCACAAAAATTTTCGATGTTGCGATTTTAATGTTTTTATACGTTTTTGAAGTTCCTGAATCATTTTCACTAAGGTTGATATAAATAATAATATAACTAAATATATAAATAATACATAATAATATAAATTGATTAGAACTTTATATATTTAGTAAATGTTTAACAAATTTTTATAGTGTTAAAATATATAATTCTTTAAAAAATTAAACTATTTTAGAAATAGTATATTAATACTTTAATTTGGTTGAAACTGCCTTATATATATATATTGATCCAATATTTAGTAATCATTATTAATCACTTAATTAATACAAAAAATTAAATTTCCATATTTTTAAAATTTAATAATGGATTTTTTACTAATCATAAAATATTTATTAAATTATGACCAAAATTTAAACAAATATACATTGTAAATTATAAAGTTACAATTTAATAAATTATTGTAATGTATTATTTAATTTATTCCTGATTTCAATTTTCAAATACTGTAATCACTAGAGACAATTTATTTTGCGTTAAAACTGTTAATAGTTTTGGGAAGTTCTGTTTGATCAATTAGTCAGAAAACGATTTGTGTGAAAAATGTGAATTTCGATTATTTTAATTAATTATGGTAAGTATGAATAGAACTGTTGTTGTAATGAACTATTTTTCTGTTCAATTTGGTATAATCAATTCTATTCCATGGATCCCAGTATTTATTTATTTATTTATTTATCTGTGATGATATCTAAGAATATTTATATACAAAGTGGTATAATAATCGACAATTGGCTAATTAAAATAAAATTTTATACTTATTTAAATATTGAAAGGAAGGTTAATTCTTTTTATACTTTTTACTTTCTCGCCAGAGATAGTAATGCGATCATGAAAATTTTCGATGTCGAAATTTTGATGTTTTTATACGTTTTGAAGGTCCCTGAGTTAATTTTACTGAGGTTGATAAAAATGTCTGTGTGTGTATGTAGTCAAGATAACGAAAAAACGGTTTGAGTTAGAATAATCAAATTTGGTATACGGGCATTCAAAAGTTTTCTATCAACTTTTCAGAAATGTAGCTCAACTGGAAGAGAGTCATTACCTATGTTTTGAATTTTTTCCTCTAAGTGACCGTAAAAAAGAAGATATATGTTTGATAATTTTTCACATGATTAAAAATTGTATAAAACTGCTATATATAGAATTTCATCTTGATTGAATCGCTGAAAGTACCAGAATTAATTTTTTAACACCGCAAACCACGCGCCAACATGTGACGTGATGCGATCAACAATGAGCCAAACAAGCGCTGATTTAATAAATATTATTTATTAATTTTAATTTATAATTTATTTATTTAATTAAATTTAATTTAAATATAATATATTATGTTATTTAATCCAATTCAAATTGCGAGATAGTCGAGTGGAGACACTCCAGCTTATTTTTTTGAAAATACCAATTGCTTGTTTTGTATTTAAAAATCATCTTCAAAGAGCGAGTCTTAATTTGATCACTGACTCTAGTGAGTCTAGGATGGTTAGGCCTTATGCTAACTAAGCTTTAATCAAGTTGGTTGGCTTTTATATATATATATATATATATATATATATATATATAGTATAATATAGTATAGTATAAGTGGTAGCGGTGGTGGCCCTAGCAAATTCGCCATACTGATGAGTCTATTACATTGCAACGTTATCTAGTGTTTAGTAGCGGCAGCAAGTTTACCTCTCTTTCTCTTTTAAACCACCTTTTCCCCTCCTCTTTTCCTCTACTTTGCCTTTGAGGGTGAGAGGGTGGATGTGGGGGAGAATGTTAGTGAATTTGGTTGTTGTATGTGTCGCTTCGGCCAAACTGAAATCTGTTTTATCTGAGTTGAGGGAGTTGGTTGGGTCCCTAATGCCATTTATTTTATAATAACCTCGCGTCGCGCGACGCCTTCCACTCTTCTCTTCCCTTTACCACCCCCTCCTCACCGATATGCTATATTCTGACACACACACACATACCGACATACCTTCTTCCTTCTTCTATGGTGGTTGAGAAGTGAAGTGTTGTGGGGTTGCTTTTTAAGTAGGCAATGATGATGATGATTATAATATTTTAATTTATTTATTTATCATTTGATTTCTCGTACGACATAAAAAATATTAAAGTTTGAATATCTTTGAAATTTCTTTTAGATAATAATTGTTATTTGAATCGCGAAAAATATATTGATGGGGAAACCGAGTGGGAAAAGTCCTTTTGGAAGTCCAAGAACGCGGTGGGTAGATAATGTAGGAAGTGACGTAAAAGAGATGGGAGAGGGTAAGGGTTGAATGGTTGTGGTTCAGGATAGGGACACTTGAAGAATTGTCGTTCCTGCGGCCAAGTACTTTCGAGTTCCTTGGAGCCACAGGGATATTTGGAATGATATATTTTTTTATAATTTAATATATATTGAAAGATAGATACTATGTAGGTAATTATTTTTTTTTTTTTTTCACAAAATTTTATGTTATGTTTATTAAATAAATATTTAGTTTATTGCATATTATACACAATATTTAAATTTGACTTGAAATTTAATTAAAAATTTCATATTTATATTTATTATTTATTAATTATTTTATTTATTTATTTATACTTGAGAACGTGGGTTTGCACTTTCATTTTTGTTTTTTTCAGTACTTTATGTAAATCATCTTAAATATATTATTTATTATATTATTATATATACTCATCCAATTTTTTTTTAATTTTCATAATTCACTTTGTTTATAGGATATGTAGATATTGGAGGTTCCTTCTCTTAATATTTATTTTTTTACTAATACTTTCCTTATCCCCACTCATTAGTTGTTTATAATAATGTGTTTCTATTTCTATTAATTAAATATTTAGGTAATTATTTAGTCTAACCGATGTTTGATGGATTTTGATAAAACTTTACCATTAGATTTCTTTTTTTGATTCCAAACAAACTTTCCTTAAGCAGTATGTGGCGGTCACTTCTAGTTTATAAGATAAAAATTATTAAAGTTTGCATATAAACTAATTAGTTATGAATGAGCAGCCATTTAATAATGTTTTACCTACTAATTCACTAATTATTAACTTAACTAATTTTCGGTTTTTATAAGTTCGGTTTGGATATAAAAATATTATTTAATTAATATATTTTTTAATTTTCTTATGTCCAAACCGAACTTATAAAAAACAGAAAATTAGTGGAGCCCTCTGGTGGTCAAATAATAAAACATGGTTGCTAAATAGAATATCACTGGATATATATGAAAATTTTAATAATTTTTATCTCGTAAACTAGAAGCGTCCGCCACATAGTTCTTAAAGAAAGGTTGTTTGGAATCAAAAAAGGAATCCACTGGTAAAATTTTATTCAAATCCATCATACATCGGTTAAACTAAACAATTATCAATATTTAAATTAATATATTAAAAACATTAATAGTTTAAAAAAAAATCTAATTTTTTTTATTTATTAATTTAATATTTTCTTGTTTTTGGACGAAATACATTATTATTATTACTATTATTATTATTATTATATATACGCATAAATATCAGGATAAACTTTGGAATACAAATTTTGATAACGTCTTTAGATGGTTAATTTATTTTAATCGAAACTTCATTTCATAATATATCTAATAATATTAAACTTTTAATAAAACCATTTAAGGATGGGTTATATAAAATTTTTATTATCTCTCCCCTATCTTTTTTTCATCGTTTACTTATACACACATTAAGTATATATATATATATATATATATATATATAAGATGGAAATTATCAAGAAATTCATTATTTTTTTTAAAGATGTTTAGAAAAATTTGCTAATTTAATTCAATTTTTATTTTTATTTCGTTGAAAGTGGGATATTTTACATTATGTGAAGCAAATAAAATTTTATCACTATGAAGAGTAACCTCTAAAAAAAAAAAAGAAAAAATCTCTATAAGCTGTAAAAGTACACATTCCATTTACCGTCGAGTGTCGACGAGTTAATCATTGAAAATGGATACTTAAAAACGCAAGCTTGAAATATCTCCTCTTTTACAAGATAACCCCCACCACCAGCTCCTTCCCATCTTCCTCCGCTTCTTGGTTGTTATTTAATAATAAATAAAAAAAGATTACAAATATTTTTTTTTTGATAGAAATGATCTATGTATGTGAAATTGCTTGCATATTGCATTTTAAAAGAATAGCTGGTGGTTCATGCTTGAATAATTGCCACCTTGTTTTTGCACATTATTTTATTTTTATTTTTTTAATTTATTTTATTGAGCAACAAAATACCATCCATCTTTATGAGAAAAAATCACTAGTTTTTCTTTTATTGGTCAACTCAATCAAGCTGGATAAACATTTTTAAGTTATTTATAAAATCATTAATATAATTATAACTGAATATTATAATTAAATGCAATATATGTACCTGGTTCACTGAGCCACCGCTCGGTATTTTAAAAAAATTATGAACTATGAATTTTTAAGATTAAGATTATTATTTAAAATAAATAATTTAAAAGAACATAAATTGAAAACAAAAATACTCATAAAACATACAGCCCTTTTACGTACATATTAATACCCTGAAAGATAAAAAAGTATGGCCTGTGGATATAACATAATATATATTTCGTAATTTGATTACAAAATTTTATTAAAATAAATATTTTGAATTTTATTTTATATATAATATTTTGTATTTAAGGAAGCCCTGTCTGACATAGTTGCTGACGTCATTTAAATTTCTTATGTTAAATTAAGAAAATTAATAAAGATGATTTATCTCAAGGCTGAAACCAATACAGATCGATTTTTCTTTATAAAAATTATCTATGGTGTGAATTTCCAAAAAATCCTTCGAGCAGTTTAATATATTAAAAATACAACTATAATATATATACAATTTTTGCTAGTATAATAAATTTTGATAAATAATAGGAAAATATAAATTTGATAAAAAAAAATCCAGAAAGATTGATATAATATTATTTAATAAATTCAAACTTTTCTAAAAAACTACAATATCTTTTAAAAATTTGTTATTTGTTATGTTCTTAAAAAATATTTTTTCAAATATCACACGAATACAGATAACAAGTAAGTAATTATACAATAAGAAATGAATATATTGAAAATTATGAAAATGATTCTTGAAATATTCAAACATATATATATTTATATATATATATAAATATAAAAGTGTGGTCTGTGTGTTTATTATATATTATTATAGAATTTAATACCATTCTTTATATTCCTTTTTTATATTCTTAGCATTTTGCATTTATTGTTTTTATAATCAACTATTATAAAGAATTTACTATATTATTATACTACTATTAATTAATAAAATAATAACTTTAATTATTATTTTTAAAATTTTTTTATTTTTTTCTAAAATTAATATCTAAATCTAAATATTATTATTGTTAATTAAATAACATAACTAAATAATGAATCATATTTTTAGTAAGATTAATTAACTTAATATTTTGTATTTATTACCTTTAACTATATTGGTAATTAATTATTTTTTCCATTCTACTAATTGACCTTCTACAATAGGCAATGTGTGTGTATATATACACTTCATATACAGTGTGTCCCAGTGAGAACACCGGATTTAATAATGCATAAAATAAACTATATTCGGAAGAAATTACATTGATTTATAACATTAACACAAAGGGCACACGTTCCGATTTAAGTATCGAAAATGGCATCTCTGTAGCTAATAACTCACTCTATGAAATTTTTGATTAATTTTTCACAGTCTTGTAGCTGACATGTCAAATTTTCTGCTTTAGGTCTTGTATGTTTCGAACATTTTGTTCAAAACTTCTGATTTTCTTGAGAAACCCCAAAAAAAGCAAACCAAATTACGATAATTCTTCATTAATTGTTGTTTTCAAAAATTAAGACATTATCACTCCATCGGCCTAAAATTCACATCAAACTGTCACTTGTTGAGAGTGTAATCCGGTGTTTTCCAACCTGTGGGGCGCGCCCCCCTGGGGGTCGCGAGACTGTTATAAGAAGGCGTGAAGGTATTAAAACCAAATTCAAGTGCCCGCAAACTTTTGAAAATTTTCGATTTTTTTTTCAATATGGTTCTAGATGATTTTGCGATGCTCTGAAACATTGGCCCACTTCTGTTGTTATATTCTTTCAGAAATGTGCCCTACTATTGATAAAGGAAATTAGATTATTACAAAATAAAGGGGGGCACAAGAATTTTTTTTTAAAAAAAGGGGGGCGCCGGTACAAAAAGGTTGGAAACATCTCTTTTCTTAAAAGTATTTTAGAGTTTTCTGTCCGTCAGATAAGATGATGCGAGAGTAATTCAAATTTTCATGGACAAAGTCACTAAATGCAGAACATCTCATGATGATCTGTAAATGTAGTAGAATATTGGTTTCAAAACAATTAAATTTCTACTTAAAACGGATGGAAACATTGTGTCATCTGCGCAGGTCATGTTTTTTGGCGGGATATCAAAGTTAAAAAAAAAATAGAAAAACTAATACATTTTATTTTTTTTTTTTTTTTTACTTTAGTTTTTCTCTAAAATGGAGTAGAGGAAGGGTGACATTTGTGTCAGTTCTTGTTTTGTTTTCATTAAAATGAAATCACATTGCCATCCATTATTCATTTTGTTATCAAAACAGAAAAAATAAATAAATATATATATATCCAAGTCAGGAACATATCATATCAAATTATCAAATTATTGATTGACATTGGTATAGGGGCATAGCGTATATTTATGTTACATTTAAAGATAATAATAAAGCTTTAAAAGTGGTAGAATTAATAAATTAATGATAGACTAAATAGACTCTTTAATTAAAGAAGACATGACATCATACAATAGAATGATGGATTCTACATCTTCTCTTCTCTTGTCTTCTCTCTTTCTCTCTTTTGCGTTATGCTATGTAATTAGCGGTTCTTGACAGCGGCGGCGGCGGCGGCGGCGGCGCAGATCTTCATCCTAATAGGCTTTAGGATGCGTTTTTGCCTTTTATAACATTTAATGTCCGTCAGTTAAAATGCAATAACGACTAAATAATACGTGTAGTAGAGAAAAGTCGAGCAAGCGCCACGACGGCGCCTCCCCACTTTTCATTCCCCCCACCCCCCATCCCGCCCCCACTTTTCTTCCCCTTCTATATGGGTTGCTCTCGCATCTGCACTGGGCCAGGATTTTATTGGGCAATTTGGACCGCCACTGGTTGGCATGGTTACCATCCGGGGGTAGGCGGTTGCCTAGCAACACGTATTGGGTTGTCAGGGCAACTGAGCTGCCCAACCACAAATACAATATGTACTACTACTACTACTACTACTACAACTACTACAACTACTACTACTACTAGTACTACTGCTAGTACTACCACTATTACTAATATTATTACTAGCCACATTACACATTTATCCATTCTCAACATTAACTCATATTTGTAATATAGTATAATAACTTGTATAATAAGATTAGATTAAAAGATAACTACAAATAACATCTTTTTATAATTAAATAATTTTTTAAATTCCACATACGTATATATATATATATATATTGGTATAAAAAATAGTCTTATTTTTACGATCACATTTCTTTCCCTCTTATTCTTTCTTTTGTGCTTTTTATTTTAATATCACTATAATAGAAATTTTCATTTATGTGAAAAATAATAAAAAAAAATTTCAATTGAATTTTTTTTTATACTCGGTTTAAAAAATATTAAAAAAAATAATGAAAGTAATCATCATCATCATCATTATCATTGATTTAATCCTATTTTGAATAGATTAATACATATTATTATTATAATTAATAAAGATAAAATGGAATATTTTGAGAATCGTCAGTGTTCATGTGTTATTCAAAAATAATTTATTCATTCATTCATAATGAAAAGTAAAAGATAAAAATCAAAAAAAAAAGAAAAATATCAAAAAGACAAAAGAAAAAGGGTGGGACTTTTTAAGAAACAATAATAAAAAAAATTTCCATCATTATATCATTTTTCCTATAATTCTACCTATTCATTTTAATTTCTCTTCTTCATCATCTTCAAATAGTCAAAAAAAAGAGTAATGTAAAGTTAATAAAAACATAACCATTTTTTTTATATATAAATTACTCAAGTATTAATTAAAAATTAAGAAAAAAATAAAAGAATTTATGAAAAAAAGATTCAAATTATGGGGGAAGTATGTAAGTATATTCATATATAAAATTAAAAGAATTGTAATATATGTAATTGTAATATTATTGTAAAATTCAACATTTTCAATATAATGTAAGATAAAATTTTTTAAGTTATTTGAAAATATATTTAATAATAATAACACTATCTGAGGTTTGCTAACCAATTTCCCTTGTAGCAAATACATAATGAAATACTATTGTATTACTTATTTAGTATTTTTTAAAAATGTATTTTATTTTTATAAATAAAACAAAATCTTATTTTCAAATAATAATAATAATTATGATTAAATTTATTTTCAAATAAATTGTCATTTTAAATTAAATTTTAATATTAGGTAGGGTAAAGTATACAGTCGTTGGCCCCGAGGCAGTCATTGGCCCCCTATCACTAAAACACAAATAATAAGAGATTTTTATTTTAAACATTGCGCTATTAACTATGGTCATGTAATCGTTGGTTGTATGGTTGTATAATAACTATAGAATACCTAAGCCAATAATTATAACAGGGGGCCAATAACAGTATTTTTTAAATTTTTTTTTAAATGTACTTATTGAAAATGTCATGACAAAATTATTTTTATTTATTCATCAAAATGCTCATAGTTTCTATGTTCTGCAAACCTAATTTGACACAGATTGTTCCGCAATTTACCCAGATATGCATTAAAGACTGCTAGGAATTGCTTAAGGGGGCCAACGACTGTATGCTTTACCCATTTCATCAAATATAATTAATATTTAATTATTGATCTAATATTTATTTTTAATGTATTTGATGATATAGGTGATTTTGATATTTTTTTATTAAATTAAAATAAAAGAATTTTGATTGAATTATTAGAATATAATCCTTTCTTTTGTGATTTAATGATAAACTCTTATCATAACAATAAATTAATTATTGATCTAATATTTATTTTTAGTGTATTTGAAATAATTTTTTATTTAATTTTGTTGAAAAATAAATGTTAATTAATAATTTACAAACTAATTCAATTATTCATGAAATTGAAAATTGACTAATTTAAAGTTAGAAATATAAAGATTTTAGGATTTTTTTTTAAAGGTGCTTATGTCATGAGAAAATAATTTTTTTTTTATTTATCAAAATGCTCATAGTATCTATGTTCTACAAACCTAATTTGACACAGATTGTACCCCAATTTGCCCAGATATGCATTAAAGACTGCTAGGAGTTGCTTAAGGGGGCCAACGACTGTATGCTTTACCTTAAGTATATTATATTATAGAAAAAAGTAAATTTATTTAGTTTCAATTATATTCAACTAAGGTAATGGCACCTATAGATGACATGGCACCTATAGATGACACTTTTGAATTTAAACTAAAAAAATAAGCAAATTTTAAAACATACGCGGAAATTTTTTTTTTTAAATGATAGTTATGCTTTTCCACCACCTGAGATATCCTACAACAATACAATAAGTCGTCCTATTTTTTTTCTTTTAACTTGAAAAGCAGACCGAATCGTCAACAATTGATTTTTTCAACAAATCTTAAAGATAACCTTAAGGGAAGTAATGTTCTTAATTAGTATTTTATATTTTTATATTCATATTTATCAAGAATTTAACAACTACATTATAAAATAGACTTAATATAGATATAAATCATTTCAATTTAAACACCTAATTTTTAAAAGTATCTTTTTTATCAACGGTGTTATCTATAGGTGCCCCTAAAAATTGTTTTTCCTATAGATGACAGCAATGTCAGCTATAAGTAGGTTTTTAAAAAAATTGTCTATTATATTAATAGCTGTAAAGAGGAGATAATTTTATATAATTCCACCAAGTTGCATGTCTGAATTGATATAGGAACCTAAAGGTGACGCTGTGTTTCTCATTGTCAGAAAATTTTTTTCTGTTCCAGAACTTCATACACTATATTTTTGAAATTTTTTTTAAATTACTCTGTTCTCAATGTATAATTAAAAATGCATAATTAAAAAAAGATTTGTTTAAAATCAATTTTTTATTTTATTATAATAATCAGCTAAAAATAAAATCAATCACAATAAATGTATCATTAGATGAAACCTGATTTTTTTATTATAACTAAAGTTAAAGCAGCAACAAGGTGTTGGAAAGATGTTTTACTTTGTAAATATAAGTTAAAGATAAAGAGAGCAAGCGAAGTGAAAAAAAGTAGATGTCATCTTTGGGTTCCATAATTGTCATCATTAGGTTCCACCAAAATTTTTGGTGTCATCTATAGGTTCCATTTGATTACTTTGAAAAAAAATTATATTTCCTATTAAACTCATATAAAAGTTTAAAATATTTATCCTGGTGATAAAAGGTAAGATAAGCTTTATAATAACCAAAAGATTTTTTTTGTGAGACGTATAGTTTCGGTTTTATAAAAGAAAATAGCGACAAGAACGCTTAAAATGTCATCTATTGGTGCCATTACCTTATAGAAAAATATATTTTGTTTTTAAGATTTTGTGGAAATTCATAAGAATGGATAATAATAATAAAAAAAAGGAAGAAATCTGTTTCTCACTTTTTAACCTCCTCCTTCCAGTTCCTCTCATCTCTTCATTTCCCTCACCTTCCCACTTCCCCACCCCCACCCCCATCCCCTTCCTTTTCACTGAAGGTCCGCCGAGTTGTAAATCCAATGCCATTAACTCCACGAACAATTAGATTAAGCCCAATTGGTGCAGTTTGCAAATCTCCGCAAGCGGGGCTAATTTCAAGTAGCCCCATTATAGTGAGATTACGCCACCAAAAGAGCAGCAAGCAAGAGAACAGGGGGAAGGGAGGGGGTTGGGGGCATCTAAAGAGGGTTAGAAGACTGCACAATAAATTATAGGATTACTACAATCCAAGCCACAAGATCGAAATTCATAACGAAACAAATGCGACGATAAAACCACACACCATACACTCAGAAATTGCTTTATATATATATATATATATATATAGTAAGCTTTATGGTCGCAGAGTGTTTTTTAAAAGAAACATTCATAGAGAGGAGAGAAATGGGGGAGAGAATCCCGCCCCCCAATACGCTTGCCGAAATTCACCCTAGAAAGGGAAAATTGACTTGACTCTCGGTTTTTTTTCTCCCTTTTTGGATCAAGGAAGGGGAGAGAAAGAGAGAGTCTAGAAAAGGAGGATGAGGTGAAAAAGGGAATAGAAAGAGAGAGAAGAGTATCTCACTCCCTCTCTCTCTCTTACATATAATATATATATATATATATATATATATAAAACGGATAGTAGCGAATTAGAAAAGCCAACCCTCCAATATGCCTCCACAAATCTAATCTAATTTCATTCCCGCCGCAAAACCACACCAGCGAAACATTCATCCTCCACATCCGTTCCCCTCTTTCCTCTCCTCACTCTATCATTTCTACTAACCCAACACTCTGTGATAGAGACATAAAAATGAATTTGTTTTTCACTCTTCTCTTTTTTATTATTATTATTATTATTATTCGATTTTATTATTTTAAATCATATTTACTTATTGTATGTAAATATTATAAATATATGAGATATAAAAAAAATAAAATTGATATTCTTAATGATACTTTAGTATAAGTATATAAAAAGGCGCCATTGGGTGTGTGGGTAGCGAACCTGCCTCATATTCACATGGTCCCGGGTTCAAGTCCCGGACCTGTCAAGGGAATTTCTCTAGCTGGGGTCTATGGGACGGAGTCAATCCAGCCTCCGGGATCAACATTGGGGAATAGCTACTTGATAAAAAAATAGCGCCTCCGATCAAGAAAATCAAGGTAAAGATTGAGAGGACCCGTTCTACTGATCATAGGACACCTCATTGATATAACCGGCTTGATAGGCCTTGTCCTTGCTTAGGACGTACAAAGTCATAGGTTTTTTTTTATAAGTATATAAATATTTTTTCTTTCTTTTTCTTTTCCATTTTTCTTTTGTCTTTTACCTTATAATATTTATCAATTAAACAATTGTATTAAAAAAAATATTATTATTATTATATATAACTAATATAACGTTAAATGTTATAATATTTAAAAAAATTAAAATAAAATTGTACAATAATAAAAAAATTTTTTTTTTTTAAATTTTTTTAAAATTTTATTACTTTAATTTCATATTTTTCTAATTTACTTTAGGAAAAGTATAATAACAGAAATTAAGATTAATGTTAAATGTTTTGATAATTTTATTATAGATATATTTTATCTATTTTATTATTTTATATAGACCAAATACTACTTACATTTTTTCAAAAAGTACCTTATTGAAATTATAATCCCCTATAAAAATAAGGAACAAAATGCGGAACCTAGACGTTGAAAAAATAGAGAACACCACTCTGAAGTAATACGTAAGTGGTACCAGGGTGAATGTTGTTTTTCAAACACGAGGGAGGTTTTTTTACATTTAAAATATCAGTTAACCGGAAGTAGCACTTTATTCTATATATATATATATATATAAATGTTACCAAATATCAAATTTGACACCAATAAACTAATACGAACTGGCTCTTTATCAATACCAAGTTTACACATTCTAAATATTCATTCACAACTCTTTATACCTATTTATATGCGAGAAAGTCTAGGGGAGGACACTCCCGCTTATTTAGTTGGTGCAAGACCCCCACATACCAAGATTGTGACGACAATCTTGAGATGTGTTAGACATTTTCCTACCTCACCGCAAAAAAAAAAATAATAAAATAAAATAAAATAAAAAAAATCCCCTATAAAGTGATAATTTAATATACTAGTATGTACCTATACACGTGGATTGTTCGAGAATTATTCAAAAGAATAGGTGAATTTTGTATTATTTCGAAAAGTATTGATTTATTCATCAATATCCATTTTGCCCCCTTCAAAGTAATTCCTCTCGGATATAATGCACTTATGCTAGCGCTTCTTCCAATCGTCGATAGCATGGCCATCAGCTCGTTCTTCGATTCCGACTTTATCTTATCAATTGTGGAAAAACACTTTCCTTTCATTGGCCTCTTCAATTTTGGGAATAGGAAAAAGTAGCAGGGAATCAAATCTAGAGAATACGGTGGTTGAGGCATGAATACGGTGTTGTTTTTGACCAAAAAATCAAGAACAAGCAATGATGTGTGAGCTGGTGCATTATCCATTATTTGTTTTTCCACAATTCCGATCGTTTGAACCGTATTTCTTCACGCAAACGTTGCAAATTTCCTTGTAGTATTCCTTTTTTTAAGTAAAAAAATCAAAGAACACACAAAACATGACTAACTTTTTCAGTTATCAAAAACAAACCACTAATCCAAAATGGCTGATAATATCATCATTTGAGAAACATGTGTAACAACATAATAAAAAAACTTCGATCTTCGAGAGAAAATTCAAAATTAATCTTTTCTTTTGAACTGACCTCGTATATCAGTTGATTCTTTCATAGATATTGATAAAATGTAAGGTAAGTTGAATTATTTAAACTTTTGTAAAATCATCTTGATTCATCTTCATTTTTTCAACTATTTTAATACGATCCCAAATTCATCTCTTGATTATCATTATTATTAATATTATTATTATTATTATTATTATTTATTTATTTATAAGTAATAAAATGAATTGAATTAGAAATGATTATGTTTTTTTTTTTGAACAGATTGTATTTTATTTATGATAAAGAATGAATTGAAACGACCATGCATTGATTGTGTAAAAATGAATAATTAAATGTGTGTCGTGATATGTGCTGAGGGACTGTTAAGGGTGGCAAGGAGGAGGAGGAGGAGGATAGGCAGGCAGGTTCTTTTGTGGTAGACACCATTTGCGTGACAGATGGAATGTCTTTAGGGAGTCGTTTGGAGCCCTTAAATGGACAAACCACGCGGGTCAGTCACTACTCCTCCCGCTATTCCTCCTCCCTATACTAATCTCTCCCTCTCTCTCTTCCCTTTTTCATCTCCCCTTCCTTTCTCTCTCTTTCTTTCCTTTATTCTCTTCATTTTTCAATTAAACATCCACCTTACTTATTTTTACTTGCAAAATAATATGAATAATAATAAAATATTAGCAAGAAGGGGGGAGAGGGGTAAGGTTTGTTTGATCTTGATAATAGAAATGATGACAATG
The DNA here is from genome assembly GCA_963082975.1 of Labia minor. NCBI lineage: Eukaryota > Metazoa > Arthropoda > Insecta > Dermaptera > Spongiphoridae > Labia > Labia minor. The sequence goes on from OY720345.1 coordinate 11,408,461, forward strand.
ATGATAATGATGATGATCAGGTGATGGATTTTTCTCCTTGAACGGCAATCAATGTCTCATGGGGGTCATTCATTCCGTAACGAAATGAGATTAATCATTCTATTATAGATTTTAATTAGAACGCCGATCATCGAGAAATGTACAAATGGGATGTTCATTGGATAGATGTCAAGTATGTGTATATGTGTTGGTGTGGGTGGGTAGGTGAGAGGATGATTGGAGAATGGAAGGAGAGAGGGGGGGGGGTTGAAGCTTTTGTTCTCGTTATATATAGGAGAAAGGGTCCGTTTGTGAGAAATGACCCCCCGGGGACAATCGCATATAATCCAACCCCTCCTCCTCGTCCTCCCACCATATCCCCCTATCTCTTCTATACTGGTTTCAAAATGGGTCAAAGTTTGTACATGTCACAATGTCCAGAGTTACATCTTTCTCCTGGAAATAAATAAATTCAAAATAAATAAATAAATAAATAAAATATCTACTATTGCATTTTATAGGTTCAATTCTCGGGTGATGAACAAAAAAAAATAAATAAATAAATAAATCTGCCTAAATAAAAACATGATCTTTATTTATTTTGTTTACATTGAAAAAAAAAATCACAGATATTTATATACTATAAAAATAAAGAAATATATTGTAAATACTAATATACGTTTTTTATTTATCCTTATTATACTAGCTAAAATTGTATATATATATATATATATTTATATTTTTGAGATATTAAGCCGCTCTAGAGATTTTTTTGAATTTCACACCATAGATAATATTTATAAAGAAAAATCGATCTGTATTGGTTTCAGCCTCAGGAAAAATCAACTTCAAAGCCCTACTCGCGACATTTCATATATTAATTAAATGCTTTTTTCCTTTGGCCTTTTTTTTAATGGATATTATTTTAATATTTTTTTTATATTCAAATTATTTTGAAATTTTTTATTTAATTTCGAAATAAAATTAAAAATATTTATTTTAATAATATTTAAGAACAAATTATGAAATATATTTATTATTCGCCCACCCAAATAAAACTTCTTTTCTTAATCCTCCTTTCTTAATTAAAATATAGACAAGTACAGGTGTAAATATAATTTCAGAATTTATATTATTATCAGTAGTAATCCTTGGACAAACATTCTATAAGCTATTGCTACTTTGAAAAATATAAAATCAAGTTATTTTAATTAAATTGTACCATTTTAGAAAACAAATTTTTGATTAGTCATTTTTAGAAAACCCATTTAACAATTGTAATAAATAATTAAAAATATTGTAAAATTTTTAAAGTTTATTATAATAAATTGTATAAATTTGTTAAAGGGTCGAGCGATAGCTCGGTGTTTCAGGTACTCGCAATTAAAATGATTAAATGTATTTTTATTTTAAAAAAATAAATTACATATTTTATTGAATTGTTTTTCACTATTTCTTTTTTTAATATTATATCTATTATTAATTATAACTATAATTTGTCTAGTTTTATTTAATTTTATTTAATTTTATCGATATTACAGCTAATTTGTTGATTCTATCCCAAAAAAATTGTTTATTCTGGAGGCGCGTGTCCGTCCCATGGATTTGAAAAAGTAATTTAAGAAAATGGGCAAGCATGGGGCAGAGCGGCAAGTGCAATGACACTTTTTAGTCCTTTCATCACATACTTTGCCAGAATTTCTGTATGAACAGGGATAGTATCGTAAAGTAAAACCTCTTTATTCTGTTTCGATCTCGTTGCATCAATCATGGATACAAATGATGATGATGATGATCTTCTTTTAAAAATCAAGACCATAAGTGCAGTACTCCAATAGTTCGTTTGTTGGATGTGATCTTGTATGAATAATCCTTGGCTGCTGATTCTTTATATTTCGAATCAATACACTTATGTAAGCAATCGTCCTCAGCACGGTTCGGTGTAGGTTTGTAGTGTGCATAAAGTAGCTGGTACGTTGAACTTAACATTTGAAGTTAAGTCAAGTTTAGCTGATCTTGGGTAGTCCTTTCGGGTTGCGCGCATCCATTATTTTGAACTTTTCCAAATGCCCTTAATCGGTCCTTAATACAATCTTGGGGCACCCTCTAATGCTCTTGTCAAATGATTTTGAGTTTCTCGTTGAAGCTTCCTTCAATAACTCGTGTAGTTTCATAACTTTAAACTTTTTTTATCTTTATTGTTTGAAAATGCTTCTCACCAAAAGATTCTCTAAACAAACGATCACTTTCAGTGGCTATTTTTTCTTGGGATTAAATAATAAAACTAATTTTTCCTTCAAATTTGATTTTTCAGTCACGAACTCGACATGTTGACAAAGGTATAATCTACCACAGTAGTTTTTTTCCACAAAATATACATTTTATGGTTTGAAGCTTAAATTTAATAGAATAAAATGACATATGTTTCAAAAAATAATAATACTTAATAGACGCAAGAGACTTCGTTAAGAAAACCAATAACCACTTTCCATTACTCCTGGGATATATATAATTAAATATTTTTTTTTGTTTTCTAATCTAATTTTGATTATTATTATATTATAAATTTTTACTATTTCACCAGAGATAGTATTGTGATCACGAAAATTTTCAATGTCGAGATTTTTAATACGTTTTGAAGGCCCTTTAGCCATTTTCATCTTTACCTCTCTGTGTGTGTGAAAGAGAGAGAGAGTCTAGACAAGATTACGGAAAAAAGGTTTGAGCTAGAATAATGAAATTTCGTACACGGGCATTATTCAAATTACGTACTTTTCTATCGACTTTTGAGAAATGTAGCTGAACCGGAAGAGGACCATCACCTATCACGTTTTCATTATTTTCATCTAAACCATAAGTTCCCAAACTTTTTTGTGTCGTAGACCCCTTGCCATGTTTTTCGATATTGGGTAGACCCCCTCTTAAATTGATTTTGATTTTTTATTAACGATTTACCTTTTTTTTTTTAGATACATATTGGAAAAAAATCAAAAAATGTGTCAAAAGTCATGTCTGAAAAACGATTTACCTTTTTTTTATAGAGACATATTCAAAAAATCACTTTCGGAAAACAATTTACCTTTTTTTTAGAACCAGGAAATCACGTGGACCCATTTTCATGGACCCCCAAATTTGTTATTGGCTGCCCTGGACCCGTTAAAATAGACCCCTGGGGTCTAAATAGACCACTTTGGGAACCTATCATCTAAACTGATCATAAAAATAAAGATATATGTTTGATAGTTTTTCACATGATTAAAAATTGTATAAAACTGCTATATATAGAATTTCAGTAAATTAATTAATTTAATTGAATAACAATTAATTAATTAATCCAATTCAATTATACTTAATTTATATAATTAATCAAATTTTATTAATTATAATATATCTTAATTAATCCAATTCAAATTTGCAAGATAGTCGAATGGAGACACTCCAGATTTTTTTTCTTATTATTTGAAGATTTATTTATTTTTTTCTCTTATCTATATTAAATACTAAAACATTGGCAATTCATAGTAACTCTTTAAATAAATATACAAATCTATAATAAATATATCTACCTATGTGATAATTAATAAAGAATTAGAATTGGTTCAAATACAAACTATTTGATTGATTTTTGCTGATTGGGCCAAAAAGGAATATAAAAGTTATTTAAATAAAATTATAGTAATATTATAATATTTTCATATAAAGAAATGTGAAAATAAGATAGAAAGAAAAAAAAATATAATAAATTTTCTTAGAGTTGAATTTCATAAACGATTTGTTATATATATTTTATAATTATATACTTTCACTCTTTTATTTATTTATTTATATATCATAATATCTACCTAATATTCATATATATATATATATATATATATATATATATTATATATATATTATATATAAATATCATTTCCCTGCTGAAAGGTTTATATTAATTATTTATTAAAAAAAAATGACATAACTTTTTACACATACGTACACATAAACACATTACAAACTCATTTAGTGAGAATGAATCTTTCCACTGTTCCAATTAGTTACACGATGTTTTTTTTTTTGTTGTTGTTTGTGAGGGCCGATCTTCGTTTACTCCTCTAATCTCTATTTCTTTTATACTTTTTTTCTTCTTATTCTTCTTTCCTTCTCTCTCTCTCTCTTTTTCTTTTTTTGCCTGTTGATATCTCAATCTGCCTGTTCTTTTTCTTTATTTGAATTATTTTGTTAATGATGCAAGTTTTAGTTTCAGGAAAAATAATTTTTAACTATAATTATTTTCATGATCAGAAAATAAAAAAATAAATAAATATAAAAACATTTATTTTGTTTATATATATATATATATATATATATATATAAATATAAAAAAATAGTAAAGTCATTTTTTTAGTAAATGGACCATTAAAAAAAAATAAAAATCTTATTTGAAAGAAAGTAATATTATTTGTATTATTATATTTATACCTTTAATGATTTTCTTAGAAATCAAAAATTAAAGAATTTTATTTTATTTATTAATGGAAGCTTTGCGAGAAAACAAAATTATCAAAAATTTAAAAAAATTTATTTTTATGCTTACACTAAAAAATAATTACTAATTTATTTTAAAATAATTGATTTTTTGTAGTATATTAATATATTTTTTTGAAAGAATTAAATTAATTATAAATTAGCTGGAGTGTCTCCACTCGACTATCTCGCAATTTGAATTGGATTAAATAACATAATATATTATATATTTAAATTAAATTTAATTAATTATAAATTGTAAATAATAAATATTAAACCAGCGCATGTTTGGCTTTTTGTTGATGGTACCACGTCACGTGTTGGCGTGTGAGATTTGCAGTGTTAAAAAATTAATTCTGGTAATTTCAGCGAATCAATCAAGCTGAAATTCTATATATAGCAGTTTTATACAATTATTAATCATGTGAAAAATTATCAATCATATATCTTTATTTTTACGGTCACTTTAGAGGAAAAAAAATCAAAACGTTGTAAGTAATGACCCTCTTCCGGTTGAGCTACATTTCTCAAAAGTTGATAGAAAACTACGAATTTTGAATAATGCTCATGTACCAAAATTCATCATTCTAATCTTGACTACATACACACACACACAGATATTTTTCTCAACCTTAGTGAAAATGATCCAGGAACCTTCAAAACGTATAAATACATCTAAATCTCAACATCGAAAATTTTCGTGATCGCAATACTATCTCTTACGAGATAGTAAAAAGTAATTTTGATAAATCATAATTAACTTAAATTTATTATGTTCATAAGATGTTGATAATAAATAACTGATATATATATATATATATTAATGAAATATTTAAGAGATTACAAGAAAGGGAATGAAACATCATTGCCGGTTATATAACTTCAAGGCGTCCGATTAAATATTTATAAGTACTTAATACTTTTTATTAAGTTTATAATTTTATAGAATACTTACACTAATTTTAATAACTATTAATTAAATGCAATTAAAATAAAAATTACTATATTACTTGTAAACAAAACTTTAATAAAATTGTATTTATAATATTTTTCTTATACAATTAATTGTTCTCTATTATGATTAAATAAATATATATGTACCTATGTATTGATGAATTTTTCATTTTTATGATAAGTAATGCATATAATAATAAGTTGACCTGTGGCCAGGTCCGAACCGACCGACGGTTTGAAGTAAATTAATTTCCAGCTACAGAAACAATTTCAAATAATTTTAATATATCTATTAATGTAATAAAAAACAGATATGGATACATAAATAATAAATATAAACATTTTTAATTTTATTTTATTTATAATATATATGCAAGACCAGGCTGTGACGTCATGAATGGCTGGATGACGTCATATAATTTTAAATCAAGAAAAAACTAATAAATATGATTTTTCTCGAGGATAAAACCAATACAAAGTGCATGATTCGTGGTGATATATAAAAAATCTCCTTTGGTGTGAAAATAACCCTTTCCTTCCTATCGTCGATCGCTAATACTACCACTTCCGGTTTCTGGAATTGCACCAAAAGTTGATCAATTCATCCCACTGATGCATTAAGTAAATATACCAAATTTCATCAAAATCGGTTGAGCCGTTCAGGCTGTACACATCTATACGGACGGACGGACAGACATCATGCTAAAAATACTTTTTTCTGTTTAGAAAATGCATGATTCGTGTAAAAATCTCCACATGTGAAATTTGGTGTGAAAACAATACCTCCCTTACTATCGTCGGTCGGTAATAACGTAACATTGAAAATTTAATTTATTTATTTTTTTTTTCAATAAGATAATTGTAATTAATTTAATTTATTATTTTTCGAAACCTATCCTAATAATTCATTTAAAGAATATAATTAAAAATAATACTTTGTATTTATTATTTACCACCATATTATATTAATTACCATAAGGGCACATGATGAGTATGCATATTTGACGTTTCTATTTTTGTAGCTTGCCTTTTGCTTTCAATTTTATTACTATTTTTTTATCAATTCTTTCTTCTCTTCTTTTTTTTCCTTCTGACTTGGTTGCTAATGAGCTCCTATTGGTCCAGATAAATCATCACTGACAACTTAATTTTCACACCTGGACCCCCCGCTAAAGAGCCCAATGCTACTTGATGCTCATTTGTTATACCTAATTTCAAAATGAATTTTCTCTCTGTTGTTGTTGTTGTTTTTATAACATTTTCAAATTGTTATGATTATTTTTTTTTTATTACAAGCTTTTACAAAAGGGGTTTGAGAATGAAACGTAATGACGTTGAGTCATGCTACATTGCACTTTCTAAATTTAATAGAAAAATAAAAAATATATTTATTTATTTATTTTTTTTTACATTGCACTGCAATGATTCATGGTAAAACTAATTAATTGTTAATTGATTTTGATTAACAGGAGGGGACAGATAGGGAAGGAGAAGTCAGAATGGAAAAGAAAATTTTCTATCCTTATTCACCTCAACATTTTATTATTATATATTAAATTTAAAATTAATTTAAAAAAATAATTTCAAAATATTTTAATTAAATTCTAATATACTTTAAGCAGAGGAAATAGAGGGAGGATATAAATGCGGATTAAGGCCAAATCGATCAACATTAGATCAAATATTCTCGTTAAGACAAATTTTAGAAAAAAACGCGAATTCAATAATTCGGGTTATCATCTATTCGTAGACTTTAGTAGAGTATATGATTCCTTAGATCAGAGAATCCTATTACAAATTTTAATTTTAATGGGAATTTCCAAAAAATACGTAGGTACGATTCGGATTTGTCTCGAAGATAGTAAAGGAAGAGTAAAATGGAGGAATCAATTATCGAAAACTTTTACTTTTCGGAATGGTTTAAAACTATCACCAATTTTATTTAATTTAGCAGTAGAATTGTGAAAATATAGAACGAAATCCAATTAGGCAAAAAAATTCTAGTATTAGGTTACATGGACGATTTATAAATATAATAGGAGCCTCAATAAATTCAATAAAGGATGGGGCAGATAAATTAATTGAAGTTGCAAAAGAGGTGGGACTCGAAATTAATAGTGCTAAGACAAAATATTTAAGTAGCAGAGAGGAATAGTATTAACACACATCTTACATCTTACATCTTATGAAAAAAATCTCGTGAAAATTATTATCAAATGGAATCGAAATTAAAATATATAAAACAATCATTTTCCCGATTGAATTATATGATTGCGAGGCATGGTCTATGACACAGGGAGACGAGAGTATATTTAGATGATTTAGAGATGTCAAATTCAATTACTTACTTGGGCCAAATAAACAGTGGATAACTTTAGGTGGAGAAATTGGGTTAATGTATCCAAGAACTTTAAGAATATTGTTTCCGTAGAGTCACAGATTTAAATGGATAGAATATTTTAATTAATAATTTTTTTTTTTTTGGAATTTTAACTTCCACAAGAAGAACATAATATTGAATAATTTCATTAAATTTCGTAGTAAAATGTTGTAATTTATCAAATTCACAGATATTAAAATAATATACGAGATGAGCTGTGATCAACCACATGAACCGACTATCGATATTAAATAAATTAATTACCAAACAACATTATATAATTATATATAAAGTATCAAAAAAAATATTTTTAAACCTTGAATTAAAATCACTATATTATCTTGGTTTTTATTTTTAGTTTAATTACTTAATTATTAATTACTACTATTATTTAAGTGAACAATTTCCGACAATGAATATAAAATTAATACTTTGTAAACTACTAGATTCCTGATGAACATCCAAAGTTGATGAACTCATGCTACTGATGCATTAAGTAAATATGCCAAATTTTATCAAAATCCGTTAACCCGTTCAAGCTGTACGTCTATACGGATACACAAAGGACGGACGGACAGATCGACAGACATCATGCTAAAAATACTTTTTTTCTGTTAACAAAATGCATGATTCGTGGAGAAATGTAAAAATATGTGAAATTTGGTGTGAAAACAACACCTCCCCTTCCTATCGTCGGTCGGTAAAAATGGAATAATTTAATTTGTATGTTTTTATATATTATACGAAATACCAAATAGACAGGAATAGAAATTATTCTAGAATTTTTTTTTTTTTTAATTTGATCTTATTCTTATTCCCTTTTATGTCTTAATACGTATTCTATCTACTTAATGTTACCTGACAGAGTTTTTATTTATGTTTTTTTCGCGTGTAATGTTTAAAAATTAATTAAGATAGTCTGATTTCATCTTTACTGACATGACGATTCTATTCCAAATGTTCTCCTTCCCTCTCCCTTCCTCTTACCCCCATTCATGTTCATTTTTATAAAAAAAAAATATTAATCTTCTTCTTCTTCTTCTTCTTCTTCCTCTTCTCCTAATAATAATATAAATTCTATGAATGAGTTTTTTTTTTATAAATGAATAGAAAAGAAAAGATAAAAAAAAAATAGAAGATTTAATGCCTCGTGCTAAATAGAAGCTCTCTTAATTTATATGTTAAGAAAATGATAGCGCGTATAGAATATCATATTAAATTAAAATGAAATTAACTCGTAGCTGCTTTCAAAAGAGGATGATAGAAGGGGCAAAGGAAGGTCGGTGTCCGTTTAATCAAGTGCAATAGACTAACGAAAGAATGAAAGAAAGAAAGAAAAGATAATGAATTTTGTCTTGAGGTGGTGGAATTTGTTTTGGTATAATTCGTTAGCAGTGAGTGAATGTTTATATGCCCTATGGGCAAATCAATCTCCTTTCTCTCTCTCTCTCTCTTATTCACTCTCTTACACAGCCATCTAATTCTAATTTTATCAGAGAATTTATAATCATATTATAGATGCCTTATTCAATGATGAACGATCTATTTTACAACAACAACAACAAAAACAACATCCCAAATAGATAATCATTATATAAAAATTATATTTACCCCTTTTATATTAAATATTAAAAAATAATATACATATCAAAGTATAAGTATATTAATTACTCTTTTTTCTTAGTCTCAATTCTTTATATATTATTATTATTATTATTAAACCTCTGACTTTTGTATGTCCTACGCAATGACAACGCCTATCAAGTCGGTCGGTAATATCAATTAGGTGTTCTATGATCAGTAGAACAGGTCCTATCAACCTTTATCTTGATCTTCTTGATCGGAGGCGCTACTTTTTATCAAGTAGCTTCCCAATGTTGATCCCGGAGGCTGGGTTGAATCCGTCCCAGAGAAATCCCCTTGCCATGCCTGGGGCCAGGAGAATATGAGCCAGCTACGCTACCTCCCACCCTGTGGTTCCTTCATTTATCTATTGATAATAAACCAATTAACCGATTGCTCTCCTTTTTAAACAAATTTCTATCAAATTTTACTTTCTTCAATCAAGATTTTTTTATAGTACTTATATGTAGAATACATAAATATTAAATATTAAATTATACAGAATTTAATTTTATAGATTGTATTCTATTATATCGATATTTTCTTTATCCCATATTCATTTAACTATCTATTTAAATGATCGAATAGAAATGAAAATTATAATAAATGAAAAATGATGAATAATGATGATTGGTGAGATAAGTGAAGGATAAGAGATTTCCATTACATAGGTACACGGGCACATAAGCCCTTTCATTCACTATCTCTCAACTGCTATAAAACCCTCTCCCTTGCCATTTGCTTTATTTTCCTATATTCCTTAGAGAGTAATGCAATTTATTTTGTAATTATTAACCGGATGGGTGAGGTAGGGCGGTAGGGAAAGGGTTGGCGAGCAAACCTTCGGGAGCCATTCTAAGCACTGAGTGGCTGGTTGGTCGGCCCTCACGTCACAACTCGGTAATAGAATTAACAGTAGAATTATCCTGAAATAATTAAATGATCTCTGCCCCCTTTTTTTTCCTCCTTTGTTTTTCTTCTTTTTCTACTTTCATTTTGGTTAATGGTCACGTCGGTCACTCAATCAATTTCAATTTACTTTTACAAGAAATTATTTAATTTATATATATATATATATATATATATATATATATTCAATTATCTCTACTCTATAAATACTATATACATTTAAATAAAAATTAAAAATCATTTTACCTAGAGTACTTATTATAGATTAATATAATAATGTAATTTCAGTTTTTCTATTTAAATTCTATTAATTAGTTGAACTTAATTATTAATTAATTTAAATACCATATTTTTACATTTTTTTTTCTTTTTAATTTAAAAAAAAATTGTATTTATATAAAATAAACCTAATTATATTATAATAATTATATTATTACACTCTTCTTATAAAAATATGGGAAAGGGAAGTGATACCGGATGAATGGAAAGAAAGTGTTATTGTCCCCATCCACAAGAAGGGAGACAGAATGTTATGTTATCGCGGTATAGCACTTAATAACGTTTCCTATAAAATATTGTCCAACATTATTTTGAATCGTATCACTCCGTATGCTGAAGATATCATTGGCGATTATCAGTGTGGTTTCCGGAAGGGCAGGTCGACATTAGACCAGATATTTACCATTCGCCAGATTATGGAAAAGAGCTGGGAGCATAACTTGGAGGTCCACCATATTTTCGTTGATTTTAAACAAGCCTACGACAGTATTCAACGAACCCAACTATGGAGGATAATGACGGAATTAGGAATACCAACAAAACTGATACAACTAACGAAAGTGTGTCTGAACGGATCGGGCTATAGAGTAAAAATAGACGGCCATCTGAGTGAATACTTTAACGTTTCGAATGGACTGAAACAAGGAGATGCTCTGTCACCAATCCTATTTAATCTCGCTTTGGAATGGGTGATAAGAAGAGTTGGGAGGACTCCTAGACTATTTACTCCTCGAGGAACTGAAACAATCCTTGCCTACGCGGATGATATAGACCTTATTAGTGATCGATTAGAACGCAATATGAGAACCTACCTAAAACTAGAGGATGAAGCCAAAAAGGTTGGTCTAATGATCAATAACGACAAAACAAAGTATATGCACATGAAACGATTCTCCAATGTAAGAACTCCATCAAGCTTACAAATCGGCAATTCACAAATAGAAAAGATCTATAAGTTTAAATATCTTGGAACGGTCATCTCCGATGATAATAGAACCAAGGACGAAATAGAAGAAAGAATGCAAAGCGGATGGAAGTGTGTATATGCTTTGAAAGAGATTCTTAGGTCAAAGGTTCTACACAGGTCACCAAAAATCCTAATATACCGAACCATCATCCGACCCATAATAATGTACGGCTCTGAATCGTGGACCTTGACGAAATGCGACGAGGAATCTCTTAGAAGATTCGAAAGAAAAATATTGCGAACAATCTATGGACCTGTAAGGGACAGCGAAACGGAGCAGTACAGAATACGGTCGAATAAGGAACTCCAAGAGCTGTACCATCATGAGGATATTGTCCAACTCATCAAAGCAAAACGGCTGGGGTGGGCGGGGCATGTAATCCGGGCGGATAATAGAAGGGTCATAAAAAGTGTTTGGGAGCAAAACCCAAATGCTAAAAGACCCTTGGGACGACCACGGCTAAGATGGAGGGATAACATCAACAAGGACCTCCATGCTCTTGGAGTTCAGGAAATTGAAGAAACTGCACGAGACCGAAGGAGATGGAAGCAGATAGTTCACGAGGCCAAGATCCACCATGGATTGTAGAGCCCAGGAGTAAGTAAGTAAGTAATTATATTATAATAATTATATACATTTGAATTATATATAAATATTTTTAAATTTTCACATTATATTTATATACCAACATAGTTTTATTGTCCTATGAAATTCCAAATTCCAAAAATTACCTATTCGGTTTTATGAATTTTGGATATTCGTCAATATAATTAATTGATGATGATTATTCCTGTAAAATTGTAATGTATTCACAGGAAAACTACCTAAAATAGCAAATCATTTAATTAAAAATAAGCTGGAGTGTCTCCACTCGACTATCTTGCAATTTGAATTGGATTAAATAACATAATATATTATAGTGAAATTAAATTTAATTAATTATAAATTATAAATCAAAATTAATAAATAATATTTATTAAACCAGTGCATGTTTGTTGATGGCACCACGTCACATGTTGGCGTGTGAGATTTGCAGTGTTAAAAAATTAATTCTGGTACTTTCAGCGATTCAATCAAGCTGAAATTCTATATATAGTAGTTTTATACAATTTTTAATCATGTGAAAAATTATCAAACATATATCTTTATTTTAACGATCACTTTAGAGGAAAAAAAATCAAAACGTTGTAGGTAATGACCCTCTTCCGGGTGAGCTACATTTCTCAAAAGTTAATAGAAAACTATTTGAATAATGCCTGTATACCAAATTTCATGATTATAGCCCAATTTGCGGAATCTTGTCTACATACACACACTGACATACATTTTTCTCAACCTTAGTGAAAATGATTCAGGAACCTTCAAAACGTATAAAAACATCAAAATCTCGACATCGAAAATTTTCGTGATTGCAATACTATCTCTAGATGAGATTTTTTTAGGAAATACTTACCCTCCCCACCCTCCATCCATCAACACTACTAAAATTATTCAATTCATTATTTATTTGTTTGTTTGTTTGTTTTGTTTGTTTGTTTTTTTGTCCAATTTGTAAAACAATTTGTGAAATTTCAATTTATTTAAATTCATTTTCAATCACCACCCTTCATACATACGAGACAGAGACATACAAACATTATAAATGAAATAAATTCCTGTTGAAATTGGCTATATAAATAATATTTTTAAATGTTTTTAGAGTGAGAGAGTACAACTTGCTATTTTTACCATCTACACCACCCTTACAATCACTAATTTGTATATATTTTCAATTTTATTCCATGTTATGATTGAAAGATAATAAATAAATAAATATTTCACAAGGTTTAGTTGTCACTTTTTGATTAGTTTATGATAAAATATTTGAATTTTTTTTTTTTCAGATGAAGGGTTATTAGAGGGAAATATATAAATATGTTTGTACCATCATGAATGGGAAAAGAGTGTGTGTGGGAGAGAGAGAAAGAAAAAAAAATTAGCTTATATTAGTATTACAACATCAGTAAATTACCATTATATCACCGAATTATTTTGTAACTGTGTGGGGTAAATTGGTGCCCGTTTCGCGTCTATGATGTAGTGTTATGTAGATGATAGAAAGGGTAGTGGGGAGAAAAAGAGTTAGATAAAGAGAGAGAGAGAGAGTGGATGATGATAGGGGTGAGAGGTGGAGTACAGGAATAAAATCAGGTGTAAAGCGAATTTCCCCACCCCCCTTCTCCCCCCACATCCTCTATTCTCCCACACATTCCCCATCTCTACGCAGTTGTATAATTAAACTTCTGGATATAATCAAAGTCCATTACGGATGGACATTAATCTCCATGGGGGGGTAAACAAAGTGCGCGCGATTCAGAGTGTAAGGGTGGGAGAGGGTCAATAGGAGGGGGGATGGTCCAATGAAATTACCCTACACATATAATACTAATACGCATGCGTAGTTTTTTTTCAGTAAAATAAAAAAAAATCTCTTCTATTTGTATGGAAAATTTACTCTGGTCTAATATGATTGAAATTTATCGTCCAGTCTACGAAAACAAAAGCGATATATGATAATAATAATAATAATACTAGTAGTAGTAGTAGTAAGTAGAGTAATAGTAGTAATATTAGTAGTAAAAAGAGTGAGAGAACATGTGTGTGTGTGTATGTATGTGTGTGTGTGGGTGGTAATAATTCAAACGCTAATAATTCGTACTTATAAAACTTGTCATAACATAACGCTTGAGCTCTGAGTTATATTCAAACCATAAATCCTTCTATGTGGGTGGAGCATAGAATACCCACAATGGGTGGTGGTTGTAGTGAGAGGGTGGGGGAGGGGGGAAGCTGGTGGTGGTGTTTCGGATGAGATTTTTTTCAGTAAAAAAAAAAAAACAAAAAAAAAAAAAAATGGAAATAAAAAACCAATATTCCTCCGTGGCAGTCATATTTTCAAATTAAAGTTTACACTTTAGCAGCCCTGCAACAATAAATCTTTCTAACAAACCAACTACCCTCCCCCTTTTCTCATCCTAAATATAGCCATCCTACCCTCCCCCTCTCCTCCCACTCACACCTTCCTTCCATCAACTTATTTTTCTTTTTTAAATCAAATTAATACTATATACATATATGTATTAATTAATTAATAAATCTACTTTTTTTTAGAAATTTAAAAGGATTACTATCATTATTATTATTATTATTATTATTAATATATAATATTTTATCATACACCGAATCTAATACCTTTTTATCCCTTCAATAACACTACTACACCACGAAACAAAAACGTTAATAAATATTAATTAAGTTTGATATTAAATTATATTTTCATTTCCAACAAAAAAACAAAACAAAACAAAACAATATTTTATTGTATAGTATATCTAGTATATTTTCAATTGGATAGTATATCAATTTAAATTATAAATTTTTTTTTAGCAAAGAATTTATTATATTTCATTTAGGTATATTTATATTTATATTTATCGATTTATATGTAAAGTTTATTGAAGAGGGAAATGAAATTAGAATGAAATAGATTTTTTTATAAAAAGTTGATTAATGGAGAGTGGAAAGGTATGAGAACGTAGGGGGGGGGGATTATAGAATAGAATAGAATGATTACAATTGGAATTTGTTGTTTTTTGGTTTACAAAATTAATCTTTGGAATTAACAATTAACAACATAGTATAAAAAAAATGAAAAAAAAATATTCTCTAAAATACTCAACTGTACCATATAAATACCAACCAACATCTAAGTAAATATATTAATTCAAAAAAATAAAAATTATTCATTGAAATTTACACTCAAAATTGTATACACATGTCTCTTTTGTAAGGGTAACTTCTCAAATTTATTTTTTTATTTATTTACAATTATATCTTTCTCACTATTTACCATATAACTGATTAGTAAACTAAAAAGGCTGTGATAGTATTAACTACTATCTTAAACCACCTCAATTCAATTTATTATATATATTAATAATTAATATATGTCGTATATTGGAAGCTTAGTATGTTTAGGTTATTAAAAAATAGGTTTAAAATTAATAAAATTGATCTTTAATTTAATTGATGTTATTATTATTAATATTAATATAAAATAGTATGGTGAATCCAGCAAAGGTAGATAATATAAAGTTCTTTTATTTTAATATTGTTGATATATCAAATTATATATTTGTTTAACAATTGCAAATGTTAAAGGGTCGAGAAACTAAGCTATCAATTGTTACTAGTATAGAGTTCAGGGTCAAGGCGGGACAAGTGTTGATTCTCCGGGTGGTTCCTTCCAGGTATTCAATGATACATGTTTTCTGTGCAACTTCTGTGTTTGGCCTCGATGTATGATCCTGGCACTGTCTTATCACTTAGAGATAATGTCTCTGTGTCTTTTCACATTCTTCCTTCCATTCAGCAGAATAACTCTTACCCCTTTCTAGCAGCCCTTGTCTACTCTTCCAACAGCTCAATTAATTTATCAGCCATGAAAATGTCGAATTTATAACAATATGTCCCATTCATCAAGCGATCCTATTTTAACTATATTGTATGTGATGTTTGTAACATTTGTCTTAAATGTTTATTTATAGTGTCTTAATGTCATTCCCATATGAAAAGTCATTTTTATGCTTATATATTACAATATATATATACTCTTCAAGATGTATTTGTTTTTTTATATTATCTTTTTCAATTTACAATCTTATTAGACAAGTTAATGATAATTTTTAATTATTTTAATCATAAAAACATTCACTTTTTGTTAAATAAGTGTTTACCTACATTTATTTTAGATCTATAAATGTTTCAAAGAATTTTATAAATATACATAATGATTTCTTAAAATAGACAATAAAAGAAGAAAATGTATATTATAACGATCTAGTAATATATAAATTTCAATCTTATCTACATATTTCATCAAATCAATTTTTTTTATCTATTTCATTCTATGATAACAGAAATTTATTAATAAAATAAATTAAATGAAAGAAAATTTATTATAGTAGCAATCTAAATATTAATCAGTTATAATCTAATAATCCATTAATTTATTACAAATCCAAACGTTTTTTTATGTTTAATCATCCGGTTAGAGGGGTGAAAAGTGGGAGTGGAAAGTGTTGATAGGAAAAATAGAGTAATAATAATTTATCATATTATTTTAATAAAGGTAATGCAATGAATGTAATAATATAATAAGTAAATGAATATTATTTTTTTTTATTATAATGATTATTCATTATCTTTATCATATATTATGATCATATTAAATATATATAAAAAAATAAATAAATATATATCTGTATATCGTAATTTTAGATAAACTAAGAAAAGTTTTATACTTATGTAAGTAATTGTTTATTTTTTTTAAGAATAATTGATATAATTCATTTCCAAATTTAATACATCTTTTCTTAATTCCCTACCTAATATTTATAAAAGAACACGAGTCCGTAATTTTTTCAAACTGGATCTCAAAATTAACTCAATTTAGGTATTTCATTTTTTGAAGATTTTTTGGTTAAGTAACTTTTCAATTTCTAAAAATAGGCTTTTAAATTATTTTATATACAGTGGTACCTCGACATACGAGCTTAATTCGTTCCAAGACCTTGCTCGTATCTCAAATTGTTCGTATCTCAAAGCACTTCGCGCCATTAAAACTAATAGAAAAGCTTTTAATCCGTTCCAGTCCCCAAAAATCACCTTAGTTTTGTTTTTTGTATGCTATTTTGAATCAAACAAATGTCTTTACGAGAAGGAACATTTATTTAAAAACAACAAAAATAATGGGAACATTTAAATAAATAAAAATAAGAAGAATTTAAAAAAAAACTTAAATATCATGGCTTGTCTTTGCTTTTTTCGCCTCCCCTTGCTCATCTTGTTCTGCAAAGCGTTTTACAAAATTGTCTAAGGAAGTTTGTTTTTTCCTCCCCTTCAGGGTATTGCGAAAATGATTGAGACAGGTTTCGTTAAATAATTCCGAAGCCCGACCAGTTGCAACCTTATCGGGGTGGTTTTTATCTACAAATTCAACAATTTTCTCCCACATTCCTAGGATCTCTTTAATTTCTTTCTGTTTCTGGCGCCTCTTCAGAAACTGTGTTTTCTTGGATCACAACATCATTCTGTGTTTGTAGGTTTTGTAACTCTTCAGTTGTAAGCTCCTCAAAATGTTGCTCGACGAGTTCGTTTACATCATTTTCATCTACTTCTAGACCCAAAGATTTTCCCAAAGAAACAATCTCTTCTATTTCTGACACTTGAGATTCAGTTTCTGCAATGATCCTTTCAGTTACAGCGTCAGACCATAGCTTTTTCCATGCAGAAATTAATGTTCTTTTTGTGACACACAGCCAGGTCTGATCAATAATTCTTAGACATGTCACTATGTTAAAATGGTCTTTCCAAAACTCTCGAAGGGTCAGGTTTGTACTATCCGTCACTTCAAAGCATTTGCGGAACATAAGCTTTGTGTACACCTTCTTAAAATTAGAAATGTGGGGGCAAATTGGAGCCGTGTGCATCGGGGTGCTCGTATCTCAAATCTTGCTCGTATCTCAAAGCAAAATATCGGTCGGTTGGCGGCTCGTATCTCAAAACACTCGTATGTTGGGGCACTCGTATGTCGAGGTACCACTGTATTAAATTTTATTTTGAAAATAATTAATAAATTTATAAATTTTTAATGTTCAAAATAAAAATTAATTTTTGTTTTGTTGTATAAAATTAAGATGGAATATACAAACAAACATTCATATTTCTTAGTAGAGTACATACTTATACCTTGAAATACTAATATGTAATCTTTTCTTTGTTGTATTTTTTGTGTTCGTTGTAATTTTTTTTTTTTATAAATGACCTCTTTTTATTTATCAATTCCTCAATTTATACAATTCTAAGATTCATTTCACAATTTTTGCGTTTAAGTATATACTTTATTTTTAAAATATTATACAAGTAAAAAATTATTTCCTATTGTACTCATTATTATTATTAATATTTTTATTCCTGAATATTTTTATATTTAGAGAGAAAAGTCTTTAAGGGAAAATGGTGGTGAAGGAATTTATTTAGTCTAAATTTTTATAATTCTCTTGAGTATATATATTTATTTATTTATAAGTACCTACCATAGATGAAAATTTGGTAAGTAATATGGAAAAAGATTTCAAAATCAGAATTTCTTTTTTGTAGCATATTTCCAAAGCTAATTATCAAAATTAATTCTATTTATAATTTATATTATATTAAAATTAGCTGGAGTGTCACCACTCGACTATCTCGCAATTTGATTTGGATTAAATAACATATACTATATTTAAATTTAATTTAATTAATTATAAATTATGAATTAGAATTAATAAATAATATTTATTAAACCAGTGCGTGTTTGGCTCTTTGTTGTTGGCACCACTTTACGTGTATTTGCAGTCATGTTGGAAAATTAATTCCGGTACTTTCAGTGACTCAATCAAGCTAAAATTCTATATATAGCAGTTTTATACAATTTTTAATCATGTGAAAAACTATCAAATATATATCTTTATTTTTACTGTCACTTTAGAGGAAAAAATGTGAAAACGGTCCTCTTCCTAATGAGCTACATTTCTCAAAAGTTGATAGAAAATTACGAATATTGAATAATAATTTTGAATTCTAGCTTAAACTGTTTTTGCGTAATCTTGTCTACATAAAAACACACACACATACAGAGATAGACAGACAGACATTTTTCTCAACCTTAGTGAAAGGGGACCTTCAAAACCAATAAAAACATCAAAATCTCGACATCGAAAATTTTCATGGTCGCAATACTATCTCTGGCGAGATAGTAAAAAATTGTTATTATATCCTGAAATAATATAAAATATATGAGAAAATTAACATTTGTTATAATTCCACTTTCTCTTCTATGAAAATTGCATTAATATTTATTTTATTAAAAATGCAATTTATTATCTATTTTTAGTCAATCATTTTAGGATTTATTTAAAAAAAAGAGGGACATTGAACTCTCCCTTTTTTTCTTAAGATGTCGAAAAGTGAAGGCCATTAGGGGGAGTATGTTTTTTTCCGGTGGGGAGGCCAAGGAGGGTCATCTCTGTGCCCAAGGGTCAGATAACTCAATAGACGCCCTCTTAAAATCCGTAGGAACCCTTCGGGGCTATCTTCTCTAAGGGGTGAAAGGGGATTTTCGCCTAGTATAAGGGGATTTTTCGTTTCTTCAATCGGACAAATCTTTCGTTCAGTTGTCTTAGTGCCCTCTCATTCTTCCCCCTTCTCTATATCAAAAAGAATCCATCCCTTCCCCCCATTTGCTGACCGAAAGCTTATTTTTTCACAATTGCCTCTTTTATTTTATTTTTTTTTTTTTGTTTCTGGAAATAAATTTAAGCGAATTAAATTTTCTCTCAACCCTGTTTAAGGGGATGATGATGATCTCTCTCTCTTTCTTTCACTCCTTTTACTGTTGTTAGTGTTGTCTTTTTTTATTTTTATGAGTCGCATCATGTCACACAACAAAAGTTAAGTGGTAGGTTGTATATTTTTTTGTTGTTGTTGTTGTTGTTGTTGTTTTGCTTTGTCTCCCTGAGTAGACCGTTTTGTTCGGTTGTTAGTTTACGGCTACCCTCGTTTTTCTAAGGGAGGGGACTTAACAAGGTGTTATTTAAAGCATTATCCTTGTCAACCAGCCAAAAACTTTAGATGATGAAAATATATTCATATTAATATTTGGATTTGTGTAGATATAAAAACACTTGACAGTCTTTTTATTCATATGAATAATAATTATATATGATCAATAAATTTATTTTAATAATTCTATTGGTTAATTAATTATTTATTTGTTAATTCTTAAAGAAAAAAAAAATAAAAGTTTTTGTCATAATTTATCATAAAATATTTTTTTTTGTTTTTTGTTATTCATACTGAATAATATTTATTTTATTAAACAACAAATGTTAACAGTGGTAGGTTTAGTTTTGTTTTGTTTTTGAATTTTATAGAAAACAAAAACGATAAGTTTTATCCAGTAAATGTAAGTATATGTCAGTGAGTGAGTTTACTAATTATTTTTAAGATTTAATATAATATATATTATTTGTTGATTAAACAAAATATTTATGAATAATAATACAACAATCCAAGGTGGATGTGATGGCCACAAAACCATTTGAGGGAAATATTGCTAATTTATATCTTTTTTTACTAAATTTTACTTAAAAAAGTAGAAAAAAAATTGAATACTCCTTTTAAATAAAATTGATTAAAAAAAAAGAAAAATAATAAAATAAAATAATAATTTCCATGGGGGGTGGAATAATATTTTTTCTACAAAGAATTTTATTTTCTATTTATTTAGAAATCATATTTTTTTAAAAATAAAAAATCAAATCAAATTACATTCAACTGAAGATACAGAAGATATAAAATAAAAAAAATATATTATATATTTTTAAAAAGCAAATTATTAAATTTATCCAATTCTTTTGCAAAAAAAAAAAAAATAAAATAAAAAAAAAGATGTTCTTTTTATCTCCCCCGATGCTTAATATTCCATCTTTTATGATTTGATGGGGTGGAGGGGGGGGGGATGGAGAGAAAGAAGGGTGAATATAACACGCTCTATCGCGAGTGCTAGTGTATGTGTATGTTGAGAGTATGAGGGAGGGGAATATTGGAGAGAGAGAGAGAGAGAGAAGAAGAAGGGGGTGGGGTAAGGGGTGGGATGGAGAGGGGGGGTGGGGTGAATCTAATAAATCACGGCTCAGGGCCATGTAATTTGCCGCCACACCGCCGTCGCCCCCTTGGGTGCCGTTAGTACATGCCATAGGGAGGAAGGGAGGGGGGAGGGGGTTGGGATCGTAGGCGACAGATGGAGAGCAGCCAGCTAGGCAGCCAGGCATCCAACCCTCTGGAAAAAAAAATCCACCCCCACCCCCAACCCTCATCTTTTTCTATCCTCTCCCTTCCCCACACCATCACCTCAGGCGCTCTCTTTTTTTTGATCCCGATAAACTCCCGAAGCACATTGGCCTGGCGATTGTTTTATATTTATAATAGTAAATATGCTTATCCGCCCTTCTTCTTTTCTGAACGCAATTTTTATTTTATATTTTATTATAGTAGAGGAGAGTGAGAGAGAGAAAAAGAGACAGGAATGTGTTATCGGGGTATATTAACCGTATCTTTCTAATAGATATTGTAACATATTCTAAAGCTGCTCCAGGGCTAAAAAGAATATATAATATTTTTTAAGCCAAAATGTAGATATTATATATTTACATACGATAATCTTTATATTATTTATAGTTAATACAATATTTTCTGACTAATATTGGAATTTTTTTTTTTTTACATTTTAGATTTCAAATCAACGGATCTAAACATTTGATATTTTCTATTTACAATATATATATATATTTAGGAAATAAAAACTATATGTAGATAAAATTTATTGTAATAAACTATTAAATAATATATGGTATTAATTTAAAAAAAAAAACATTTTATTTTTTTTTTTTAATTTATAATTTATTAATTTAAATGTTTACTATCTCGCCAGAATGGAATTTGGTATACAGGCATTATTCAAAATTTGTAGTTTTCCAACAACTTTTGAGAAATGTAGCTCAACCGGAAGAGGGTCATTACCTACAATGTTTTGATTTTTTTTTTCCTCTAAAGTCACCGTAAAAATAAAGATATATGTTTGATAATTTTTCACATGATTAAAAATTGTATAAAACTGCTATATATAAAATTTGAGCTTGATTGAATCGGTGAAAGTACCGGAATTAATTTTTTAACACTGCAAATCTCACGCGCCAACACGTGACGTGGTGCCATCAACAAAGAGCAAAACACGCGCTGGTTTAATAAATATTATTTATTACTTTAATCTATAATTAATTAAATTTAATTTAAATATAATCGATTATGTTATTTAATCCAATTCAAATTTGCGAGATAGTCGAGTGGAGACACTCCAGCTTATTTTTAACTTTACAGTATAGAAAGTAATCTCAAATTGGTATTTTCTAACTTTTTAGAATTTACAACTTATATATATATATATCTTATATATATATATTGGTATTTTTTGCTAATCTATTATAAACTCTGTAAGATAGATAAGTGAGTTTTTTTTTTTGTGCATTATATATTGTCGATTTAATTTCCGGAGGTTGGCTGAGTGTGTCTATAGAATAGAATTTTGATGGATGACGACGACCACACACACACACACCCACTAACACTCAATCTTTTAATCCATCATCATCTTTAAATAAAATGTCGTCTCTTTAGTCAACTTTTTATTTTTTATTTTATTCAATGATAATATATAAATTTATACGCCTTGATTGGCCTTTTGTATGCATTGTATATTTTGCACCCCCCATCCACCTAACCCCGCCATACACCCTCCTCCGTGACTAAACGTGAATAAATATTTGACCGATGGATGGTAGGTGGGAGGGGTATTTTTTTTCCCTAAACTGACCCCCTCCCCACACTCTCCTTCTTTATTCCATTTCACCATCCGTTTTGTCGTGTGCCGTTCAGTCTAATGGTCCGTATGATTTTTTTCTTTCTTTCTGCCATCCATGTATATCTAAAACACACCAGCCTATTCGGGTCCCCTTCTTATTCTCACACCCTCCCCCCTCCCCCCAGAAGCCGCCTTTCTTTATTCTTTCCAATGCATGTACACACCCCACACGCGAATAGAATCAAAAAGTATTCTATTTTAATTAGTTGCAGTGATGCGTGAGAGTAAATGAAATGAGATTATTATTTGCTATTTTATCCCCATGAGTTTTAATGTCAAGAGAAACAAACTATTAAATTATTTTTAAATTAAAAAAAAGTCGAATTTCATATTAGCTAGTAAAAAGAAAGGGACACATCTCTCTCTATCTGTCTCTTTCACAACAATTATCTTATATATGTACAGTGATTGAAAAAATGTACACCAGGATGGCGCTGTTATCGGGAAATGGCAATCCTTTTCAGCCGGTTAATTGCCTGACGACAGCGCCACCCTGATATTCACTTTTTTCCAATTACTATACATACAAATATACCTTATATAATGATTAAATTATTTTTTAATTTTTTTTTTTTTATAACTAAAAGAGCACAAATAAAATTACGATATTAAAAAAATAAAATTATCTCATCAAAATTATTATCAAAAGGGAATCAAAATTAAAATATATAAAACAATTATTTTGCTGATTGAATTATATGGGTGGTCTATGATTTAGAGCAGAAATTCTCAACCTTTTTTTTACCGCGGAACACTTTTAACGGTTTAAAAATTTGCTGGCACACAAAGAAAAAGATAAGTGTAAAAGTTATTTACTTATTTACCAAATTAAAAAAATTGTAAAAAGTCGAAAATGTTTAAGAGCCTGATCCCAAAAACATTTTACCTTTATATATATATATATAATAAATAAGTACTTTTTATCAATTTGAACTTTAAATTTGTATAATTTAACGGGACATTTTGACAATCTCGCGGAACACAAAAGTTGAGAATCACTGATTTAGAGTAAAGAAAATAGAATTTTTCAAAGCATATATGGGCCAAAGAAAGATGAGGTTACCAGGGAATTGTTGAGATTGCATAACGAGGAATTACATGACTTCTATGCATCTCCAGACATAGTAAGTAACTAATAAACTAATTAGCACTTCATATCTGAAAAATTTACAAATAATAAAAAAAAAACAAAAACAAAAAGGGTTTTATAATTTTTATTAAGTTAAAGTATAATTATGAATTGTTTCATAAAAAATAGAGGAGAGAGAGAGAGAAAGAGAGATCTAAATAAGTTAATACATTCGTTTTTAAAATACAAAAACAGTTTGTTAAATATTTGTAGATCTAATCTAATTAATGTTAAAAAATAATTATAAATTTCATAACTCATAAATTTTAACATGATATCTATTTTTCTTGTAAAATCAAGTAAAATTTTCTATTAATTTTGTATATAGTACCTGGTTCTCGGAGCCCCCGCTCGGTCATTAAAAAAATTATTTATTATCGGGTTTGGCTGGTGATATTAATAAATTCCTAATTTGTTTAAGATAAATATTTTTAATTTTATTGTATTTATGATATTTTGTATTTAAGGAAGCGCTGTCTAATGTAGTTGCTGACGTCATTTTAAATTTCCTATTTTAAATTAAAAATAAACTAATAAAGATTATTTTTCCCGAGGCTGAAACCAATATAGATGGATTTTTCTTTATAAAACTTATCTATGGTGTGAATTTTAAAAAAATCCTTCGAGCGGTTTAAAATTTCTATAATACAAATATATATACATACAATTTTTGCTAGTATAATAAGATAAGATATATATATATATATATATATAGGTATAAGCTTAATATATTTCCAAATAATAAAAATTCAGTTTAAATGCAAAAAGTGCTGAAAGCATTTGTCTAAAGATGAGGAAGGATGTTAATTTTTTTTTTTTGGTTTTTGTTAAGATTAAAAAAATACTACCTGCTTAATCTCTGGATTGAGACCTAATCTATCATCCTTTGTTGGTTATCATTTGATCTTTTGCTTTGTGAATGGGTCTGCAAATATGACATCATTAATAGACATGCACGTGACCTGCCACGTGTCGGGGGCCAAGCAGCCCTTGTAAATAGAAGTTTGATATGAGAGAAAGAGGAGAAGCTTAATAGCTTCTCTCTTGCTCTCCCTTATTTATAAATATACATATATATAAAGAAATAGAGGCAATTCCCTTAACTGTCCTTATCCTCCCCCTTTTTTTTTGGTCTTTTTGATGCATGGTCCTCTCCTTCTTAATGCGCTCTCATAGATAAACATCAAATCTGACAAAGAAATGGCCAATTGTTTTCATATCTCAAGATAACGATAAATAATACAATCTACTATACTATACTATATTATAATATTATATCACAGACCCAATCCACACAATTTTGATTACAAATAAAATACTTTTAATTCTATTTTCTTTCTTATTATCATATCTTATGTAATTATTATTTAAGTATATCAATTTAATTTAATATCAATTGATAACATAGAATTTGAAAATGTAGAAAAATTTAAATACTTAAGTTCTGTAATAACGAAAAATAATAATATTCGAGATGAGTTTAAAGCGAGGTTACAATCGGGAAACGCCTGTTATCATGCAATAAAGGGGCTTATCGCATCAAAATTATTATCAAAGGGGATAAAAGTTAAAATATATAAAACAATTATTTTACCGGTTGTATTATATGGATGTGAGGCATGGTCTATGACCTTAGGTGACGAGAGTAGATTTAGGTTGCTGCGGCCAAGAACTTTCGAGTTCCGTAGAGTCACAGAGATAGTTTGATATCAATTGATAACATAAAAAATAAATTTTGAATATTATTTATGTTTGTTCTTTTTATATATAATTATAATATTCAATTTATTATAATTTTGATTAAATAACAAATTTTATTAAAAGCTTAATATGAATCAGATTGTTTTTAAATTGTAGTCAGGTGATTTGTTAATATAGATTGTGAAAACCTTATTTTAAAGGAATGTTACACTTTAATAATCAAAATATATATTACCCGGAGTGCGTTGCTACGCCCATAAAAAAGCATATATATAATTAAGATATACAAATAATCAACTAATTTTAATATCAATGGATAAATTATATTTTTTCCTTTCTTATTTATTATTTAACCTAATAAATTCTTAAATATAAAAACGTCTAATCTATTCTAATCTAATATCTAATCTAATATTAATAATAAAGGCGAATGTTTGCGAGGATGTTTGTTACTCTTAAAATAAAAAACTGAATAGATTTTAATGAATTTTTACAATAATAAAGCTTATACATCAGAATAACATAGATTAATAATTACTGAAATTGTTTTAAAAATATAATAAATAAAATGTTAACAATTTTCAAGATAGAAACACAAAAAGATAATTTATACTTACAATGTTTGCAAGACAAATAATTTTAAATTTAAAAAAATTATTAATACGATATTAAGACATTTTGAAATTAAATTAAAAATGAACAAAACATTTTAAAATATTTTCTGTCAAATGTCAATAGGAAAGAGCTGTCGTGGCAATTTAGGGAAGCACTGTCTGACGTAGTTGCTGACGTCATTTAAATTTACTAAAAATTGTAAATACTATATTTTGATTAATTTATAATTAATATTTAAGTAATTATTAGCCTATATGTTATTCTAATTGTAAAATTTCACTAAAATTCATTCACAAACATCCACATTTATAATATATATAAGATAACTTATTATACATAAAACATTTTACATATTACAAGTGATATATATATATAATTTGTTTTTATTCTATAGCTTTTATATTATATATTCCAAATGAGATAATTATTTTTTCATTAACATTTTTATTTAATTAATAATAATAAATTAAATATTATTATTTCTTTAAATCTTCCTCTTATTATATAGTATATATACATATATACAAGATGAATGAATTTATTAAGCAATTAATGAGAAATGGACCTCCCTGATGAACTTCAAAGACAGTTTATGTGTACTCAAGTGAAGAGAGAATCTCTCTTTCCCTCTCCCTTTAATGCAATATGTAATGAATGTTATACGCTGATTAATTAAAATTTAACCAGTTGGAAATTTGCCCGTTTAAATTAACACTGGAATTAATTCAAAATTAAAAAAAAAAAAAATATGCTTTGGGTTAGCAAAAGCCCTTCAATCACACTCCTCTATGGGCATTTACCTGGAAAATAATTAAATGGATAAATATTAAGGCTAACAGCATACAAACAACACGTTAATTGAACTTAGATAGAAATATGATTCATATTATTTTTAATAATAATTTCAGTTAATCAACATGGAGTTATCTAACAAGTTTAGTTTAGTTAGACCTAAAACAATAATATTTGAACTAAAGTTTATATCAAACTTAATTAAATTATTTAATTTTAATTTTAAAATTAGTATAAGCAGTCATAAATTTTTAACAATTATCATTTAAGTACATTATTTAATAGGTCTATATAGGTAAATATTTTTCTAAAATTTACTAAATTTTTTTAATATTTAAGTAAGTACAATATGAGTACAATTATACATATATACATATTTAAAACAATTTTCGCCGAACGACGATACAAATCTCTACAAATCATGCAGTTTCTTAACAGAAAAAAATTTTAGCTTGATGTCGGTCCGTCTGTGCGTTATGTCTCCGTTTTAACGTGTACAGCTTGAACGGGTAAACGGATTTTGATAAAATAAGTATTTACTTAATGCATGAGTAGAATGAACTTTTGGTATATATCCGGAAACTGGAAGTGGTAGTTTACAAAGTTTTAATTTTATATTCATTGTCGGAAAATATTTCACTTGAAATATAATAGTAATTAATAATTGAGTAATTAAACTAATTAATAAAAACCAAGATAATATAATTTAGTCATTTTAATTCAAGTTTTAAAAATATTTTTTATTCTTTATATATATATACATATAATATTGTTTGGAAATTAATTGATTTCAAATCGTCGGTCGCTTCTTTGAGTAGTCACAGCTCATTTTTACCGACCGACGATAGTAAGGGAGGTATTGTTTTCACACCAAATTTCACATGTGGAGATTTTTACATATCTCCACGAATCATGCATTTTCTAAACAGAAAAAAGTATTTTTAGCATGATGTCTGTCCGTCCGTCTGTCCGTCTGTCCGTCCGTCTGTCCGTCCGTATAGATGTGTACAGCCTGAACGGCTCAACCGATTTTGATGAAATTTGGTATATTTACTTAATGCATCAGTGGGATGAATTGATCAACTTTTGGTGCAATTCCGGAAACCGGAAGTGGTAGTATTAGCGATCGACGATAGGAAGGAAAGGGTTATTTTCACACCAAAGGAGATTTTTTTATATATCACCACGAATCATGCACTTTGTATTGGTTTTATCCTCGAGAAAAATCATATTTATTAGTTTTTTCTTGATTTAAAATTATATGACGTCATCCAGCCATTCATGACGTCACAGCCTGGTCTTGCATATATATTATAAATAAAATAAAATTAAAAATGTTTATATTTATTATTTATGTATCCATATCTGTTTTTTATTACATTAATAGATATATGAAAATGATTTGAAATTGTTTCTGTAGCTGGAAATTAATTTATTTCAAGCCGTCGGTCGGTTCGGACCTGGCCACAGGTCAACTTATTTATATTAATTTTTTTGCTCCTATCAAATTTTGATTTATATTTATTTATTTATTTTCATAGAAATAAGAGATTAAATAATAAGAATCAAATAATAATCTCGTAAATAACAAATTACTAATATTATTCTCTCATCTTCTTTCATTTACATATTCCCATAGTTTGCCTACTGGGAAAATATCATTTAATAGTTTTTTAATGTAAAGAAACACAAATTTTTATGGTTTATTTGACACGCGGCGAAAAGTCTCCCTTTAAATAAACCACCCAGTGTAACCCGCCCTTTGCTTTTTGTGTTGGGTGGAGTAATACGATTTGTTACAGGAGATGCATACGCGTGGGACCCAAAATCCACTTTGCATTTTGTTAATCACCATCACAAAGCCTTTATTTTCATGATAAATAAATTGTTTGGGCTTAAAGTATGATTTAGTGGATTGTTTTGGGCTCTCGAGTGACGAAATAACCATGAGACTGCAAAAAATATACTTTTTCTTGTTTTCCTCCTCTTTCTTTATTATTATTCTTATTATTATTTATATTATTCTTTTATAAATGTGAATTAAAGTTTAATAATATGAATTATTATAATAAATAAAATTAATAAAACCAGATAATACACAGACAGTATATAACATAATTTTTAAAAAATTTAATAAAATTATATAAGAGGTAAGTAAGTATTTAAATATATATTCTAAAAATGTAATTAAAGTAAATTATTTAGTTATCATTATGACATATTTAATTTTAGGCACATTCATGAAATATGAAACATAAAAGATGTTGAAACTATAATCAAATTAGGAAATAATTTCATTTCGTATATGCAGTTGTAAAGAAGGCAATCGTTTATATTAAATATATATTAAATTAAATGTATTTTCAATTTTTCAAATTTTTTACAATTATTCATGATCGGGAGAATGAAATGAATCGAAATGTTGTTTTATGAAACAATATTACACTTTTACGTATCAATTATTAAATTGTGATTTAAATTGAACTAATACTATATATACGGAATCATAAATTTTTATTTTGTTTTGTTTTAGAATCAATTACTTAATTCTTACTTTAATAAAAATAATCAATATTTTATTTTATTTTATTTTTTTTTTTTGGTTTTTTTTATTAAAATTAATTTTCTGTTAATATAAAATTCTTTAATTAAGTATTTTTCCTTAAATTCTTCTATGAATATTTTAATAAATTTTTATTAAAATATATATATATATATATATATAATATATATATAATTAAATTTATTTCCAATTTTCCAAATTTTTTAACATTAGACATGATCGTGATAATTAAATGAATTGAAATGTTTTATGAAACTATTTTACATTTATAAATTATTAAATTGTAATTTTTCTAAAATTATAAAAGTATATTGGTGTTATATACCAATCTATTATAGTTTATTATATTATTTTTGGAACATTACTAAGTTAATATTATCTACTGCAATATTAAATTATTAAATAGATAATAATATTTTAAAATATATATATATATATTAGATACATGATCAACAACTTTTCACACATTTTAAGAGTATAAGAGATAATATTAATTTAAACAAACAAAGAGGAGAACCAAGATTAGTATAAAAAGTAATTGATATTTATTCTTTGGACTACTTTGATATAATTACATATCTATATTAGAGTAGAACTATTTACTACTAAAACTATTTAATACTAAGTAGAAAAAAGATGAGGTCACTCAAAAATAGATGAAATTAGGGTGGGGAAATAATAATGGCTCAAATAGGTTAGGAAATGCTTGAGAATCTGTATATTATATTAGTTGACAGAGATAGATTGATAAATTTAAATATTTATTAATAATTACAGTAACATCAGGTAGAAAACCATGAATAATTATGAAGGTGAAATAACATTAATTCTTTTAATTATCTATTTATTTATTTTTTAGGTATATAATAATAAAAAAAATTAGTGCATCTATTTTCATATTGAAAAATGATTAATATTTTCTCTTAAAAAAATAAATAAATATAGTAACAAATTGTAATTTGTATTGATATATATATATATATATATACAAGAACAAAAAGGAAATTGATATAATATTAGTAGAAGGAAATGAGATTAAATTCCAAGAAAAAAGTTCTTTAATTCATTCATAGAAGGGAAGAAAAGGGAGTCGATTGGACCGTTGAATTTCTTATTAGTAATACAATTTCCTATTATAAAAAAAGTAATATCGTAAATGACAAATTAATCACGTTTTTTTTTCTTCTTTCTATAAATAATCATTATAGTTTTTGTTTTTTTTTTTGTTATAAAATTTATATTTAATAATAATAATAATATCTAGATAATAAATAACTTCAAAAAACTAAATGTAATCAAAATTAGCTGGAGTGTCTCCACTCGACTATCTCGCAATTTGAATTGGATTAAATAACATAATATATTATATTTAAATTAAATTTAATTAATTATAAATTATAAATAATAAATAATAAATATTAAACCAGCGCATGTTTGGCTTTTTGTTGATGGCACCACGTCACCTGTTGGCGCGTGAGATTTGCAGTGTTAAAAAATTAATTCTGGTAATTTCAGCGAATCAATCAAGCTGAAATTCTATATATAGCAGTTTTATAGAATTATTAATCATGTGAAAAATTATCAAACATATATCTTTATTTTTACGGTCACTTTAGAGGAAAAAAAATCAAAACGTTGTAGGTAATGACCCTCTTCCGGTTGTGCTACATTTCTCAAAAGTTGATAGAAAACTATGAATTTTGAATAATGTCCATGTACCAAATTTCATCATTCTAGCTCAAACCGTTTTTGCGTAATCTTGCCTACATACACACACACAGACACACACACAGACACACACACACACACACACACACACAGACATTTTTCTCAACCTTAGTGAAAATGATTCAGGAACCTTCAAAAAGTATAAAAACATCAAAATCTCAACATCGAAAATTTTCGTGATCGCAATACTATCTCTGGCGAGATAGTAAAAATCTGGAGTGTCTCCAGTCGACTATCTCGCAAATTTGAATTAGATTAATTATATTATTATATTTATTATAATTTAATTAATTAAATTATAAATTAAGTATAATTGATTGGATTAATTAATTAATTTAAAAAAATTAAATTTACAGTATATTACTGTTATTCATTTAAATTAATTAATTATCATATATTATTTCAAATCTTTACCTTCATTTTAAGACAAAATTTAAAAAATTTAGTTTGCGAGATAGTCGAGTGGAGACACTCCAGATTTTTTATTTACTCTAGCAATATAGTTTTGATATAGAAAGAATTTTGAGTAAAAGAGAAAAAATAAATGTGTGTGTTGGTGTTGGTAATATAATAGAAGTATGGAGAAAGTGTAAATGTGAATATAAAATCTTCAAAACATAATTTAAACTTTACAATCTTTCTTTTATATATAATTCTTTTTTTTTAAATCTCATCCAATATTACAACACTCAAATTCATATACAAACTAATTTAGGCACAGAATAAAAAATAATAAAATAACAAAAAAAAAATCAATTAACGAAATTAATTAATATTTTTATTATTTGAAGATCGAGGCACATCACTAACTACTGGCATTTGTGCATGAAAGAAATCATCCATCGTACATGATAAATTTCATTTCTCTTCAAGCAATCCCTACAGAGAGAATTTCAACTTCTTCATCGGGGTACAGCCAGGCAAACAGTAAATTTCTGAATCCTGACCGATTCCATTGTATCAGATCATTTAGAAAGAATGAATTTTTCTTTTAGTCCAAAATCTATCTATTCAATAAATAAATAATAAATACAATATACAATAAATAAATAAATGAATGATTGAATAAATAATAAAAATTATCACCGCTCAAATAAGATAAAAAATTGAATACGACTATATGTTTGAGCATGATTGATTGCTCCCGCTAATTAATTATGTAAATTTTTTGGAAAACACTAGGGTCAAAGTGGGCAAACACAGTCACATGACTTGGGACTAACAATTTACAAATTTATTTGCTTTCTTGTTTTTGCTATCTCGCCAAAGATAGTATTGCGATCACGAAAATTTTCGATGTCGAGATTGTGATGTTTTTATACGTTTTGAA
Source organism: Labia minor (assembly GCA_963082975.1). Classification (NCBI taxonomy): domain Eukaryota; kingdom Metazoa; phylum Arthropoda; class Insecta; order Dermaptera; family Spongiphoridae; genus Labia; species Labia minor. Next base: position 11,441,477 of record OY720345.1, read on the forward strand.
GGTTGCTCAATTATTTTCACAAAGGGTGAGAAAAATGTCGGTGTGTGTGTATGTATGTAGACAATATTACGCAAAAACGGTGAGCTAGAATCATAAAATTTGGTATACGGTCACTATTCAAAATTCGTAGTTTTCTATCAACTTTTGAGAAATGTAACTCAACCGGAAGAGGGTCATTACCTACAACGTTTTGATTTTTTTTCTTCTAAAGCGACCGTAAAAATAAAGATATATGTTTGATAATTTTTTTCATCATTTAAAAATTATATAAAACTGCTATCTATAGAATTTTAGCTTGATTGAATCGCTGAAAGTACCAGAATTAATTTTTTAACACTTCAAATTTCACGCGCCAACACGTGACGTGGTGCCATCAACAAATAGCCAAACATGGGCTGGTTTAATAAATATTATTTATTAATTTTAATTTATAATTAATTAAATTTAATTTAAGTATAATATATGTTAATTAATCCAATTCAAATTTGGGAGATAGTCGAGTGGAGATACTCCAGCTTATTTTATGCTTTCTTTGGTTGTGAGCTCTTGTAAAGCAACTTGCTGTATCTCAATCTATTTGAATTGGAAACGTTGAGAAAGAAAGTCCTACTTGGAGGATTTTTGGATCATGTTTTCGGAAATATATAAAACCATAATTGAAGGTCTGATAAATTATCCTTTTGTATAATTATTGCTGCCCAGGTATTTGAATTCATTATTAATTAATTTGTTGTTTTATTTCTAAATTATAATTTGAAATATTGTTTATTTGAGATTCATTGATTAAAAAAAAGATTTTCTTTATTGCATATTGTACGACGTCAAATTTAATTATATAATTTAGATTTATTATTAATTAATTTGTTTAGTGTTTAGTGATTGATAACGATTGCAGAAGTAGCAATCGAAACGTTGTGTATATGTTTGTATTTTTTGAATAAATTTACAATAACAAATACCAATATGTGGTTTAATTTACAAAATTCCGTTATTTAGTGATTATTGTTAAATTGATTTATTTTAGAAACGATTTTTTTATTTACTTGTGTAATATTTTGTATTTCTTACACGTATTAATTTGTTTTATTTAATATAAATATTTTCTTGTTTCTTTGGGAAACGTAGGTGAGTTTAATTAATTGCGGTTTGGAGAACTTCCAGTGTTTTTATTTGTTTCTATAATATAAATAGAAAATAAAAACCTCTGTCTGCAATCAACGGGTAACCTCGCGACAATTCAGATATCCCCTATATATTATATTTGAAAGGTATTTGAGTCCAATCAGTAAACTTGATTCCTAATTATTAGGTAAATATTATTGAGTTAAAAAGTTAAGCAAATCTCCTTTAAAAAAAGATTGCTGGCGGCCGTAAATTTACCATTCTTTGTATAATTAAAAAATAGTTAAAGCAAGTAGGTGATTTGAGCTTTGTGCTTTAGCATAATAAATTTGGCGAGTCCTTAAGAGGACTCAATTTGTAACCCCCTTTGCTTTAACAATAGAATATAATAAATAAAAAAAAAATAACAGCATTAAATAATAATAACAAAAACAAAAATTTATCTTTACAAATAAATAGTTAATAAATAAATAATTTAATACTATATTTTGTATAAAAATTTAATCCTATCCAGAAACTTAATCAAATTCTTAAAAAATTTTCAAACTTTCCTAATAGATCCCTGATATTCAAATTTTCAATTTTACATGCCCTTCTTGTCGATGTATACGATGGGACAAAATTATTTTAATTTGATTTTCTGTATACTTAATTAAACCCTTATATTGATATATAAGTAAATAATAAGTTTTATAAAAAAAATTTATATTGTACATATAGAATTTATGGATATGACGGTAAAAATTTGAACAGAGTAATACTTATTTAATATTGTATTATTAGCTTATCATTCATATGAATATTAATTTCAATTTAGAATTAATGTGAAAAATTTGCATATTTTAATTAAATGACAATAAATTAAATATTAATATAAAATGATGGTTTCTCATTCTCTTTAAATACGATTTAAAATTTATACCTAAATACACTTCTTTGGATTGATATTAATAGTATATGAACGTAAGACCTTTTTAATTAAATTATATTTAGTGTTTACTCATATAAAGTAATGAGATTTAAACATGAAAATCTCATATTATCTCATCTTATTATACTAGCAAAAATTGTATATGTTTGTATAAATATAAGTTTGTACATATATATATATATATATATATATATAAATAAATCTTCTCCCTTAAAGTCTTTATTAAAATTATTATTACCAACTTTACAAACGGTCTATTAAATACTACACACTAGCTCGAAATATGAATATATTTTTCATTTCCCTCCCCTCTTCCACCCTTTCAAAAGTTAATTCACAAAATGACTAATAGGATCTCTGCATTATGGAACCAGTTTGCTAGAATGGCAAAAATTGTTTCATTGTTTCCTCGATTTCTTCTTTCTATGTTCACCTCATTTATTGAATTTGAAATTTTATTACGATTGAGTTTATTTCCATTCTCTAAACACTAAATCACCCACATTATATAGGCACCGAACTTTAAAAAAAAAATAGTATCACTAATGCCATCTGTTGTAATATTTTACCCGTAGATGGCGTAGTCCCTCATTGACAACTGGTATAAATTTCATGATATTTGGATGCATACAACAAAAGTTATTGCGTTTCAAATGTCAGTGTGTTTTGTACATCGGTCGGAAAATGAGTTTCAAACAAAGAGCTGCCATTGATTTTTGTGTTAAACTTGGTAAAACTTTTACTGAAACGCACCAAATGATACAAAATGCATATGGTGATGATTGTCTATCCCGTACGCAAGTTTACGAGTGGTTCGGGCGATTCAAATCGGGTAGAGAGACGCTGGATGATGACGAAAGATCAGGCCGTCCCAGAACCGGATTTTTACGATTCAAAAGGAGTTATCCACAAAGAATTTGTTCCACCCGGCCAGACTGTCACTGGAGAGTTTTACTTGGGCGTCATGAAGCGTTTTCTGGCAAGAATTTGTCGTAACCAAAATACCGCCTTTCCGAATTGCCGCCTCGGACACATGTTCGGTTTGCCGCCCTCTAGAGTGATCCCCCTGTAAGTAATAAAATTTAATCTATTAAAAATTAATTATTTAATTAATATAAAATTATGTTAATTAATCTATAATCTAATATTTTTTTAAAAATCATATTATTATATAAGTATTATAAATTAAAATATAATGATTTTTTAAATAGTTTAATTGATTTAGGAGGAAAAAAAATAGGAATTTAAAATACATTTATTTATGTTTTATGTAGATTTTTAATATTTAATTTAAACAATAGGTTATCGTATGAATGGGGATAATTTCAATACTACAATATAAATTTATAATAAAAATTATTTAGATTCAAAAGTAAAGAATCTCATTCTTTTCTGATTCAATGCTCAATTAATTTATCATCACTGACAGTTGGTGTTGGATTTACAACGAAATAGATTTAAAATTACCTTCGAGTTTTAGGAGCGGTAGAATCGACCTTGACGAAATCTCTGTAAGATAATTTGTAACTCGGCCCAAAATTACGTTATTGTACATGATTTTTAAAAAATTAGCCAAGCGTTTAAGTCACTTCCAAATGGTAGAGGCTCTGGACCGCCAAAATATTTCTAGAATAGTTAAAAAAAAATATCAAAACCAAGTGCTTCAGTGTCAAGAAATGTGTTAAATGAAATTAAATTTCAGAAATAATTTTCAGTATAACACACATTCAAATAAAACTCTGAATCATAATACAAAAGACTCTTAGTGGTATTAAATGAAATAAATATAAATCAAATAAAAAATAAGTTGACCTGTGGCCAGGTCCGAACCGACCGACGATTTGAAGTAAATTAATTTCCAGCTACAGAAACAATTTCATATAATTTTAATATATCTATTAAAGTAATAAAAAACAGATATGGATATAACATAAATATTTTTAATTTGATTTTATTTATAATATATATGTCAATTTTTAAAATTTTATTTTAATTAAGAAATTCCTTTTGGATTGTTCATTTAACAATGAATTTTAGTTTTTTAAATTATTAGTATTTTGTTAGAAAGGATAGTAGATACAATTTGTAATAGAAAAATAATAATAATAACAAAAGATAAGAAATTGAACAAAGTCATAAATATTACAAAATGTCAAAATTTAAAAAATAGCCTAAATATTTTCAATTATATTTATGAAATTATATGAAAGAAAAAAATTTTTGTTTATTTTGAATTGAAAAGATTTACCTGTAAATTTTGTCTATTCAAAGGGTCAAAACAAACCCCAATACAAAAGGTACCTGTATGACCCATGCAAATCGGAACCCATTATTGTATTCCTTTGTTAAAAAGGGAGTATATATACAGAAAATTTGTGTTGAGATTCATTCAGTGATCCGTTCTCTTGGCAAGCAGTTGCTCTCAAGGAATTTTCTGTGACCAACACAGCCACACTATCTTCAATATTTCTTCCCTCATCTGTCCTCTTCATTTTATTATATATCATTAATTATTTTTGATTTTTTTTGATTTCAGAATGGATTTAAAACAGGAGTGGAATGTTCTTCACAATATCATAGAAGAAGGACTCAATTACTATCATCATAGAGCATCCTTCAACGTTTTCCAGGATGAATCAATAAGAATTGAAACCCCGGCAAGATTAGTTGGTGGTGACATCAATTTTTCAGATATCATGGCAAATAAAGAAAATATTCCGCCGAACGAGGATGACATCGAGACGGTGATAAATCACCCGATTAATCGGCGACTAAGCAGGAGAAGAAATCTGGACTTAACAAATAATAGAGTCAATAGAAAAAGAAATTTTTATTATAATTTAAGAATTTAATTATTCTTTTATATAATATGTAATTTTTATTTTGTTATAAATAATGTATAATCTATATAATATTACTATTCTCTAATCCTATGTAAATAGTATATTATATTAATATAATTGTATTCTTAATAATATTTATTTTTTATATTTTAATAAATATTTTTGTATATAAGTAAATATTAATTTTTGAATTTTTCATTAAAACTCCTTATATTCCTTTCCCCAACCTTATTATATTTTAACTTTATCAAAAAAACAATTTATAATAATTAAAATATTAATTTTAAATATTAAAAAATATATTTACTATATCCTAGCAAACAATAAACTTTTTTAATCCTTCAATAAAATATATTTTATAAAATTAATTTAATTTTTATTTTTTCATTTGGGAAAAATATGTATATTAAAATTTATATTCAATTAAATTATATATCAATTAACATTGAATTTAAATATTTAGTTTTAGAAAAAAATTCATAATTAAATCAAAAATTTTTGCAAAAATAAATGTTAATAAGTTGACCTGTGGCCAGGTCCGAACCGACCGACGGTTTGAAGTAAATTAATTTCCAGCTACAGAAACTATATTTCAAATAATTTTAATATATCTATTAATGTAATAAAAAATAGATATGGATAGAACATAAATATTTTTAATTTTATTTTATTTATAATATATATATATGTAAGACCAAGCTGTGACGTCATGAATGGCTGGGTGACGTCATATAATTTTAAATTAAGAAAAAACTAATAAAGATGATTTTTCTCGAGGATAAAAACCAATACAAAGTGCATGATTCGTGTTAATATGTAAAAAATCTCCTCATGTGAAATTTGGTGTGAAAATAACCCTTATAAAACTTATGAAAAATGAAATAGAATTAAGAAAGTACAATATAAATTCCACTTTTTTTTTATACATTAAAATAATTATATAAGTACTTGATAAAATCTTTAGTACTATTCTATATGAATATTAGCAAGATTCCAACAGACAAACACACTGTGATGAGATTTCTACCATCTAACATTTCTGAAATTTAAAAAAACTTTATTTTTTCAAGATTAGAAATATATTAATACAATTTACAATTTTTACTCATAGAATAAAAGTAAATATAGATAAAAATAATAATACTATTGATACAATAGATAGATGTGTACGAATAGCGTATAACAGTGAGTTTGAAGAGATGATAGACAGTCAGATTTTTTTTTTTTTTTGTTTTTTTATTCAAAAATGCTTTTGTTTATACAATGTATAGAGAGTGAGTGAATGAGTAAGTGAACTGCAAATGGCGGCTTATTCTGCCGCTTTATACTCGAATGCTGTTATTTCGAGTGTGTAAAACGCTATCCATTAACTTTCTGACACACGAGCAGCCAGAATGCCGCCTCCGATGATAAATGGCTCGTCCCATGGATTTATATTCAGTGAATATACGGAGAAAAACTAATTACAAAAAAGGAAATTGTGTGAAAATGTTTGGAGGGTTGTGTGGGTGGATAAAGTAGGAAGAGAGAATGTGGATGAATAGTGGGGAGGGGGAGGGGGAAGTTTGAGAATGGAATGAATGGTTAGGATGGCGGGGGTGATTTTAAAGCAAAGGATTATTTCTTAATACATTCACATTGAAAAATAAAAAAAAAATCAATTTTATATACAAGTATTCAGAGATTCATCTTCTCTAATTGATGTTTTTTTTATAATCTATATATATAAAGGAGACTGTTTGTATGTATGTATGTATGTAATTCGTTTACTTTTTTGCTGTCATAGTTTAATATGTTAAAATGTAAGTTATTTACATTTTAACATAAAATAGAAAATATATTATTTAAGGATTAAAGAATAAAAATAGAAAGTAAATTAGTGAATATTTTAAAAATTAGACAATTTGTGGAAATTGAAATAACTAAGAAATGAGAGGTGGAGGGGATGAGGAGAGAGGTGAGAGTGTGTGTGAGCGGGAGAGAGAGAGATTTAAAGTTTATATATAGTTCTCCGTGTTGTTCATTCAAGAGCCAGGCGTGGCCCACTGACTGGCGGACTCATTTTACACAATGTATATAACTAGCAATCAAAGAATTATTATAAATTTTAACTTTTTATTTTAAATTCTAATATTCAAATATCATTTCAATTAAATAATTTATTCTAAAAGTTCTCATTTTAATTAATATAATAAAATATTTAAATCATATTTAACTTAAATTATTTTGTATTTATTCTTTCCATATTTGAATAGGTACCTCTTTTATTTTAAGGGAGGGAATTAACTATGATCTAAAAAAATTAATAAATGAACTTAATAATAAAAAATCAAATAAATCCATTAATTTAAATTAATACTATTAATGAATGTATATATTGTTAATTTATCTTTAGTTTTATCAATACTTTTATACCGTTAATTTTTATAAATTAATTTTTATAAATTGTCTCAAGTCTCTAACTTTGCATTTTCTCTAATTTTATTATAATTAAAAATATTCAATAAAAATCAAGCAATGAAATTAAAAATCAAAATGAAATGATCAAGAAATATTATACTCTATTATAACATATACAATACTTATAAACTATAGGCGGAGGAAATATTAGACGATATCATTGCGGGTTCATGCCAAATCGATCAACATTAATTAAGATATTTTCATTATGACAGATATTAAAAAAACCGCGAATTCAATATCTCTGTTCACTAATTATTTGTAGACTTTAGTAAAACCTACGCATGACTCAATAGATCCGGATAAACTTTTTCAAATTTTGATCTTAAAATTTATCTTGAAGGTAGTAAAGAAAGAGTAAGATGTGGAAATCAATTGTAAAATATTAGGTGACCCAGACGACTTAAATATAATAGGAGATTCGGCAATTGCAATTACAGATAGCGAGGAAAAATTAATCGAGGTAGGAAAAGAGATGAGGTTTGAAATTAATAATGATAAATAAATATATTTAGAAACAAACAGGAGCAGTATTAACATACAAAATGTAGAATTTGAATATGTAGAAAAATTGAATGTAATCACGAAGGATAATAATATTTGAGAAGAATTGAAATCGAAGTTGCAATCGGAAAACGCCTGTTATCATGCAGTAAAGAGGCTTATCTCACATCAAAATTATTATAAAAGGGAATGAAAATTAAAATATATAAAACAATTATTTTGTCTGTTGTATTATATGAGTGTTAGACATGGTCTATGATCTTTGGAGATGAGAGTGGATTCAGAGAATAGGATTCTCCCCAGCATTTATGGGCCAAAGAAAGATGAGTACATCAGGGAATGACGTACGAGAGATGGAACAGAGGCTCAGGATAAGGACACTTGGAGAAATGTGGTTGTAGCTGCCAAGAACTTTCGAGTACCGTTGAGCCACGCATGGTCTATGACCCTGGGAGATGAGAGTAGATTCAGATTATTCTTTCCAGCATTTATTGGCCAAAGAAAGATGAGGTCACCGGGGACACTTGGAGAAATGTGGTTGTAGCTGCCAAGAACTTTCGAGTAGATAGATATAACATATTCAAAAAAAAAAATATATAATTAATTCACTGATTAAATTAAAATATATTTTAAATAATCACACAATAAGAAATGAATGTTTTATGTTATACATTGTTTGAAACAAAATGGATGAAAACCTTTTACTACTTTCAACCAAATACTATGTACCACTCGGGGGTACAGGGGGCGGAGCTCCCGTCTAGATGTGAAGAGCGACGAAGGAGCTCTGAGCAGCTAGTGTATGTATAATATTACATGTAATAATGATAAATATTGTATTATTCCATTTTAATATTAATATCTATTTCTTAAAATATATAAGTCTTTCATAGGTAGGTACATTTATAATCTCTTATAACAATTTACAATAGATAAAAATTGTTTAATCACTTTAATAAATTAAAATTAAACTTAAATCATTAAAAATATTGTAATTAATATTAAAATAAAAAATGTTTGTTTATTTATTTATTTATTTTGGAAATTAAATATTAAAATTAATGTTTAAAAAATGAAGATGAAAATATTTAACCATTTAATTTAAAATGAATAAAATTAATTAATTATAATTACTTACTTATATATTTTAATAATTTTCATGAAGAAAAAATTGTATATTGATATACAAGCTGAGATTTATTATATTAAACTCTGGTATAGTGGTTCTCAACCTTTTTAGACCAAACGCCCACTTTGTAAGGCCGGCTTCATAATTCGCCCCCCTATAAATTATAACAAATAGAAATTGCATGGTAATCCCTTTGGGATACTTAGAGCCTTATTGAAAAATCGAGTTTCAGAACCTGATCGAAAAATCATCGTACCTTTTTTTTAGAATATTGAAAAAAAAGCGGAAATGTTTAAAAGCCTGTACGCAAAATCATCTTACCTTTTTTACTATCTCGCCAGATAGCAAAAACGGTTTGGGCTAAAATCATGAAATTTGGTATACAGGCATTATTCAAGATTCGTAGTATTCTATCAACTTTTGAGAAATGTAGCTCAACAGGAAGAGGGTCATTACCTACAACGTTTTGATTTTTTTCCTCTAAAGTGACCGTAAAAATAAAGATATATGTTTGATAGTTTTTCACATAATTAAAAATTGTATAAAACAGCTATATATAAAATTTCAGCTTGATTGAATTGCTGAAAGTTCCAGAATTATTATTTTAACACTGCAAATCTCGCGCGCCAACACGTGACGTGGTGCCATCAACAAACACGCACTGGTTTAATAAATATTATTTATTAACTTTAATTCATAATTTATAATTAATTAAATTTAATTCAAATATAATAGATTTTGTTATTTAATCCAATTCAAATTGCCAGATAGTCGAGTGGAGACACTCCAGCTTATTTTAGAGTTAAAAATGATTTTGCCCCCCATAGATGACTTATCGCCCCCCGAAATCGTATCCCCTTTAAGATGTCGATCAGACCCAAAGGGCGATATCGCCCAGGTTGAGAATCACTACCATAATATATAGTAAATTATTTTATCTCTAATAATTTATTTTAATTTTTTCAATAAATTTGAATTTAGTCCCATTTGAAGATTTAAAAATTTTAAGATATTAAAATTCTTGAAATTCTTTAAAGTCAATATAAAAATTAGTTTATATAAATTTTACCGTATATATATATATACTATATTTATTAATTACTATAATATAATTGCAATCGTTTAAAAATGCAAATTTGATTTTTTATTCATTTGATTTTTTAAGATTCCCTAGGTCTTTGAGATATTTTTACCGACCGACGATAGTAAGGTAGGTATTGTTTTCACACCAAATTTCACATGAGGAGATTTTTTTACATATCTTCACAAATCATGCACTTTGTATTGGTTTTATCCTCGGAAAAATCATCTTCATTAGTTTTTTCTTAATTTAAAATTATATGACGCCACCCAGCCCTTCATGACGTCACAGTCAGCTCCTCTTTATATATTATAAAAAAAATAAATTTAAAAATATTTATGTTATATCCATATCTGTTTTTTGTATTAATTGAAATTGTTTCTGTAGCTGGAAATTAATTTTTTTCAAACCGTCGATCGGTTTTGCGCCTGGCCACAGGACAACTTATTTAACTTAAAATTAAACATTGCAATGTTATACCTTTGTAGTTTTAGGCTGATCACACACACTAAAAATCACTAGAGTAGCTTTTCCTGATATTGATTCGTATGACAGGTTCTTAAGTAAGTAAGGGGCAAAGGAAGCTGAGAAAAGGGAGGAAGTAGGCTCCTGCTAATGGCATTGATTATTGTGTCTCTCTGTTGTGTGTGACTTGCACTCAATCGCTCTTGCTCTCTCTTTCTCTCTCTCAATGACTTCCGTATAGGATCCTATGACACCTCTTGACATCAACTCCCTATTTCCGTCATCAATAAAGAGAGAGAGTGTGTGTGTGTGTAGAAGAAGTAGAAAAAGGTCAATAGAAAACGAACCGGCTACGGATTTTCTTAATTTCCTGCTACAATTTCATTCAGGGCAATTTGGAAAAATAAAATCTACCCTCTAACTCATTTTATTTCATTTCTATTCAACAAAAGTAAATAAAAAAAAAATTTCCTCCAAAATAAATAAAAAATGCAACCAATTATACCTTCACAAACAAATAACAAAAGATGATCATTTATCTTTTTCGAAAGAAATTAAAAAAAAAATTAGGAAATTAAACGAGATGAACAATAAATGAAACTATAAGATTAATTAATTTATGACTATATTAACATAGAATTGGTCCAGTGCCCAATACCATATATAAAATATTTATTTTATTTTTTTGAATAAGGGGGGAGGGGAGGGAAGAGGACGAGAACAAAGAGAACAAAGTAAGAATTAACCCAGATTTATTTATTTATTTATTTTTTATTTAAAAAGTTTCTCTTTATTCTTGCAATTTTATTATATATCTTACTATATTTAAAATGCGAATATTATACCTATATATAGGGTGACCAAACGTTCCGTTTTTAGGTGCTCTGTCCCGGCGTCCCGAAAAAGTGTTCGGGACAATCCATTGCCCCGTTTTTTGAAATATTTAGGACATTTCGTACTAAAAAAATTATCCGATTTGGTGTTTTCAAAATATGGTCACCCTACCTATGAATATAGTATAATTTTTGTTTCTAAATTAAAAAAAAAATAAATTGGTGCACAACTGGTACAGAATTAATTTAAAATAAATGAAATAATAAATTTAATCACACATAATATTTATCATTTATATTCGGTAATGTTTTTTTATTAAATAAAATAAAAATTATATTTCTCTGAAATACAAAATATTTTATCATCGGACTCACTATTAATATTTTGAGTCATCTTTCTTTTTCTGCAGAAGGCACCACAGGGTGTGATGGCTAGCGTCGCTGACTCAAATTCTCGTGGTCCCGGGTTCAAGTCTCGGGCCTGGCAAGGGAATTTCTCTAGCTGGAGCCAACCCAGCCTCCGGGATCAACATGGAGACGCTACTTGATAAAAAGTAGCGCCTCCGATCAACAAAATCAAGGTAAAGGTTGATAGAACCTGTTCTACTGATCATAGGACATCTAATTGATATAACCGATTTGATAGGCGTCCTTGCGTAAGACTTACAAAAGTAAGAGGTGTTTTTTTTTATTCTGCATTTATCAATTATTGAATTTCGATTTGTTTCCAATTTATATTATCAGATATTCATTCCAATGGTGGATTAAAATTTAATATAACTAGAGAAAAAGCTTCCTCTTGTATTAAACGTTGATTTTGAATTTACAATGAAATTTGTTTTGTTTTTTAAGTCAAAAAATAACTGCTTTCCTTGATTGAAATAATTAATTCCTTCTTTTTATGTCAAATTAAAAGAAATAATATATTAATGTTTTCTACAAAATTGATATTGATACTGAAGATATTTTATCTGTTCTCGGTTATTTATTATATCTAAATTTTTCTAACATCATTTCTATCTTATGTTCATCCAACTTCAATTTTGATGAGTCTATTATTAGAGAGAGTCACTCTATTAATATTTAAATTAGATTTTAATGATATTTATTGTAAACATGATACTAAACATCTGATATTTTTGGGTAAAGATAACAGAGATTAAAATAAATATTAAAATTTTATATTTATATATGAGGGCAGATCAATAAGTCACGAACTTATTGAATGAAACACAGGTTTTTGGATAAAAAATTATTTTATTTTTCAAGGTAGTCTGTGCACTACGTCCAACGTTTCTTCAATTTTTTTATTCCTTCCAAAAAATAAGATTTGTCGAGGACATCAAAATAGGTATTTGTTTGCGAGATGATTTCATCGTTGGTGTCAAATCATTTCTTCAGGTTTGGAAACAAGAAATCATCACTCGGGGCTAAATTCGGAGAATAGGGTGGATAAAGAAGTAATTCGTTTCCCAATTCACATGTATTTTCATGGAAATTCACTTTTTTTCATTTTCTTCTCGAGGAATCACGAGGTAGCCTGCTATTAATTGATGTCAAAAAACAACTAAAAGATCTAGCTGGTTCAAATTTCGACAGGAGTCAGCTGATAGTTTCCTGCTGACAGAGGCAGTGTTGTCATTTTATTTAAGAGACAGGAAATTCATAAAGTAAAGCACAATTATACCTAATAGGTCTAAATTTAAATTTTGAAAAACATACTTAGTTCAATACAGGAAAATACTACTTGTATATTTTGTTTTTCTGACTTAAGAGTACATATGAAGGTTCAAGGAGGACTATGAATAATATAATAATTCATTATTTTAAATAGAGTGTTTGTTACTCAGTTTGAAGGTAATATTTGAAAATAAATAATAGAATTACTTGTTAATTTTCAATTAAAAAGAGAAAAATTATTTATATTGTATCAGATTCATTAGTTTTTATTAAAAAAACAAAAAAAAGCATTTCTACATTATAAATCCTTAATAAAAATAATAAAAAATACACAAATATTTGTTGCCATATTTCGTCATCAAGTATGTACCGATAAATTTAGTTCTAAAAAGATATTGAATAAGATATTAAAATGAAAATGGTTTAAAGAAGGGAAACTATACATATTGAAGATTAATATACCTATAAATCTATTATTTTATAGTACGTATTGATATATAATTTTTTAAATATTTATAATATATTACACGTATTACGAAGCTTTGATATTTTTGTTGTTAAAAATTATTTTTAATTTTTAACTAAATATTATATTAATGAAATAATAAATAAATAATCACTCTCTCTTTTTCTCTCTCTGTATGGAATAGAATTTTACTATAATCATTTCTCATTTTTAAATAACATAATAATAATATTAAGTCTACTTATTATAATTTTATAGATTCAAAAAAAAACAAAGAAGAGGGAATTTTGTATAATTTATTTATTTATTTTTTTCTCTTTCGGCTTTAGAAGTTAATTTTAATTATATCATTGAAATGAGTGATAATTAGCAAAGAGAAAAAAATGACCTTTTTTCTATATTTTAACATGTGTATTTATTTATTTAAAGCTATTTGTCATCTGTTGGTTAATAAGCGTATAGAGAGTGGATGAATGTGTTTCTTACACCATTTGTGTCTTGTTCACTTATCATAATTAATTGTATAGGTAACACACAGGTGTGCCTGTCTTTATGTCTATTTATCAACCAACAGAGGTTAATATTATAGGAAAGAGCCGAGTAGAAGAGAGTGGAAGAGGAATGGAAACAAGAGAGAGAGAGAGAAGTGCGATTATTACATTCTAATTACCAAATTAGTATAAAATATTATATTCTCCAATCATATTGTACAACAACAACAACAACAACAACAAGATATAATTAATTTGTTTTGACAGATATAATTTGAATTTGTTAATTAAAATTTGATTACATATATATTTGCAAATTGAACTTTTCTTTTAATTAGAAATTTAATTATATTCTACTTTATCAAACGAAGAAAGAAAAATGAATAAATCAATGATATTTGATTATTTATTTTCAATTGATCCAAGGACATTTAATTATGTATAACTCATTTTGAAAGGAATTAAATTGAATTGAATTCTTTTTTTTTTTTTTTAGTTTATCAACCTTTTTTTTCTTTCTTCTTTCTTTTAAAGAATTTTTAATTGTCCAAGTCACAAGTATAAAAAAATTAAATAATAATAATAATATTTTAATTTATATATATATATATTATTTAATAATTTCAAAGATAAAACAAAATATATTTTTTGTTCAATTTTTAATTATATATTTATCAAATTAAATATATACTTAAATAATAATAAAATTATCTTATACAAGATAAATGAATGATAAAAAATTGTTTATTCAAAATATGCTACATTAGAGTATGTTCTCTATTTTTCGGGTAATTTAGACAAATAAAAATTTTCTATTTTGTCAATTTTTACACAATTTGGAACAACTTTTATAATAATTAGCATTCGACATGTTTTATGACAAGATGAAATACACCTATCCCCCGATTTACACGGTACTTGTTTTACACGTTTTCGCTTTTACACGGTTTTCTAAATAAGTTTTTTTTTTGTTTTTACCGTACTCTACTAAATGCTACTGTGTTAGAACACGTGTGCTGTGTACACATCTTTCGGGGAATCCCGAGCTTATGTACTGACTTGCTGCACATGCACACTGTGTCTTTATTACTTCGCATAAAATTAAAGTTTTATCTACGGAAAATTGTATTTGAGTGAAAGTTTCACAGTTTCAGAAACATTAACACCTTAATTTTCCATATTCGTAAATTACAAGTGAGTGCATAATTTTGATTATTATAAATTAACATAAATTAAAAAAAATTATAGGCTTATAATGTCGAAAGAAGTTAAAAGAAAAGTTATTTTTTTAGAAACTAAAATCGAAATTTTGGATCGAGAGTAGTAGATGTTGCAAAATCATATAGCATGAACGAAGCTACAATAAGAACTATTAGAACAAATGAAAACACAATTAGAAAGAGTGTTGCAGCTGGCAATACCACGAGTATGGGCACAATTGTTTATACCCGATTTTATTACCACCTCTCAGAATGTAAATATTTCTGCTTCAAACATCGAATCGGCACAAATAACTTCGAGTGATGAAAGTGAATTCCAACCTTCGATTCCGAAAAAAAGAATGAGAGTAATTTCTGATAGTGATGAAGGATAATAAAACACCTTTGGTTTTATTTTTTGTTCTTCTGTTTAATGTATTGTAATTAAATAAAAAAAAACAGTGTTTCCGTAATATATTACATATTTTAACCTGTCAATGCATTTTATTTTTATTTCTGTGTACACCTAAAAATATTGAAAAAAATCACAACTGTTAAATAGCAAAATTATGCATTTTCTGCAAGCTTTTCGATTTACACGGTTTTGACTTGAAAATTTTTAATTTTCGATTTACATGTTTTTCTCAGGAACGTATCTACCGTGTAAATCGGGTGATAGGTGTAATTGTTTATAATACGATGGAGCATCTTCACCATAAGCTTCTTGAAATATTCAATATGATTTCACTACAATTTTTTTCAATAGAATGAACAAATTACATAAAATTAGACATATTGATCTCATCAAAACAACCACAAGCATACCTTTGTGGGTGTTGACTCTTGTTAATGGTACAAAAATGGCCTATATGTACGATATAAACCATTGTTATTTCTTTAAATAGTTGGGTGAGGGAACTAATATTAATTACAAATTGTCAGTGATGTAATGAAACTTTGATTGGTCATATGATTATCGCGGATTTTATGTTAAATCGTTTTATAACTTATACTCGACACCTATAATAAGGTTATTTCGTCTTTAGTATAATTAATTTCTGAGTATAAATAATTGAAGAAAGTGGAACTAAATTTAAAATATAATAGACAAGAAGAAGAAAAAAAAATAAAGGTTTAACTTATAGACATTCTTCTTCTTTTGATAAATATTTATCATATTAAAACAGAATACAATAGAAAATTGATATTCATTTTGGTTATGTTCTGTAAAAATGCAGAAACCGGGAAATATGGATTATATGGAGTTTAGTATATGGTAGTTTCCTTTCAAGAGAGCGGCACCACTATGTTTTTCCCTGATCGAAACTAACTTTTCTATTCTTATAGTCGACTAAACTATACTACAACAAAACAAAAGAGACATGTTACTATTATTTTATATAAAATTATTTCTATCTCTCTAATCAAAAGACTTTGGATGAAGGGGGATGGAGTTAACTTTGAAATTAGTTCATTTTGTTATAATTTATGAAAAAACTGTTTTATCAAGGACTATAGCAATATTTTTCAAAAATGTCTACCATAACAAAAAGAAAATAATTTTTCGAATCAAATAATGAATATTTAAATACTAATCCTAAATGGCTGATAATGTCAACATATGGGAAACAAATGTGTACCAATATAACAAAAAAATTTCCATAATCGAATGTTCTCAGCCCGCGAAAATTCAAAATTCGCCTTTTCTTTTGAACAGACCTTGTGTATATATATATATATATATAGAGAGAGAGAGAGAGAGGGAGAGAGAATTAATCAACCTTGAAAATCTCAGCAGTTTTTTTTTATTTTATTAAACTGAGCTTATAATAAATAGATAGTTAAATAGATAATAAAATGGAGTGAGAAAATTGATAAGTTAAGTTTCCCGTGTTATCAACTAATAGCCTACCAATGTCCTGCATTAAACTGATAAACTGAATATAAATTTGACTCTATTTACAAATTGGCTTTAATTTCATTAGAAAGACCATCTGCGATCTTAACGAATACCATTCGATTGATTTGATATTAATGTGTTTATGTTTGCTAGAGAGAGAGGATGAAGAGATAGGGGGCAGGGGGGGAGGTGATGAATCAATGGATATTTATCTTTGAAAGACCCACTTTAAGCTTTGATTGTTTTACACTTGAAATTTCTATTTAAAATTTTTAAATAAAATCATCAATTTTTATATACTACTATAAATCTTATAAATCTTCTTTATTTTTCTCCTAAATAATATAGTGTATAAAATCACTAATTACTTAAATAACTACTATAAAATAAATTCTTAAATAAATACAAAATAATATTCTTCTTTTTTCACTGGCCAAGGGAGGTATTGTTTTCACACCAAATTTCACATGTGGAGATTTTTACATATCTTCACGAATTATGTATTTTCTTAACAGAAAAAAGTATTTTAGCATAATGTCTGTCCGTCTGTCCATCCGTCCGTATAGATGTGTACAGCTTGAACGGCTCAACAGATCTTGATGAAATTTGGTGTATTTACTTAATGTATCAGTATGATGAATTGATCAACTTTTGGTGTATATCCGGAAACCGAAAGTGGTAGTATTACCGAACGACTATAGGAAGGGAACGGTTATTTTCTCACCAAATTTCACATGAGGAGATTATTTACATATCCCCATGAATCATGTACTTTGTATTGGTTTTATCCTCGGGAAAAATCATCTTCATTAGTTTTTTCCTTAATTTAAAATTATATGTCACAGTCAGCGCCTCCTTATATATTATAAATAAAATAAAATTAAAAATATTTATGTTATATCCATATCTGTTTTTTATTGCATTAATAGATACATTTAAATTGTTTCTGTAGCTGGAAATTAATTTATTTCAAATCGTCAGTCGGTTTTGTGCCTAGCCACAGGTCAACTTATTATTATAACCTAAAGGATTTATCGAGATATTTACTTATTTATTTTTGTCAATTGAAACGGTAGATCTCCCTGGACCTCTTCTTCATCATATAAAAAATTTCTGAAATTAATTTTATAGACCGATAGTATTTGCACTATAAAAATAAATTGATTTTAGATTGTGAATATTTATTACATATATTTATATTTTGAAAATAATCACTCAATTGCAAATATGTATAAGATAAATAATAATATTTTTATTTTTAAAATTAATTTACTTACTTAATTAATTAATTAATTAATTTACAATGTTGTTCAGTAAAGTAATCACTAAACAATGTAGTAGCATGTATTCAGTGAAATACATTTATATGATAGATAAGGAAATTTTTATGAAATTTGTATTTATGTAATTGTATATATCTTATATGTACTGTACATACCGTACATATATCTATTTGTATAATTATAAATACCTATGAACCTATATTCTAATCAAAGAAGGAAAATAAATATATAAATATTTATTATTTTTTTTTAATCTTCTATTTTGAATGTTCATATGATTTAATTTTAGTGTTTATAAATTCAAGCTTTTATTTATTTGATTTAAATTCTTTTGTTTAAATTGTACTCCAATTTCATGTTTAAATTTTTCAAATATTTTTTTTTCTAAAGTTTTTAAATTTTCAAATACTTATTTATTTACTCAAGGTTAGAGAACCAAAAATTGAAAAGATAACATTTTTTTCTTATAATCAATAAGCACAAAGTGGAATAAAAGAATTTTACAATTCTAGAATACAAAAATTATCCTATTGTTAAGTAAATAAATAAAATTTTGAAATTTTTATTATAAAGATTTTTTAAAATTTATTTATTTGTCTTTAAATTAATTATTTTAAATTTTGGATTGTAAAATTTTAAATAAATTTTTGTGATACCTTTTGTGGGAAATTAAATGGAATGTTAAGTGAAAAATTAAATACAATGTGTAACAAAACAATATTTAAAAAATTTATGTTTACTAGTGAGATCATCGCAAATTTTGTAAATAGTATTTATTAAATTTAATTTATTTTTAAATACTATAGAATATAGATTTATAGATATTAATTATATATTGAATTGCTCATTCAATAATAATATGTTCAACAAAGATTGGACCAACTTTTGTGAAAGAAACCCGACTTACAACAGCCACTATGGACTCATCAGACAATGATTAATTTCAATTGTGTTTTTCATAAAATAATTGAATACGTTTTTTTGTTTTCTTTTTTTTTGTTCAATTTTCTTTTTAAAAAGTAGTATTTTCGTTACTTCTTTAATTCACTTTGCGTCGTTTCAATATGCGTTGTGTGTTTTTTGGAACATAACCCCGACGCAAAGTGAGGTATTGGTGTATTTTAAAAATTTTAGATAATTTGTTGTTGTTTTTTTTGTATGAATACAGTTTATGATCTTGTTTTTAACGATTGTATATATGTTTTAATTCTATCTGAAATGGTTTATTTGTATTATTTATATACCAATTCTACTTGACTATCTCGCAATTTGAATTGGATTAAATAACATAATATATTATATTTAGATTAAATTTAATTAATTATAAATTATAAATTACAATTAAGAAATAATATTTATTAAACCAGCGCATGAAACCACGTCACGTGCTGGCGCGTGATTGCAGTGTTAAAAAATTAATTCCGGTACTTTCAGCGATTTCATCAAGCTGAAATCCTATATATAGCAGTTTTATACAATTTTTAATCACTATCAAACATAAATCTTTATTTTTACAGTTTAAAGGAAAAAAATGAAAAAGTGGTTGGTAATAGTCCTCTTTCGATGGAGCTACATTTCTCAAAAGTTGATAAAAAACTACGAATTTTTATTAATGCCCGTGTACCAAATTTCATGATTCTAGCTCAAACCGTTTTTGAATAATCTTGTCTACATAAACAGATATACACACACACACAGACTGTTTTCTCAACCTTAGTGAAAATGACTCAGGGACCTTCAAAACGTAAAAAATCATCAAAATCTCGACATGGGAAATTTTTTCTCGCGAGATAGTAAAAATGGTTCCTCAAGTAATACCACAACTTATTTAACCACCCAAATACTTTTAGAAATTGACAAATTTTTGGAAAATATTTACAAATTTTTATATATTAAAATCTTTAATATGCTATATAAGTGGACACTTGCATAAAGTATAATTATTTCACTGTTTCATAACAAAATCAATAAAGATGAAAGAAATTTATAAATATGTCGTTAAACAGAAATATACTACTACGAGTTCATTAAGGATCTTTAAATCTTAAATCGTATAAAATTATAATCTACTTAAAAAAAAATAATAAATAAATATTTATTTAGTAATTTTTCTATTAGGTTGTGTGTGTATATTTATATTAATATATATTGTTACTCTCCCTCTCTCTCTCTCTCACACACACACACACGCTATATATAATATTATTAATTTATTTATTATTATTAAGACATTTATCTTGATTTTAATGTATTAGTAAAACACGCCATTTATCTTTAGGCGTGGTGGGTTTTTAAGGATCAACACCCATTACTTAAATCCAAATTGAGGTCCCAGGTTTAGAGATCCACTCATAGAGGAAATATTTTATAACAAGAATAAATAAATAAAGGATGAGGAGAAGAAGAAGAAGAAAAAAGATGGCTAGTTTAGAAAATAACTTTCAGACACGCCCCCCTTAGTCACAAAATAAATAAATAAATAAATAAATAACACTATACATGCACACATCCATGCAATTTAAATTAAATTAAATAATAATTGACAAAAACAAAGGAGCATTTATTTTAAAAAAATAATAATAATAAAAGTAAAAGATATAAAAAATAGTTATCTATTTATTTATTTTAAAGAGATTATTTCATTTAAAAAAATAATTCATTCATTTCCTATTATTATTTATTTTGATTAAATAATAAATAATTCTTGAATGTAAGACCTAACTAGCTAAGTTTATATAATTACCTAATTATTAATTGATACTTTATGTAAATATAATTTAAGGAATCAATCATATTATATAATTATTACTATATATAATAAATAATTTTCATTATAATCTTATAAGGCACCACAGGGTGAGAGGTTAGCGAAGGTGGCAAAATAATTCATTCATTCATTTCCTATTATTATTTATTTTGATTAAATAATAAATAATTCTTGAATATAATACCTAACTAGCTAAGTTTATATAATTACCCAACTATTAATTGATATTTTATAAAAATATAATTTAATTATTATATAAGTTTTAATTAAAGAATCAATCATATTATATAATTATTACTATATAATATATATAAAAATAATTGCTATTATAATCTTATAAGGCGAAGCTGGCTCACATTCTCGTGGTCCCGGGTTCATGTCCCGGGCCTCGCAAGGGAATTTCTCAAGCTGGAGGGGACAGAGCCAATCCAGCTCTGGGATCAAAATTGGGAAAGCTACTTGATAGCTCACATTCTCGTGGTCCCGGGTTCATGTCCCGGGCCTGGCAAGGGAATTTCTCTAGCTGGAGGGGACGGAGTCAATTTAGCTCTGGGATCAAAATTGGGAAAGCTACTTGATAGCGCGTCCGATTAAGAAAATCGATCTAAAGGTTGATAGGACCCGTTCTACTGATCATAGGACACCTCATCATTTATATAACCGACTTGATAGGCGTTATTCTTGCGTATGACGTACAATGTCAGAGGTTTTTTGTTGTTTTATTACAATCTGATAATATCTCTTAATTAATAATATGAATAAAATAATTTAATATTCTATTGTATATTAAGTGAGAATTTATAAGAATATAATTCTATTTTTTTTCTAAGGCGATAGGATTTATGAATTTTTTTTCACAATTTATGTTCTCTGTTATGTTTTATTATATAGACAATAGATTGATTAATTTCCAGCTTGTGTTTTTAAATGATAGGTTTAAAGCTATAAAATATCTATTTCTTATATATCTCAACCGTGGTTTTTTATTTTTTTTTTAGGATTATTTACCTAAGCGTGTTCCTTATGATGGGAATATTTATTCTGATAGTGCAACATCTTAATTTGAGGCTAATGCCGCGCGTGGCCTCCTCTCTTCTAAACGACTATCGATAATTTGTATCATCATTTTTTTTTCGGTTGAGATGATTGTAGTTGGTGGAGGCGTGCAAGAGGTGAGGCTCAATCAAAAACCAATCATCCTATTAAGAGAGAGCATTCTATTTCTCTCTCTCTCTCTCTGTCGTGGTTGGCATACCAGCTTTTGAGTTTAACATATAACTAAGAGATCATTTTTTCAGAAATTATTATTATATTGTATAAATCCAAAGAGACTTTTTCATTATAATTAAATATATTTCGTGATATATAAAAATTACATTTATAACTTAAGTCAAAATTTTTTAACATCTTATCTTATTATGCTAGCTAAAATTGTTTGTTTGTATTATTGAGGACCCCAGTTCAATTCATTTTAATCAGATTGATGCAATGATGCAACATTTAATATTTGTAATAAAGAATTAAAGAATTGTATATCAATATTTTTTAAAGGGTCGAGCGGGAGCTCGGTGTCCCAGGTATTAATATTACCAGCCAAACCCAATAATAATGAATCATTTTTTTTTATTGACCGAGTGGTGGGGTGGCTCGGTGAACCAGGCATTATTTTTGAGGACCCCAGTTCCATTCATTTTAATCAGATTGATGGAATGATGCAACATTTAATATTTGTAATAAAGAATTAAAGAAGTGTATATCTATATTTTTTAAAGGGTCGAGCGGGAGCTCGGTGTCCCAGGTATTAATATTACCAGCCAAACCCAATAATATTTTAATTTAATAAATAATTTTATACAAATAATGTGATCTTTTAATAAAAATTCTCTTAATAATTATCAAAATAACCATAAAAGCTTTAATAAATACCAATAATGAATCATTTTTTTTAACTTAATACCGAGCCGAGGCTCGGGGTTCCGGTACTTTCACATTATGTGTATAAATAAAATATTAGACTAGTTATTCTGGAATATTGGAGAAATTTTATAAATCTTTTTATAGATGGGTATGAAAAATTATATATTTATTGTACAATTTTTAGTTTGTTTTTTTTTTAATTAAATAAACTATTATATTAATAAATTTTAATAAAACATAAATATTTAATGTTACTAAATATTGACAAATAATAATAAAAATATCATTAAAAAATTCCCACATTCGAAAATCAATTTATAAGAAAAAAGATGAATGTTGCATATATATAGGTACATTACCTCCCTCTTCTAGAGGAATAATTTATCTGAAATTAATAATTTTATTGTAAGAAATTAAAATCACATTTCATTCATTAACAATTTTATTTAAATTTTAATAAAATGTAAAAATATTTTTTTTTCTTTTGTTGATTTCACCTTTTTTAAAAAATTGGTTAGAGTTTTAAATTTGTTAAAAATTTAATTATTAATGAATAAGTATTCGATAAATAGATTTGAAAGATTTATTTGAAAGTATCTTTTATTTAACATTTATAAAATCGGAATCACTTTTATTATTTTAATCATATCCGATTTATTCTATCAATGTAAAATGCTGTGGGTTAAAAATGAATTTTAAAGATATAGAAGCTCGGGTAAACGAAATAATTTTCTCTTAATAAATGAATATATTAGGGCAGGTCAATAAGTCCTTTCTTTTCTTTTTTTTTTCTTAAATAAAATGGCAACACTGCTCCTGTCAGCAGACTATGATGTCTGACGAAATTTGAACCAACTGGGTTTTTAGTTTTTGTTTGACAGGCATTAATAGCAGACTACCTCGTAAATTGACAAGAAAATGGAAAAAGTGAATTTCCATGAAAATCCATGAATTGGGAAACGAATCATCCGTTCTATTCTCCGGATTTAGCCCCGAGTGACTATTTCTTGTTTCTAAATCTGAAGAAATGGCTCGGTGGAAAGAGATTAGACTCCAACGATGAAATCATCTCACAAACAAATACCTATTTTGATGTCCTCAACAAATCTTATTTTTTGGTAGGGATAAAAAAATTAGACGAAGTGTACAAGAGCTCAAAGGACACTACGTTGAAAATAAAATAATTTTTGATAATAATAATATAATATATTACGAAAATGCTGCTAATTGCTCTCTTTAAAAGGGCACGAACCATAAAACTAATTCGTATATTCAATAAAAATTTAATAAATAATTTAATTTATCGACTTTTAAATTGTTTATATATCATATTAATAATGACAATACGTTCTTTTATTGTATGAAAATTTCTGTAAAGATGTCCTCAGAAAAATGAACATGGTTTAATAAACCAATGTTTAATTTATATCATCATAGGACATCTTATTTAAAAAAAAATATTAAATAAAAATAAATAAAATGGGTTAGCTTATCAATCTTTACTATTACTTTTTAGTGATATTTACAACGAATACAAATTAACAAAATACCTATGTGAAGAAATAAATAATTCTATAAACATGTGTATATGTGTAAAATGAAAATAAAAATTAAATATTATCAACAAAAATTCACAGACTTATTTTACTTTTTTTTACCGTGATAACCAACGTGCCTTTCTTTCTTTAGCCAATTGACGTTTTCTCTCATTTGAATTTTCGTTTTCACTCAAATTTGCTAACTGCACAATTTTTTAAAATATAAATTTAAATATAAAAAATATTACTTACTTTGTTTTAAGTAAGAAAATATTAATTAATTAATATTTAATTTAATTGAAATTAATTCAAAAGTAACAATCACAATATTAACAAAATAAATTATGTAAAAGATTCAATACAATGTGAAATCATTTGTTTTTTATTTTTAATCTGTCATGGTGGAACAATGAACAATTTAGTTAATTTAAAAATTTATATATAAAAAACATTACTTTGTTTTAGAAAATATTAATCAGGATTTATAGGAGTAACATTTAATTTAATTTAATTTAATTTTAATATTATTAAATATTAAAATATAAAATAAAAATTTAAATATTATAAACATTCCTTGTATGGAAATTTCTAAAAATTAATTTTATATCGAGTGTTAACTTCTTAACTGAGCCACCAGAGGCGCCACATGGAGCGTGTGTTATACATATATAGAAGGATCTAGGCTGATATATATATATAGGTACATACCTACCTGGTTTAACAAGTAAAGACGTACTAGTACTTTGAAAAATTAATAGTTAATTTATGTTTAAGGTTAACAGTATCCCTTGTCAGCACAGTTGGTACGACAATAAATTATATTTCAAACAATTTTCAGAATTACTTAAATATATAAATATTTTTTTTTGATTTCTAATAATATTCAAATATTTAAATTATTTATTCTAATATCATTATATGATTTTAATGTTATATTCTTCCATTGTAGCAGGTCTCTCTCTCTCTCTCTCAACCAAGAAACTCTGTTTTTAAGATGACCCCACAAAAAGAAATCACAAACTGACAAATCAATGGATTTACCCAAATAATCTGCATACAGCAGCCATCCGTATTTGTTACACAACAATGGTTTCAAGCATGGTAACATAACAATTTGCTGTGACTAATCGCATAGCCATTCTCGTCATCAAAAAATAAGAAGCCATCACACACAATAATAAATTGTACATTTGTATTTTCAAATGGTATTAATTTTACTTTAAACCGACAAATATATATTTTTTTAAATTTGTTTTCATTAAATTATTTAATTTTCAAAATTTTTTGCCATTGAATCACTCTTCCTGCAGAATTTAAATCTTAAAAAAAAAATTTCACTCAATAAGATTATCGTTCAAAATATCTAATAAAACAAATAAAATGAATTTATATAATCATTTATCGTTCTTGTAATTCTCTAAAACTTTCCATTTCACTTTCGACCCTATTTCCATTGCAATATTAGTAATACAAATATAAATTGAAATAATTCTAAGTTATATTAAATTATCAAATAAGATAAATGATAATTTTCAACCAAATTAATCCTAAATTGTCTATTTAAAATTTTATGGAGATTTAAGGCCTTAGTGTACGAATAATTTTTAATAATAAAATTTACTCAAAAAGTTAAATTTTAAAATTTATATTGGAATTACATAAGAATTTAAATTTAATGTTAATATTTGTTAACTCTTGGTGTTTATTTGTCTAGTTTACATTTCAAATTTGAACAGAGATCCAGATTATTTATTTTTTAAATATACCCATATAAAAAAAACCTCTGACTTTGTACGTCCTACGCAAGGACAACGCCCATCAAGTCGGTTATATCAATGAGGTGTCCTATGATCAGTAGAACGGGTCCTCTCAACCTTTACCTTGATTTTCTTGATCGGAGGCGCTACTTTTTATCAAGTAGCTTCCCAATGTTGATCCCGGAGGCTGGATTGACTCCGTCCCATAGACCCCAGCTAGAGAATTTTCCTTGCCAGGCCCGGGACATGAACCCGAGACCACGAGAATGTGAGCCAGCTTCGCTAACCTCTCACCATGTGGCGCCTTATAAGATTATAATAGCAATTATTTATTATATATATTATTTAGTAATATTTTATAATATGATTGATTCTTTAATTAAAACTTATATAAAACCCGGGACCATGTGAATGTGAGGCAGGTTCGCTACCCGCACACCCAATGGCGCCTTATCCAAATATAATTAATGTAAAATTTTAATTTTACAAAAATTTAAAAAATATTTATTTTTCTTAAATTAAATAAAGAAAAAAATTGAATCAGATTTTAAACAAATAAAAAAATGATATATATATATTGTATATATATAAAAATGTTGTTGTGTGTTTTTAGAAAGAGAAAAAAAAAGAAATCATTAATAAATCAAAATCTAACTAGTTATTTTATATTAAAAAAGGTGTACCATCTGAGAGGAAGACAAAAAAAAACAACAAGAGGCAATTATCAGAAGATAATTCATAATCATATTATATCGTTGTTGTTGTTGTATTGTAGTGTAAGGAAACAAGGAGCCAACCAAAACGAATATCCTCCTCCCTCTTTTTCTATTCATTTTTCATTTTTTTCTTCTTCTTCTTCTTCTTCTTCTTCTTCTTCTGCTTCACTCTTATCCCACCCTCTCTCTTTCTCACCCCCCCTCCCTCCTCCCTCTTCACACTAACCACAAAAGGCAGTCAGGCAGGTGGTGGCTAACCTTAATGAATCCTCGATGTGTTAATGAGCCCCTTCTTTTGGAAACGAAGGGGCGGAAGGTCTATTCTTTAACATACAGGGCGCGAGAAGATAATTAATAATACCTTAATTGTACCCTGTAATTAACCCTGGCGGATAATATGACAACAAAAAAAAATTAACTCTAACTCGATTAATTTGTCATTTTTATCTTCGTTATTCTTCTTTTCTTATTCTTAAGAGAGGGAAAGAGAGAGAGAGAGAGAGATTCATTAGAAAAAGTGAGATAATGAGCATTGGAATGGTAATTAATAGTGAGTGAGAAAGAAAGCATTTTAATGTAATTCAATGGATAATGGGGCACTGTCTTAAGTTCATGTGTTAAGTTTATGACTTGTTTAGAGGCTCCGCCCCCTCAGAATAACAATAAAATCATTTCAGGTAGGTGTGGCTGAAAGGCTGCCGCCATTGGTTAAAGGACAATGGGTTTCTAACAAATGCAATCGACACTTGTTATTCGTTTCAAGATGAGAAAGAGAGAGAAAGAAGAATCAATTTCGATCAAGAGCATCCATATACAGAGCCACAGAGTGATTGTATGTCTGTGAAGAAAAAAAAATGAAGAGAAGAAGAAATAAACATTTTCTCTCTCTCTTCATCTTTTCAATTAATAGAAATTGATTTAAAAAAAAAAGGTGTAGAAGATAAATGAACTTGAAATGACAAAAACAATTCAGAAGAAGAAAAATTTAAACTGGAAAAAAGAAATGAATTGAAATGTCAATTTCAAAAAAGAACTAAAAATCTTAATAATTAATAGTGGTAATAATATTTAATTTAAATGACAAAATCAATATTTGAAATCAAAATCTGTTTTCAGAGTTTAATTATAATTCAATTTGATTATAATAAAGTGTATATTTTTACTATCTCTCCAGAGATTGATTAAAAATTGTATAAAACTGCTATATATAGAATTTCAGCTTGATTGAAACGCTAAAAGTACCGGAATTAATTTATTAAATTTTTTAATACGTTAACTGCCAATCACGCGCAAGTTTATTGTTTTATTATAGTTTTATTGACTAATTCAATAATTATTAACATATTCACTAATTTTTGGTTTTTATAAGTTCGGTTTGGATATTGGAAAATTACATAATTAATTAATTTTTTAATCTTATTATATCCAAACCGAACTTATAAAAAAACAACAGAAAATTAATGAAGCCCTCTGGTGGTAAAATAATAAAACACGGTAGCTAAATAGAATTTATTGCAAATTTTAATAACTTTTATCTAGCGACCGCCACATACTGCTTAAGGAAAGTTTGTTTGGAATCAAAAAAGGAATCCACTGGTAAAGTTTTATCAAAATCTAATATACATCGGTTAGACTAAACAATCACCCTTTATTTTAACACCATATAAATATAAATAAAATTATAAATCTAATTTGAAAATTAAATTTTAATATTGGAATTTATTTATGTATTAATATGAAGAAAAGCCATATTAATTTTCAATTTGTTATATTGTTAATCAATATTCTATTTAATAAGGACAATAATTAACTAAAATATTTAAATATTTGTAAGTATTACCTAAACATTATTTCACCTTTTTGGACCAAATGCCCATTCGTAAGGCCGGCTTCATAATTGCCCCCCCCCCCCCTATAAATTTTAACAAATAAAAATTGCATGATAATCCCTTTGTGATACTTAGAGCCATATTGAATAAGTTGACCTGTGGCCAGGTCCGAACCGACCGACTGTTTGAAATAAATTAATTTCCAGCTACAGAAACAATTTCAAATAATTTTCATATATCTATTAATGTAATAAAAAACAGATATGGATACATAAATAATAAATATAAACATTTTTAATTTTATTTTATTTATAATATATATGCAAGACCAGGCTGTGACGTCATGCATGGCTGGATGACGTCATATAATTTTAAATCAAGAAAAAACTAATAAATATGATTTTTTTCGAGGATAAAACCAATACAAAATGCATGATTCGTGGTGATATATAAAAAAATCTCCTTTGGTGTGAAAATAACCCTTTCCTTCCTATCGTCGATCGCTAATACTACCACTTCCGGTTTCCGGAATTGCACCAAAAGTTGATCAATTCATCCCACTGATGCATTAAGTAAATATACCAAATTTCATCAAAATCGGTTGAGCCGTTCAGGCTGTACACATCTATACGGACGGACAGACGGACAGACATCATGCTAAAAATACTTTTTTCTGTTTAGAAAATGCATGATTCGTGGAGATATGTAAAAATCTCCACATGTGAAATTTGGTGTGAAAACAATACCTCCCTTACTATCGTCGGTCGGTAAAAATCGAGTTTCAGAACTTGATCGGAAAATCATCGTACCTTTTTTTTAGAACCGTATTGAAAAAAATTGAAAAACAAGCGGAAATGTTTAAAAGCCTGTTCGCAAAATCATCTTATCTTTTTTTAGAAGTGAAAATGATTTCGCCCCCCAAAAATAACTTTCGTCCCCCAAAAGTGTATAGACAAATTATAGCCCACTTTAAGATGTCGATCGCCCCCCCCCCCCCACCCCGGTTGAGAATCACTAGGTTAGACTAAACAATTACCAAATAAAGTAATATAAATATTCTACTAACAATAAGAAGGTGGCGTTTCACAAAAGAGGAGGAAGAACACAGAATAACCCTAAATAAATAGAAAATCCAATTTTGAAAGTCCAAGCAACAAATATTAAAAATAACTATTTAAATTTGTTTATTTTATTATGATAATTATATTTCTTGGTTTCTATTTCTTTCTCTCTCCCTCTCTTTATCTATCTTTTCTGGTAGTCATATAGAAAAACAAAAGTAAGCTGGAGTGTCTCCACTCGACTATCTCGCAATTTGAATTGGATTAAATAACATATATTATATTAAAATTAATTTAATTAATTATAAATTATAAATTCAAATTAATAAATAATATTTATTAAACCAGCGCGTGTTTAGCTCTTTGTTGATGGCACCACGTCACATGCTGGCGTGTGATTGGCAGTGTTAAAAAATTAATTTCGGTACTTTCAGTGATTCAATCAAGCTGAAATTCTATATATAACATCTTATATATAAAATTCTCGTGTCACAAAACTTTGAAATGATACTCCTCCGAAACGGCTGGACCGATTATAATGAAATTTTTTATGCATATTCAGTAGGTCTCAGTGCATGTCAGACTTCTTTTATTAAGCAGCTAGTTTTTATATAAATTTTAATGATGTGAAAAACTATCAAACATATATCTTTATTTTTATCGTCAATTTAGAGGAAAAAAAATCAAAATGTGGTAGGTAATGACCCTCTTCCGATTGAACTACATTTCTCAAAAACTACGAATTTTGAATAATGCCCGTATACCAAATTTCATGATTCTAGCTCAAACTATTTTTGCGAAAGCTTGTCTACATACATACACACACATATATATATATATATATATATATATATATATACAGATATTTTTCACAATCTTTTTGAAAATGATGCAGGAACCTTCAAAACGTATAAAAACATCAAAATCTCGACATCGAAAATTTTCGTGATCGCAATACTATCTCTGGCGAGATAGTAAAAAACAAAAAAAAGATAAAAAAAAAAACTAGTAAAAGAAGAATAACTTTTTTTTCTTTTTTTTTTATTAATTCAAATTTAATGCGACCAACCATCGCGGTGGCGGTGTTTCTTAATGACTCTTCACTTCACTGTGAACTTCTAGCTACAACCACTTTGCTATTATTAACAATATTTGCATTTTAATTTCAAAATTATTACTGGTTAAACTTTGCTCACAAGTCTCTCTCTCACTCTCTCTTTTTCTCACTCACTCATTCATATATATATATATATATATACATTTATATTCTCCTGTATCATTTAAGTGTAAATCCTATAACAAAGTTCCCTAATACCATTTATATACCTATATAGTTGTTTTGCCCCTCTGTTTGCCCTCTTCCGTCTCTCTCTCTCCCTTCCCTTCACTTTTATTCTCCAACCAAGAGCAACTCCCCCATACGAAGGGTCTTTTCCCTTTCTTTTCTTGTGTTGAGGTTTCTCCAATACTATTGTTTGACAATTTACTAGGCTTTATTTAATATGATAGTTATAGTACCCCACTAGATATAATTTTTTTCCCCTTTCTTTTCATGAGAGTTGTTGGAGAGGTACGGAAGGGGAATTTAAGGACTGTCGGATATCCCTTTTCGACATCCACTAAGTGTGAAATTCATCCTCATCCATTTGCAGTTCCCTCTCTCCCTCTCTCTCTCTCATTCTCTTCTACTACAACAAATTTATTTGGCACTCAAGAAACTTTAAACTCGAGTATTTTCGAGCTTAATTTTATTACTTGAAGTTTAATTTTCATGGTCGTTTACATTAATTTATTAGGGGTTAACATTTACGGGCGAAATAACACTAATACATTAATAACATCACACACATATCTCTCTCTCGCTTCCTCTTCAGTAGTCTCAGCATATAAATTTCTATTCAGTTGCGTTTATAATATTTTACAATTAATCTTACTGCCTTTACTGTATTTTCGCGTTCTCCCAAAGGACACAGTAAACTAAAATATCTATAAATCTGTTCTCAATGTTTTTAAGGTAAGTAAATGCAATTATTTGTTCTACGTGAAAATTTATCTCTCTCATTTTTTTCTCCCAAAAAATAAATAATTAAATAAATAATCAATTTATATATAGAAATAAATGGTATCAAAGAAAAAAAAAACAAAGAGTTTTGCTCATCATCAATTTTCTAAATAATTTACTTAATTGAATTTAAAATAAATATAATAGTTTGATTTGATTTTGTTTTTTGTAAGAAAATCGATTCTTAATTTAAAATTAAATCATTTTTTTTTTGAACATTTATTTAGTATTTTAAAAAATTTATAATAACAATAATTAATAGATTAATAATAATATTCAATTTTACATACTATAATTATTAGGTTATTATATTATTATAATGGTATTATAGAGGTTTTTTACTATCTCGCCAGATAGAAATTTTCGATGTGGAGATTTTGATGTTTTTACACGTTTTGAAGGTCCCTGAGTCATTTTTACTAAGGTTGAGAAAAATGTCCGTGTGTATGTGTGTATGTAGGCAAGATTTCGCATAACGGTTTGAGCTAGAATCATGAAATTTGGTACACGAGGTATTATTCAAAATTCGTTGTTTTCTCTCAACTTTTGAGAAATGTAGCTCAACCGGAAGAGGGTCATTACCTACAACGTTTTTATTTTTTTTCCACTAAAGTGACCGTAAAAATAAAGATATATCTTTGATAATTTTTCACATGATTAAAGATTGTATAAAACTGCTATATATAGAATTGCACCTTGATTGAATCTCTGAAAGTGCTGGAATTAATTTTTTAACACTGCAAATCACGCGCCAGCACGTAACATGGTTCCATCAACAAAGAGTCAAACACGCGCTGGTTTAATAAATATAATTTATTAATTTTAATTTTTAATTTAAATAATTAAATTTAATTTAAATATAATATATGTGTATGTTAATTAATCCAATTCGATAGTCGAGTGCAGACACTCCAGATTTATTTTTATAAATTATCGGTAATTTGATTGATTATAATTACATAAATTATTAATGAATTATTAATGAATAGATAAAGTTATTCAAAAATCAATTTTTTTATTAGAAAACATATCAACATATTTTTCTTCAATCTAATTAATTTATTATTTTTTATTGAAAAATATTATTAATTCTTGGTTATTTTATCTTGATAAAAAATTATTTCCTTAATTTACTTTATCTTTTTTCCGGTACAATTAAACTACAAATATTTATTTATTAAAAATCAATAAGAACTGTGATCTAATCCAGTGCTCCACAACCTTTTCTTACCTACGGCACACAAAAATTGTTTCTAGAATTTTGCGGCACATTAAAAGCTGAAATATATATATATATATATGTAGGTTTGTATGTAGAAATTTAATACGTTTGTTTACGCGAGTGTGTTATAAAGGTGACAAGCGCTTGTATTTATAATCTCAGAAAAATGACACTAATAGAAATGACAATAAACTTACATATAAAATTATGCGGATTTCTAAAAGTTTCATTTGATCGCGGCGGCACACCTGTATCTTCTTTAAGGCACACCAGTGTGCCACGGCACACCGGTTGCGGAGCACTGATCTAATCAAATGGAATGAAATTTATAAGACACAAAATGTTTTTTAAAATAATTAAAAATTTTATTTTAGATAGATTTATTTATAAATTTTCGATACTTATATATTTTTTGAAAATTTTAATATTGAATAAAATAAATATTTTTAGGTAAATTTCAAATATACAAAAATATATTTATTTTTTTACTAGGATATGAGAAAATAATATATTGTATGAATTCTTTTATTATTTTGTTTTATGGAAAAATTGAGCATTTTATGTGTTCATTTTTATAAAAAAAATTAGAAAAGTAATATATATATTTTAACCTTAATTTAGCATAAATTTCTTAATTATTATTAATTAATTATTTTATCTCTTAGAAAATGCCAATTGGTTGTGTAGTTGTGTTTTCATGGAAAAATAAATAAGTTGACCTGTGGCCAGGCGCAGAACCGACCGACTGTTTGAAATAAATTAATTTCCAGCTACAGACACAATTTCAAATAATTTTAATATATCTATTAATGAAATAAAAAACAGATATGGATATAACATAGATATTTTTAATTTTATTTTATTTATAATATATAAGTAGGAGCTG
Source organism: Labia minor (assembly GCA_963082975.1). Classification (NCBI taxonomy): domain Eukaryota; kingdom Metazoa; phylum Arthropoda; class Insecta; order Dermaptera; family Spongiphoridae; genus Labia; species Labia minor. The sequence goes on from OY720345.1 coordinate 11,475,619, forward strand.
GCTGTGACGTCATGAAGGGCTGGGTAACGTCATATAATTTTAAATTAAGAAAAAACTAATGAAGATGATTTTCCCGAGGATAAAACCAATACAAAGTGCATGATTTGTGGAGATATGTAAAAAAAATCTCCTCATGTGAAATTTGGTGTGAAAATAACCCTTCCCTTCCTAACGTCGATCGGTAATACTACCACTTCCGGTTTCCGGATATACACCAAAAGTTGATCAATTCATCATACTGATGCATTAAGTAAATATACCAAATTTTATCAAAATCCGCTGAGCCGTTCAAGCTGTACACATCCATACGGACGGATGGACAGACGGACAGACATGATGCTAAAAATACTTTTTTCTGTTAAGAAAATGCATGATTCGTGGAGATATGTAAAAATCTCCACATGTGAAATTTGGTGTGAAAACAATACCTCCCTTACTATCATCGGTCGGTAAAAATTTATTTCATACGCGTTTAAGGTGGAATGGCATAATCCAAATAAAAGTTTTGAGATTCTATAACCTATTCAATGAAATTTGTAATATATTATTTATTAATTTAGTTTTTCAAGAATTTATGAGTAAAAGCCTGACCGATTTAATTTTAATTAATGTATTAATTTAGTAAAAATGGTCAAAAAAGGTCGTAAGTTTAAATAGAAAAAATTAGTACATATTGTGACAGTGATGAAAATTCAATAAATATATATTAATCATATTTTTATTTATTTAATCATTTCTTCTTCTTTTTTTTAGTTTAAATTATTGTTGAGGGTTATAGTGCGAGATTAATTAATTAATTTAATTTGTTAAAATTGATTGAAAATTTTTATTTTGAAAAAAAAATAATGGAAATAAAATTTATGAAGGTATTTATGAATCCTTTTGTTATTTAATCATAAATCTGATTATTTATTTATTTTCTTTATGTTTTTAATAGAAATATATAAATTTTAAAAGACTATGATTGAAGGGTAAATTTATTTATTTATTAAATTATTTAAAACAGATGGTGAGATAAAGAGAACAGTTGGGGGGAGAGGGGGGAGAGGGGGAAGAATAAAAACCCTCTGACTTTGTACTTCCTACGGAAGGACAACGCCTATTAAGTCGGTCGGTAAGATCAAATAGGTGTCCTATGATCAGTAGAACGGGTCCTATCAATCTTTACCTTGATTTTCTTGATTGGAGGCGCTACTTTTTATCAAGTAGTTCCCAATTTTGATCCAGGAGGCTGGGTTGACTCCGTCCCATAGACCCCAGCTAGAGAAATTCCCTTGCCAGGCACGGGACTTGAACCCGGGACACGAGAATATGAGCAAGCAACGCCAACCTCTCACCCTGTGGCTCCTTGAGAAGGATGAATAAAAATATAAATGAAATATTAAAAAAAAAATATTGGGGAGGATTATCATCCATAATCAATCTAATTATATTAGATTTTATTAAAAGTATTTTATTTTCTTAAATTTTCAATTGTGAATTTTAAATGATTGATTGGAAAAATGGTACATGTACGATAAACGAATATTGTACTCGCGGCCCGCTACAACTTTCTACTTTTTTAAAAAATTTTCAATTTGTCTCTAAAAAAAAAAAAAAATAAAAAAAGGTAAAATGTTTTTCGTGATCAGACTTTCGACTTTCAATTTGTTTGCGGCCCGCCTAAAGTTAAACCTTGTTTGTTTGGCCCAAGTGTACCTATGAGTTTGACACCCCTGTGGTACAGTCTTATGTACCTACATACATACCTTCTTCGTCTTCAAGTTTGAGATAAATTCAGCTTTACCGATTACTTCGATACTATCACTGCAATCGAAAAGGAAGGAGTATACTAACACGAAAGATGTAATATATTTATTCAAATGTAACTAAAATATAAATTGAAATTTTGTTTTGTTTTTTTTTGCATTATTCTTAAATGGTATGATCTTCTTTTTAATAAAATATTTATGTAAAAAATAGAAATTAGAAATGCGAATTTAATTATAAAAAAAAAATGAAATTATTATAATTTTAAAGTTAATGTATAAGTTTCATCATTAATTCTTATTATTTAGATATCAGTTTAAAAAAAATAGGTATCTCTATATCCGAAAATAGTTATACAGGTAATTCGAATGTTTAAAAGTTATTTTAATTATATTTCGATCAAAACTATAAAAAAAAAAATTTGAAAAATAGATAAATAAAAAAATTAAATAAAAAGACTAGTGTAAAAAAAAATCAGAAATTCTTCAAATTAATACTGTATAATGAATTTACAGAAAAATTATTTTTAAAATTTATTAATTAATTAGAAAAAAAATTAATTAAAAATCATTTTAGAATTAATTATTTTTATTATTAATAATAATAATAATATAGATTTTATGTATTATTAATTTTTATTTGTTTTATTTTATTTTTTTTTTTTTACATTAAATGCAAACTCATTTAATATATATATATACTTACATATATACATATTTTACATATATTATATATATATATAGGTATATATATTTTATATTCTTTTTTTTTAGTTTTTTTCTTTTTATTAACTTTATTTATATATATATAAGTTAACATAGCCACATACACTTTTTATATATTTATATATATTTATATATATATATATATATATATATATTTATAAATTAATAGATATGTATATTTGTATTTATGAACACAAAGTTTTTATTATATAAACTTTGTATATGATATTTTTTTTATTATATTATACTCTAGTGAGAAGGAAAAAAATATGCTAAATTATTAATAGAATGTTAAATAAATAAATAAATAAATAAATAAATAAATAAATAGATTTAATTAAAATATATATAGATAAAATAGATAGATATTTTAAGCTCAATTTCCAAAAAAAATAAATAAATAAGAAACAGGAATTATTTATAACAATAAATTTAATTATATTAAGAAAATTAACTTGAAATTTAAATATATATATTCCATTTTATTGTTATAATAATTTATTTTTTTGGGAAATTGAGAATTTATTATCACTTTTAATGTATATATATATATATTATATATATATAATGTACACAAAATAGTTTTTCTTTTTATTGATAATATAAAAAATTTGTATTTTAAGTGAATTGATATTGAAAAACAAAAATAAAAATAAAAATAAAATTGTATAATAATTAAATTTTGTTTAAATAAATAAATTTATTAATAATTAATTAAAGAAGAAGAGAAGCCTTTTTTTCTTTCTCACTTTATATATATATAAAATATATTTCATTCTTTTAACTCACTCACATTCACTCTCTCTCTCTCTCTCATTTATTCTTTCAATCCTTTTTGCATTCATTCATTCATTCATTCATTCATTCATTATTATATATTCTATAGTTATCACTGAGTCTTGTCTGTATCTGGACCAAGAAGGCTGGCAATACTGAATGGACTCCATTTGGCTGGTGGCCTCCTCGATGGATCTGCTTGTGATGGAATAGAAGGCGGTGGGGGTGGGGGTGGTACCAATCCTGTACCTGGTGATACCGAATGTTGGCTCATTGGTTCATCTTCGGATGTAATATTCACATCATCATCATCCTCTTCCACATCAATTTCGGTATCTGTATCATCGTCATCTAAATTTAATGAATTCGATGAACCAGATCCGGCGGCAACAGCAGCTGCAGCGGCCGCCGCCGCCGCAGCTGTTGCTGAGGATGGATTCATATTGGCAGCCCGTTTTGCTTGCCATTCACGACGTAACGTTTCGAGATCGACACAAATGCCTTTTGCCTGAAGTTTTCGTTGTTGACGTTCAAGAGCTTTTGTCAATTTCTTCTCTCGTCGCTCCCGTTCCTTTCTGGCGAGCTCCTCCTGTGGGATTGGCTCTCCACTGCATGTCTGGGGATGAGCGTTATGCGCGGGCCGACCAGGGCCCTTTTTTGTATGCTCCTTTTTACGCCATTTAGCCCTACGATTCTGGAACCAAACCTGCAACACCGATCAAAAATCAAACAAGGAAATAAAAACATTTTCTTTATTATAATAATATACAGTGATGTATTGGTAAAATAAGAAGTAAGGGAACGCATAGTGGGAGCAAAAAATTTAAAACTAAATAAATTAATTAGAATAATTTTACAAAATGTTTATAAACTTACTTAGAAGTTTTTTTTTTAATAATTTAATTTATATTTATATTGAATGAAGTTTGTTCATAGCTATGCCTAAAGACATTAATATAATAAACCGAGAATCTTCATTATAGATTCTTTAGGCAATGAAACATAAAGGTATCCAAATATTTTAAAATTTTGAGCAATGTGCAGAAAAAAACAATTATATATAAATTCGTTAGAAGTGCTTAAATGAAAAATTATATAGCATGCTCCCTATTCACCAGATTGTGCTCCATCAGATTACCACTTGTTCTGATCAATGCAAAGCGCCATTCACACCCAGCACTTCAAAAACCGCGAATCAAAAAGAGACTCGAATGATAACAAACGTCCATATCCAGAATCATCACCGACCACACAATTAATCCCCTTCTTACTTTGTATGGCCTGCAGTGATGTATTGGTAAAATAAAAAGTAAGAGAACGCATAGTGGGAGCAAAAAAAAGGTCCTATTTTCAGCAAACTATTTTTTTCCATATAAGTATTTATTTTTTCTTATTCTTACTATACAAAATATTAACGAACACAAATAAAGAAATTATTACAGTAGATTTAAGTGGAAGTTGTTGGAACATGAAAAAGTACTGGAACGCGTTCCGGTTATGAAAAAAAGGTAAGGGAACGTCCTTCCCCCTCGTTCCTCTCCCACTACACCACTGTATATAAAGATAATAAAAATTAAAGATCTCTGAAAATATCTAAACTATAGTACTATTTTATAATTTAATGGATTATAAATTAATTATACATATTTTAATAGATTTGTTTAGTTTGTATAAGAACGAGAATAAAAAAAAATTCTAAATCATGTATAGCTGTTAGCGTGAGTGAAATGAAAAGGTAAGTGAATGTCGTTCCCCCACATTCCCCTCCCAATATACCACTGATAATGTAATATAATTAAAATAGTATAATTTATAGTTTTGATAGTTCAAAAAAAAACTAAAGAAATTTTTAACGTTTCTAAAATTATTCATTAATGAAAAATAAAAAAAAAAGTATTATATACTTTTACTATTTTTTGTAATATTTATAATATTACGATCCTAACGTATAATTATGTATTTGATAATTCTCTTTGTTTACAAATTTATTTATTATCTCTAAAACAATGTTTAACAATTTAATAGTCAGTGTTTAGGTTAACATTTTGCACAAGAGAGAGAGAGAGAGAGAGAGAGAGATAGAGAGAATCATAAACGACTATCATTATTCAAAGGTGGGTAGGTAAAGGGGCATTTAGTTACAACTCGAGAGCAAGTGGGCCTCAATAGAAAGTCATAATGAATAAATGACATGAATGTAGTTAAGTTAGTTTACTAACAGACAACAACACAAGGAGATTTGTTACCTACAAATACTATTATGGTAAACAAATACAAAAGGGATTTCGCCCTTTAATCACTCTCTTGCATATTTATTTATTTATTTATTTATTTATTTATTTATTTATTTATTTATTTATTTATTTAGGATGATTCTATGAACTTTCAACAAATAAAAATACAATAATATACAATAAAGTAAAGTATTCATTCAGTTGTTATTCGTTAATGCCCTCGTTACTAAAGGTACCCTGGTATAAGGTTTATATGTTACAAATACCATATACCAAAATTTGAAAACCGTTGATTATCAAGCAGGGTTCCTCTAAGTCAGGGGTATACATCAGGCAAATCCATTTAAGCGTGGGCCAAAATGAAATTTTCAAAATGTCTCCCGGGCCGGAAGACCATATTTCGAAAATACCAAACCGGGACATTTGTAAAAATATTTACCATTTTTTTAGAGCCATATTGAACGAAATTGAATGAAAGATCTAAATAAGATACAAACTTTTTAACGGGCCGAATAAAATAAGCAAAAGGGCTGGATACGACCCGCAGGCAGGCTTTTGCCCACCCCAAGTGCTCACAAAGGCACGAATTTTTCAAAATATTACAAATTAACAAAAATTTGAATTTCCGGTTTAAAAAGAAAATGTAATACGTAATATTTATGGTAATATTTGTTGTTTTTTTTTTATTTTTGCTAATAATTTTCTTTTTTTATGAATTAATATTTATTTTTAAATTATTTAATATTAATCAATTATATTATTGGTATTAAACATTCTAATTAATAATATTTTATTCCAAGTCGTGTTGAAAAAAAAGATGAAAATGTTTAGGTTATGGCAGGGATGGCGAACCTATGGCACGCGTGCCATAAGTGGCACGTTTGAAAAATTTCATGTCACGCATAAAGACAAAATTATTTTTTTAATGAATTAAAATTGAACAATTCACATTAATATTACAATTTATGAAATTTGAAGTATTATTGAATATTTATTTATCTATCTTAGTAGATGAAGCCGGGAAATTGTATATTTTATGTATTACATGAATTCCCTCGCAGTATAAAAACATTCATGATAGATTCAGTGTAAACCCTTTGGACTTCTATTAATGTCATTGCGTGTTGATGCCATACAAATCACATTGTTCAGGATTTAAAAATTTTTGCAAATCTTCAATTTTCATCAACTGGAGAACCCAAATATGACTTTTGTATTTTCCATGTCTGTCATTTTATTCCTCTCTTTGTTGAGGAAATTGTGATGTTAGTTATAAACCCAAAATGGATTGGGGCGATTACAATGAAATATTTCCAGAATATTCTTATATGCTCTTATTTTAATATATGCTATAAATTTTATCAATATTTATTAAAAAAAAGAGAAAATAATTTTTTTAAAATTTATATCAAGCTTAACAAATCTTTACTTTGCCCATAGGACGGTTGGAGAATAGTGCCAGAAGTCTAGAATAGTGATAGAATTTAGCATAACATTGTCAAAACAAGAAATTGTAAGTGGTTTACGGTATTAGATATACATTTTGCTATTTGGTTATTATCTACAACTAAAAACTTCAAATTAAAATAAATTAAAGAATTTCCATACAATAACAATAAAAAAAAAATAATATACAATTTTTAGGAAAGATATATTTTTACCACAAATAAATTCCAAATTTTTTTGGTATAAAATTTAATATTTAAAATTATAACACTTTTCTACAGGATAGTTAGAAGTTATACAAAAATATTCGAATATATATTCAAACTAAAAGGGGTACAGGTGGTGGAGAAAAAAAATCATGACAATTTTGTGATACGTTAGTTACTTCAAAAAGATTTTTTATAATTTTGTGGCATGTACATTGAAAAAGGTTCGCCATTCCTGTTCTAGACGAATGGATCGGATGGTGTAGGCCCAGCGCAAAGGAATGGTTCAGATTTTTTCTTTCTTTCTAAATTATAATCTGATTATACTTTATGGTTTTGAGTTGGGAATATATTTATTTTATCTTTGTACTTGTAAGTCAATTTTTAGTGTTAGATAAGATATCATATTTATTTTTTCTTTTAATTTAAATTTACTTAATATTTATTATTTTTTTAAATGTAAATATCATTCACTTATTGTTTATTTACCCCAAAAAGAAGAAAAAAAAGTATAATAAATCTATAGGGTAGTCGAAAAAGTCTTTTGGTATTTCTAATCAAACTTCAAGTAAATTTTTTTATATTGATAATTAACTTTATTGAACTAAATATGTACCATTTTGGTCGACCACCTTTTGCCATTTTTCTGCTAAAGACATTATTCCATCAGTGTAAAACTTTTCTGGTTTCTCGGCGAAAAAATTCGACAAGAAATTTTCACAGTCATCTCTTGAAGTCAACTTTACTCCATTAAGGGAGTTCTGCATTGACCGAAACAAATGGTAGTCTATTGGTGCAAGGTCAGGACTATATGGTGGATGCATTAAAACTTCCCAGCCAAGCTCTCTAAGTTTCTAAATTTCAAAATATAGCGAATTTCTTCATTATTTTCACTTATTTTTGAAAAGCTGTAACTTTTGTTCAGCTTCACCAAATTTAAGTTTCTTTAAGGTTAAATGAAGCTTGAAATTTCACCTTTCCAACACTATATGGTATGACACAATGTGATTGGTAGCACTGATACGATTCCAACGACATCTATGGACAAAATACGAAAAGACTTTTTCGACCCTATATAATATTTTAATAATCTTTATAATCAAATTAATTAAAAAAAAATATTTGTATATTTTGAATAATTGGGCTGAGTACTCAACCACCAATTGAATTTGTTATTTTTAATGTAACTGTACCAAAAATAATAAAAAAAGAATCATATAATTAATAATTAAATGAATGAATGTATCATTTTTATATTACTCTATACAATAACAAGATAGAGAGAGAGAAAGAGGGAGGGAGAATCGTTAGTTTCCATTGATTAAATTCACATAATGGAAACTATATAATATATTCCTTTATTTAAGTAATATGGCATATTTTACTAAGAGAAAAAAAAAACAATTTATTAGACCTGAACTGATTACTCTTCTATAATATCATATACCTTTTTTTTAAATTTGCAAAATAATTTTAGTAATAAGATCCACAAAATTAATTCTAACAAAAGGCAATTGTTCAATTTATATAATTCAATCATTCAATTCTTTCGGTAATAATAAAATAAAAAAAAAATTAAAATCAGAATTTCATATAATGGAAGCATACATCCGGTATTTTTTAATCAATAGGATACATTTTCATTATTATTACTATTATTATTATTATTTAATTAAATTAAAAAAATAGAAGAATATTTAATTATTTTATTTTAATAATTGGTCCTTTAGCTCAGTTGGTTATAGTATTTATTTATTTTTTTAATATATTTATGAAAAATAATATTTTATTAATGATCTTTAGATATATACCTACTAACCTCTCAGACCGCCTTCGGTGCTCTTCGCACTTAGACAGGGGGTTCTGCCCCCTCTACCCCAAAAGTAATACTTACTATTTAGTTCATAGGTTCCCAAACCTTTTTTGTGTCGTAGGCCCCTTGCCATGTTTTTCGGTTTTGGGTAGACCCCCTAAATATGTGTATGTATGTAACCAAGATTAAGCAAAAACGATTTGAGCTAGAATGATGAAATTTGGTACATGGGCATTATTCAAAATTCAGTTTTCTATCAACTTTTGAGAAATGTAGCTCAACCTTCAACGTTATGATTTTTTTTCTTCTAAAGGACCGTAAAAATAAAGATATATGTTTGATAGTTTTTCACATGATTAATAATTGTATAAAACTGCTATATATAGAATTTCAGCCTGATTGAATAGTTGAAAGTAACAGAATTAATTTTTTAACAGTGCAAATCTCAAGCGCCAACACGTGACGTGGTGCCATCAACAAAGAGCCAAACATGCGCTCGTTTAATAAATATTACTTATTAATTTTAATTTATAATTTAATTTAATTTAAATTAATATATGTTATTTAATCCAATTCAAATTTGCGAGATAGTCGAGTGGAGACACTCCAGATTTTTTTTAGAGCCTTATTGAAAAATCAAAAATGTTTCAGGTCGGAAAAACGATTTACCTTTTTTTTTTAAGAGAGACATATTCAAAAAATCCATGTCGGAAAACAATTTAGCTTTTTTTTAAAGCCGGGACCCTCATTTTCATTTCATGGACCCCCAAATTTGTTTTTCGCTGCCGTGGACCCGCTGGAGGTTAAAATAGACCACTTTGGGAAATTATGATTTAGTTGAAAGTCTGTATGTAATAGATTTTCATTTATTTGATTTATATATTTAACTAAAACTAATTTTTTTTTAACTTACTTAATCTGCCCACAACCATACAAAATTTAAATATATTCAGATATTTTTTTAATTTAAATACAATTTAATTTAAACTTGTGAATCATAATAATTGGTATAGTTGAGTTCTACCCAACTACTCTAATTCATTTACCCATCCAAGTTATATAAGGCAACTAAATTTTTAAATTTAGCTAGAACACTTTCCATTATTTTATAATTTAAAATGTATATACGAGGGTGGGGTGAAAAGTTTCCGGCCTGACCAAGAAAAACGTTGTTTTTAAATTTTTATTTTTGCTTTATTTTTCAACATAATCTCCATCAACACTGATACATTTCTCATAACGGTGTTCTAATTAATTTAATTAATTAAATTTGATTTAATTTAATTTAAGTCTCATCAACAGTTATGAATCGACGCAAAAATTCGTTTGGATTACGCCTACAGCGCCAAATTGTCGGAAGAAATGGTTTTTCGAAGCAGTTAACGTTAGCAAACGCGGCACCCACGTTGCACAATTTACATTATATAATGGATTCATTTTGTATTTTCTATAAATTTCACAAAATTTCTTATTTTCAAATTCCTAGAAAATATTCTTTTGGTCCTCTTATGAGGATCACGCATTATACCCATACAATAAGATTGGAATAATAATAATTTTATAAATATTAATTTTTGTATTCTTTGAAAATAATAATTTGGTAAAAATTTTCCGTATAACATGCGATGTTATCTTATTTTAAATGCTTTTTTTTGGTTTATTAATTATTAATTAATAAATAAACTAACCGCTACTCTTGATTCTTTAAGATCGAGTCTCATGGCCAGTGCTTCCCTCATGAAAACGTCCGGATAATGACTGGCGAGAAACGCTCGTTCTAGCTCTTCCAATTGCCAGCTGTTAAAGTTTGTCCGAGATCGGCGTCTTTTACCACCACCATTGCTCCCATCATCATCATCTTCGGCTGTTGATGATCCACCACCACCCCCACCAGTTCCTAAAAAAAAATATTATTTTTTTACATGGAAATTTCAAATGTTTAGACTAAAATATACAATCTTTAATTAATTTTTTTTTTATTTAATAAATTTTATTGAAATAAATCTTTAATTAATTAATTTATTTTAAGTACAATTAAATTTAGATTTTTCAATAAAGCTTACAATATTCATATTTTAGAACTTATTTATTTTTTCTAGAGTAATCTTAATTTTTATAAACGAACAAATTAGGTAATCAATTTAAAATTTTATTTTATTTTTATTATATTATTATTATTATATATTTATTTAAATAATATTATAGAATTCAAAAATCATTAATTATACACAGAAATAGGTACAAATGTCAGTGTTAAAAATTAAACCTAAATTCAATCAAGGTTTCTGTGCGGTATGTGTAATTTTGTAATCACTGCGAACTGTCTAGTTAGTTATACATCAACATGGATCATCTAATCAGACGTTTGTTTTCTGGCCTTTATGAGTAAATCCAAGATTCATCATCAATATAGAGTCTTCGCTCTGAAACTAATTTTTCAAATAAATTTTTCTCAATTAGGATCAGTGAATCTAGCTCGCGATAAATTTTAATTAAAATTTTTTTTTTTTTTCTAAAGTTTATACTTGGACATGGTGGCCAGAAAATTACACGTATCACAATGAATGATAGGATTTAAATTAACTAAAAATGGAGGTTAATATTTAGTACTGATATTTTATTCGTTGCCCCCTCTATGTTTCAATTTTTAAAACTTAAAATATAACTACTAATAATACCGATGGTCTGTGTAATGATATTATCGATATTAATTTCTCTTAATTGAAAAACCATCCTGATGTTTAAAGATTATCATTTATAATATGACTTTTATAAATATTTACTAATAAAAAAATATTAATTAACATTTTCATAGGCAAATTTAGTTGTTTTTTTTAAATGAAATAAAAAATAAATGATAAAAAAATGTTATTTTGTATTTACTTAATGATAAAGACATTGAAAAATAAAAATGTTGTAGAAGTAATACAGTGAGTTAGTTGATGGACAGCCAAGACCAATCTAATACCATCAAGTCTTTGTTACAAGTTAATTCTCTCATCTAGTAAACTTAATAAAAAAAAAGAATAACAAAAAAACAAAAAAATGTCTAAAACATGAAGAGAGAGATTTCCTTCGTTAGTAATGAATTGATTCTTTAAGGTGCACTGGGCATTCACCCAAATACTATGTCACAAATATTTTTTTATTTATTTCAGGTTGAAATATACCATTGGATGCGCACGGAATATAATCAAACGGACTCAACCTGGCGAATCAAGAAAAGAATCCACTTGACATGAGAATTTCTGACTAACGAGAAAATAAAATACAAAGACAATAGGAAAGAAAAAAATAATATATATCTATCTATCTATAAAAGTCATTTATCAATGGTTACTGGAGAGTTAAACAACTAGAACTAAATGGATTATATAGGTAAAAAAAATTTTGAATATATATATATATATATAATCTTTTAAATAGATTAAATTGTTTCAAATGAATGAATTTTCAATTCAATTTAAAAAAAAAATTTAAACAAAAAAAGAAAAAAATTGAATTATTTAAATACTCTATCCTACTAGAATATATATATATACGAGGTGTGTCTAAAAAGCTCGGGGAATAGTATGATAAAAACATAAAAAGAGAATGTTAATTGTAAATATTTTTATTAACCTTCAAAATACTCTCCACTTGCCACAACACACTTCTGACAACGTTCGTATAACGCTTGAAAACTGTTGGAGAAGTCTTGATGTGGAATCGTTCTCAGAGTAGTCGTCACAACGTTCAGGCCGGCAATCCACAAGCAGGACACCAGAAAACACAGAAGATGCTAACAAAAGATCGGTGATTGACACTGCGACAAATAGCCGAAGAATTGGGTATTAGCAAAGGCACAATAAGTAGTGTTTTCTGGTGTCCTGCTTGAGGATTACCGGGCTGAACGTTGTGACGGCTACTCTGAGAACGATTCCACATCAAGACTTCTCCAACAGTTTTCAAGCGTTATAGCGTTATACGAACGTTGTCAGAAGTGTGTTGTGGCACACACACACACACACAATTGGAGAGTTTTTATTATACTTTTTAGACACACCTCGTGTATATATATGTATATATACCTCGATTTGCGTCGTTTTGTTTTGTGTTTTTTGATGTTGCGTCGCTGTTTAATTAGAACTAATTTTCACTGTGTCTTGTTACATTTTTGAGGTTGTGTTGTTTTGGGTTCGAGTCTTTCATTTTTTTCTTTTTTTTAAATTTTTTGAAATTTTCTTTTTTTTCTCTGGAAGGATATCCCAGAATGTAGATCAAGGTGATATTAATTAAAAATACAAATACAATGTGTAACAATACAATATTTAAAAAATTTATGTTTAATAGTGAGATCATCGCAAATTTTGTAAATAATATTTTGTAATTTTAATTTATTTCTTATTATTTATTTTATTTATTAATATAACCTCCAAACAAATTTCTAAAGGGATGTGTTTGATTGACGAAGGTATAAAAAAAAACGATGCTGACTGTGGAAGGAGTTTTAAAGTGTCCCAGGTGGTAGCTACGAATATCAATTGCTACGAGGAAATTTATTTTACTTTGAAAAAAAAAGCTGTTCAGAAAATATTTTGTTCCAATTTTTTGTGAAAGAAAGCCGACTTACGACAACAGCCACTACTCATCAGAGAGTGATTAATTTTAAATTTGTTTTTGATAAATTCATTGAAAAGTTTATTTTGTTTAATTGAATACGTATTTTTTTTTTGTTTTTTGTATGAATGAAATAAGATTGTATATTATTTTTGTTGTTAAATATTTACTTTGTTCAATTTTCTTTTTAAAAAGTAGTATTTTCGTAATCCTGAAACCCTATCTTCGATCTTTACATGGTTTGCTTTAGATAATCTTAATTCACTTTGCCTTGAATGTTTGGAACGTAACCCCGACGCAAGGTGAGGTATTGGTATATTTTGAAAATTCTTATTTTAGATAATTTGTTGTTTTTTTATGAATATTTATGTATTTAACGATTGTATATATGTTTTAATTCTATCTGAATTAATGGTTTATTCATAATATCTATATATAGGGTGACCAAACGTCCCTTTTTCAGGGATTGTCCCGTTTTTAGGTGCTCTGTCCCGGCGTCCCGAAAAATGGCTTCGGGAAAGCCCATTGTCCCGTTTTTTTTAAATATATAGGACATTTTGTACTTTTTTCAATTTGGTTCTGAAAAAAAAGGTAAAACGTTTTCGAGACTAGGCTCTTAAACAATTCGTACTTTTTTTCTAAATTTTAAATATGGTCACCCTATCTATATACCAATTCTAAAAAAATGGTTCTTCAAGTAACACCAACTTAATTAATCAACCAAAAACTTTTCGAAATTTTTCAAATGTTTACAAATTTTTATATGTTCAAATCTTTAATATGCTAGATAACATAAGTGGACACTTGCATAAAGTATAATGATTTCACTGTTTCATAACAAAATGAATAAAGATGAAAGAAAGTTATAAATATGTCGTTAAACAGAAATATACTACTACGAGTTTATTAAGGATCTTGAAATCTTAAATCGTATAAAATTATAATATACTAAAAAAATAATAATAAATGAATTAGTAATTTATTTAGTAATTTTTCTAATTGGTTGTGTGTGTGTATATTTATATTAATATATATTGTTACTCTTCCTCTCTTTTTTGGAAAGTGACCCCGACGCAAAGTGAGGTATTGATGTATATATTAATACCTAATATATTTATTAATATTATTATTATTAAGGACTAATATTTCAGTCATACATTATTATTAATCTTTTTTTTTTACTTCCCTTAATTTATACTTGCCCATATTTTAGAGTCGCCTTCAATGCCAATAACTAGGGGACAATAACATGTGCAAAATAGGGTATATAAATGATTTTTTTTTTTAATTTATTAAGAAAGGGAGGGGAGTTTTAAATTGAAAAATCTACCTATCTCGATCTCATTTTTACTATCTCGCCAGAAAATTTTCGATGTTTAGATTTTGATGTTTTTATACGTTTTGAAGGTTCATGATTAATTTCACTAAAGTTGATAAAAATGTATATATATGTGTATGTGTGGGTGTGTGTATGTAGACAAGATTACGCTAGAGTCATGAAATTTGGTACATGGGCATTATTCAAAATTTGTAGTTTTCTGTCATCTTTTGAGAAATGTAGCTCAACCGGAAGAGGGACATTACCTACAACGTTTTGATTTTTTTTTTCTTCTAAAGTGACCGTAAAAATAAAGATATATGCTTGATAGTTTTTCTCATAATTAAAAATTGTATAAAACTGCTATATATAAAATTTCAGCTTTATTATATCGCTGAAAGTACCAGAATTAATTTTTTAACACTGCAAATCACGCGCCAACACGTGAAGTGGTGCTATCAACAAATAGCCAAACATGCGCTGGTTTAATAAATAATATTTATTTATTAATTTTAATTTATAATTAATTAAAAATTTAATTTAAATATAATATAAATTTAAATTCAAATTGTGAGATAGTCGAGTGGAGACACTCCAGCTTTTTTATTTATTTCTTAATTTAATTTAATTAAGGAATCTAATAATCTAAATATTTATAATTAAAAATTGTAATTGTAATTTTGTAATTGTATCTTCATGTTTTCCAATTTATTTTTTATTTTAGAATTTATTACATATTAATATTTTTATTTTCATTTTTGAATAAATCCCTTTTTATAAATACAATTCATTCTTCATAATCAATAATAAAGTTTTAGTTTATTTAGTAATTAATACAAAAATGGCTATTTATTTATTTATTTAGTTTAAAAATCCTATTCATATGAAGGAGGGGAAGCAGAATCACATTTATTAGTTAATATTAACATAAATTTATTACAATTTTTTATTTCTTTGTCATCCCTTTTCACTCCCCTACGTTCCCTCCCAATCTCTCAATTTTCTCCAATTAATCTTCATAGTCGTAAATGAGATTCATTGATTTAGTATTAAGCCCTTTTGTTCCCTGTTATACTAAATGGATAGCCTTTTGTTTTCTATAACGAGCTTTCTAAATAGGTGAATTAACGGCTTGACTTTCCGAGAGTCGTCAGTAACGTTACGCCCCTCGTTTGCCCACCCCTAACCCATCCAAGAGTTCCAAACATTGATCTTTATAATTTACCACCACCAACCCCACACTCGCTTTCCTACCTTCTATTTCCCTTCCTCACCACCTTCTATCCACCCGTCGATAAATATCTGTAATCTATCGTATATGGAGATAAATGTATTTTTGTCGGGTTCTAAACACCCACGCATTGTGTCTCACGCCCTCAATTATAAACACCCATCATTAATATCTAATACACTTCTAGTCAAGTGTATATATACACGTGTATAAAGTTGGGCATCTATTACCCTTATTTTAATTTTTTTTTTTTTTTTTTTTTTAATATTCATTTCAATAGGAATAGAATAATTATTAAACACCAGCAAAATGTGGTTGCAAATACTTATAAATTATTCAATTATATAGATGTCTTAAATTATCCTTTAAATAATAAAAAAGACTTATTCAACCAGAAAAAAATTATTTATTCTCCAATACTTACAATTAGTCAAGATATTCTATTACATATTAATTATAATTTAAATAAGTTGACCTGTGGCCAGGCCCAGAACCGACCGACGGTTTGAAGTAAATTAATTTCCAGCTACAGAAACAATTTCAAATAATTTAAATGTATCTATTAATGTAATAAAAAACAGATATGGATATAACATAAATATTTTTAATTTTATTTTATTTATAATATATAAGTAAGATATGTAAAATAAATATATAAGTAAGTTCCTGGCCGTGCCTCGTTGAACAAAGTTCAACTCTTTCTACTAACTTAATTATTAGAGAAATTTATTAGTTAGTGATAGTAATGATGAATCCTAGTCTTTAATTCCAGAATGCCTCATATTTCCTAAATAATAATAATTTTCATAATAAATGATCGTTTAACAAGTTTTGATAAGATATTTATAATTATTAGCTCAATTAATTTGGTGCTTCTAGCTTTAAATTTTTTTCATATAATAAATAGACTAAAAATTATATTCAATTTTTAAATGAGGTTTTCATAACATGAAAATTAAAGATATTTCTACA